>QGSO01000174.1:868045-1120191 GCA_011037825.1 Carya cathayensis
AAAAAAAAAAAAACACCCCACCGCAACAACAAAAGACCCCTTCAATTCTCAAAGAAAACAGTGGCCCCAGTGGAAAGAAATGCACACAAGCAAATTTATACCGCAAATATGAACAGCCATAACTCCAAAGTTTTAACTGTTTAAAATGGAGAAGAAATGGAAAAGATACTCACTGCAAGCAATAAAGTTTTAATAGACACAAGATCGGATGCCTTAAGAATACTTTTATGCCAGTACTTGATATGATTTTGGTTCAGCCATGGACCCAACAAAAGCCCATGCAGACGATCTTCAATGGAGAGAACATGGCATATGACATCTACAAGATGGCCCTTCCTGTTCTTTTTTGATTGAAGACCAAAGACATCATTTTTAGAACCTTCCTGAACAGGCCCCAAACACGTGTTAAACAAGCAATCTCTTTCATCAGTTGGATATTTACACGAAAAGCACCATC
Source organism: Carya cathayensis (assembly GCA_011037825.1). Taxonomy (NCBI): domain Eukaryota; kingdom Viridiplantae; phylum Streptophyta; class Magnoliopsida; order Fagales; family Juglandaceae; genus Carya; species Carya cathayensis. The sequence goes on from QGSO01000174.1 coordinate 868,503, forward strand.
CACACTTCTCCTTCCTTGCATTTACGTTTTGGTTCTTAATATTTGGCCAACAAAACTTGGTAGATTTTTTCAAAATTGCCTTCATTTGTGTTGAGATTATATCCTCCTCTGATAGTAGGGAGTTTTCATCAATTTTGTCTAATGATTTACGCATCAACTCCTCTGCAACTAATGAGGCAGTTTGCGCAAAACCGTAATAGTTTGTGTAGCCAATCCCGCAATTTGTGTGTAATGTGTCACCTTTTCTAGTGGTTATAGCAGATGAGTACTGCTGAGGACCAGTAGATTCCAAATTACTTTCTCGTCTAACATCTATGCTAGTAGACGCCAAAGAACTGTCTCCAAAACGTGAGCGCTTTCCTTGTATTTGAGACTGATGTAAGAATTCAGCAGATCTATTGGAATCACGGGTCCCATGATTTTGATAATTTTGAATGTCTACACAAGTTTGTGTAGCTCCAACTGATCCTTCTAAAGTTATATATGGACTTTCTGAAGCATTCATGGAACCTAAGACGTTCACAGACTTGGAAAACTTAGAGCCAAGATGATCAGAGCATCCACTAGTAGGCTTTTCTTCCACTTTCATGTTGTCAGTTTCCTTCTTAATAGTATTACTGTCTGAAGAGGTCAGTGGTGCCAAGGGCATTAAAATAGCCAAGCTTTGCCTCTTTGTAAGAATGTCTGAGCATAGAGAATGATTCCTCGAGTCAAAAATACTAGCTCCTTCTAAGTTCAAAGGGATATCCCAGTGCTTGTATAAAGCCATTAATATGCCACTATAGAAAATGTCTGACGTCTTTAGCACTTCAATAACAACACTCAAATCATTTCTGTGGTAGTAACTAAATGCAGATTCAGTGTCACATGACTCTGACCTGCGAATTGAAAATCCAGACATACATGAGGGAAGAACATAACTGAATGATCAGAAGTGCGGAAGAAAATTGCTCAGCATGAAATATACATTCTTTTTTTTTAATGGTAATCAAGAATTTTATTCGTAAGAAAAGGAGGCATAGCCCAGCATGAATTATACATTTAATAATCAGGAGGAGCATAAGAAGATGCACAGCATTAGGGTTATGCTTAACAAAGGATGAAACAAAGTATTATTGCTTAAAAAAGAAAGGAAAAAATGAAATTAATGGTCCAACAAAATGAATTGTAATTTAAAGAAAATTCCCATTCCTCATTAACTTTTCTATTTTTTTTTTCCTGAAAAAAAAGGGTCTAACAGAACTCCAATCAAAGACTAAGGCAATCAGTTCATTTAAATTGTAAAACTAAATCAGGCAGCCACTACTGTTTAAATCCAAACAATAAAACAAGGACAAAAGAACTAACAACCCACAATATCATGGCCTTTAAGGACAATTAAAGATCCAACAGCTGATAAGAGATAGACTGATTAACCTTGTACACATGAATCTTGCAATTCTGAGGTGTATGCAAAGAATGACATAAACCATCCTTAGTAATTGTGGTGGTTCCTAAAATTAAATATTAGCTTTTTATGGGAAGGATTTGATTGCACATGATTAGGGAACACAATATCAAGGTGAGATTTATAATATAAATAAGAATGGCTATTAGTAACACTTGTGTACGGATAGCAGTCATATTCAAATAATAACCAACTTACACCAACAGGTAACCACAGCTGCTAAAAAACAGCCGTCCATGAGGGTCAATTCCCAGTAACTCTGCCCCACGGGGTGACTTCTGGTGTTTCATCCAAGGCTTAAATCTGTCAATTGCACATTCGGGGCAGTACCAGTCACCCTCTGGCAAAAGATCACTACTAATTCCTACACACTTTGAATGGTAAGCAGCAGGACAACCGTCACAGCATATTAAGTTTCCATCCATCTTACAAAGGCAGCAATCATCACTATTCCAGTCAGTGGTGTCCTCAACAATCTCTTCTGTCAAGCAAGAGCCCACAGAAACATCTGCTGTAACTCTCCTTTTCTTGTAAACATCAAGGTTCATACACCGATTGAAAACCATGTCAGGCTCAGCTACCAACGATCTTCTACTAAGCTCGGACCTTATAGCTTCCACTTCAATCATATCATCAGAAAGACACCGAAGTACCTCGACCTTCACAGAAGCAGGTTGTTTGTAGTAGTCAGTTCTGAATAGTTTTAAGCGACTGATATCAAATCCAGGTTTCAATTCTGAACCATGGATCAGTAGGTACTCGGCCATAAAAATGGGCCATGTAATTAAGTCTAACAAATCCCAATTAAGACTCCTACACCAAATGTTGATAGAGAGAATGTTAAGAACGAATATAACGAAACAAATTACTTTAGAAGAAAATAGCAAGAGGAAGAGAGATAAGGATACCTTAAGCAATCAGAAGCAGATTCAGAACCTTCATTTGAAAGGTACTCCAAATGCTTCCTCAGAGTTTGCAAAATAGAAAGATGAATGCAATCAAACAATGTACTAGGAGACTTGCACTTCAGTGCTGTTACAAAGTCCTCCAACTCGAAGGGACTCAGGAATAATAAAGTACTAAAGGATCTTAAACATGCATAGACAGAAAAAAGGTCAAGAACAGGAATGTCGTCTAAATTCAAATTTTGTGAAGAAGGGGGTAATTGCGGCTTTGGAGGAAGTACACTGGTATTTTCAGATGCTTCACAACCTGAAATTGCCGCCATTTCCTCTGTTACAACACTAACAGCAGGGGATGATGATAATGGATCTTGGAAAGAATATGCAACACGATTCTGAGCAGACCCTCTGCGAGAACTTCTCCTCAAAACTGTCTCTGTGATTGATTTCAAATTATCTGCTTGTCTCCTCCTCTTTCTTCGGCTACTTCCTTGTGTACATGGACTTCCTACGCCACCTTGGTCCTCATGAACAACTGTAGCACCAGCCTCAGAAAGACCATCCTCCAACCGAACTTCCATAGAACCACGATCCTTGATGCAGCTATCATCCAAAAAACCAAGAGAACAATGAGCTTTCAGATCTTGACTACAAACACCAATTTCCTTCTCGAGTCCTTCAGCCAACACTAAAGATACATCTCCGACTGTAGCCTCAAGTGACCCACTAACATCTTCTTGCTTCGAATTACTATCATTAATGTCTGAATTAAGTTTCTCCAAAGACCCCTTTGCGCCACCATCTTCCTCACACTTTTCTTCAACGTCTCCAGCAATCTCTTTCTTTTGGGTTTCTTCAATCCTAGAAGAATTGCTAACCCTAAATTCTACTCCATCATCACCATCCGGATCCTTAATATCCTCGCAAACCTCCAAATTCAAATCAAAATCACAATTCTTCTTCTGGTTTCCCGAAACTGAATAACCCAAATTAGCCTCAGTCAAGTTCTCATCAAAATCACCACTTACGTCTAAATTCAAATCAATACAATCCCTTTTCCTCGGAGATTCCTGAGATTTTACACGTGTATCACATCCATCCTTCAAGTACACCTCCTCCTCATTCACATTAAGCCCAGCATTCAAATCAAACCCGTCTTTTAAATTATCATTTCCACTAACGGAAACACTCTCTTTCAAATCCACCCCAAACCCACTTGCGTTTTCTAGGCTTTGTTCAATATTAATATTCAAATTCAGATTAACCTCCATACTTTCTCTCAAATTCCCTCCAAACCCGTGTCCCATTTCTAAAATCCTTACAAACCCATCATTTAAATTACCGTTTCCATGTAAATTGCCACAGGTCCCCACAGTTTCCCTCAAATCTCCTTCAGGAGTATTAAGTAAATTACCTGAACTGCTTCGAACTTCGCACATCCGCTCGATACGGCGGCGCTTCTTGGTCTTACGGCCGAGCCGTGGTTTTTCGTGAGGCAATTCAGAGGCGGCGGAGGCTTCTTCTCTGCCCTCGAAGAGAGAAGCCACTTCGGAAAACTCCAGCTCCTCGGAACCGCCGTCCTCATATACGATCTCGAAGAACCCAGACGAGGCGTCGTAGGATCTCACGGTCCCCGAGAATACCCCGAAGCCCTTGAACTCTTTCTTCACGGACCTTCCCAGGAACTCCATTCGGAGCAGCCCTTGCGTGATCTGTGGGAAGGGAAAAAAAACAATTGAAGATATTTCAGGGTTGTGGTGTTTCTCGCAAGAATTGCCTTTTAGGCAAAGTGTCTCTCTCGCTCTGGAAATGCTTTTCACGCGCAGAGAGAGAGAGAGATGGGCAAGTCAGCACTTTGACTTTTCAAAATGTGGAAGTACAAGTGGGCGAAACGAACCAATCGTGGGAGAGAGAAGGCAATGGGGATGGGGCATTGGGGGGAGTAGGGATCACCAAATTCCTTTGTTCTAAACCGTGATAAATTCTTCAATGAACTCTCGTATCTACGAATGATTTATTATTTTTATTTTATTTAAATACATATATTTAAACAATAAAATAGAATGGTAAAAATGATAAATCACTGCACATTACATACCATTTAAATGATATAATTTAATTTATAAGATTTAAATTTTGAGATTAATAATTCATTGCATTTCTTATTGTTAAATAAAAAAATGAAAAATAAGATTTCAGAAAGACCAACATAATTAGAACTTTAAAGGTTTGTTTGGCAACACAACTGTTCTCAAGAATTTTCAAATATTTCTTTTTTTAACGTTACTCAGAACACAAAACATTTTCTATTTAAGATTTTCAACTTTTTCTTCTAATAATAACTTAATTATTACAACTTTTTCAAACTCTTAAAAAAAATATAAAAAATAATACTACTTTTACTTTATAATATTAAAATAATATTATAAAAAATAAAAAATAATATTTAATCAATTTTTTAACTTTATAATATTTTTATTCAACTTTTACTTTCTCATTTTCTAAAACCCAATATAACATCTTAATCTAAATTATTTCACTACTATTTACTGATATAAAGAGATAATCTAATTATCCAAACGGTCTCTACAACATTTTGCAATCGCAAACGCCATGCATTAAAATATTTTAAAATTATCTCACATAAACAGTGTGATGTATAGAGGTTTTAGAATAAAAAGAAAACGAATGGAAAGAGTTTGTTGAATTGTAATGCCAAAACTCTTAGGCCTCGTTTGGTTACACAGACAAGATGAGATGAAACAAAATGTTTTAAATAGTAATGCATAAAATATTATTATAATATAATTTTTTAATATTAATTTTGTATTGATATTTAAAAAAGGTAAATTATTTATTATATTTTATATAAGAATTTGAAAAAATTGTAATGATAAATTGAGATGAAATTTTTAATTTCGCGACACTAATCCGGCCTTACTCAAAATGTACAAGCTCTTATAAGAAGTTCGATTTGACAGAAAGAGTTTGTTGATTTTTTCCTTTCCCTTTCATAGCCAATAGAATGTACAAGTCCAGGCTCCTTACTTTTATACCTATTATAGTTGGAATGGATGGAATTTGATTGAAAGATATTGACATGGCCCCCATCAAACATAGTAAATATTCCTTCCTAACGCAAGGAAGCAGAAGATTCAATAGTTGCATAAATGAATCATTTTCCATGTATAATATACACATCCGCATTAATTCTAATCAAAGTTGCTTTCTATACTACTTTCTGGTTTGTAAACTAACATATTTATCTTTGAAAACAAGCCACCAACTAAAAAAATTAAAGGTTTTGCCTAAGAAATCTGCCTCAGCTAGATGTTAGAGCATTAATAAAGCAAAAGTAATCTCCAGCAATGTATCAACTCATTCCGATTTGCTTCCCTATGCAATAAATCACATCACACCTAATTGATTGGCCGACGAAGTCCGCAATAAACGGCTTTTCGAAAGAGAGGATGCACATTCTCAGTTAATACCTCCACATCCAACTTCTCAATGTATAGCCATATCTGCTCGCCAACAATTAAGTGGTAACAAAAAGGAAAAAAAATGTTATAAGGGGTCAAATATCTGCCATAAGAAACAACTTTAATAATTCATGCAGAATTTAGATAATATCTATTTATAGGTTATATATTTTTTTAAAAAGATTTTGAATCTTTATTCCAATGAATCTTGGTGGCGGGCCACCCAATCATTAGTTATCCCTTCATCTCTTCTGTACGAGCTCCTTAATCTATAGTGGATGCTTAAGATTTTCAAAACAGATCACCATATGTGAAAATGGGTGACCCAATGAATCTTGATTGAGTGGCACCCGAACATAGTTCAACCCTCATATATATATGCCATAATGTAGCAATAACGAACATATGCAACTCCATTAGCTGAAATGTGTTGCATCTGTGTGAGTTAAGAAAATGAGAACAGAAAAAATGGGAATAGGTAACTCTGACAGACTCATCAAGAAAGAAAGAAGCTAACAGGAATGCCAGAAACTTGATTTACCTCAGAGGCATATTGTCTCGAGAAGGCCTTGACATAGCCCAAAGTCGACAAACACCACTGCTCTTTTTCACCTATGTTATAGCCATCACTACTGGTCCTTCCACCATTTGATTGACTGCCAAAAATAAGACAACAGTGATAATGTATAGTTCCACCCGAATATCATTAGCTAAGAAGTCATCAAAAGATAGTTTTTGTCCTTATATTGTTTTTATTATTATTTGGGTTGGTTGGGGAGGGAAACCTTTTTTGTTGTCTTTCATTCTCATTGTCCACCTCCATTGCTGATGGTTCTTCAAGGTCAACCGACATTGAATCTGCACGAACAGACTTTAATTCGAACAATGTTCCAGCTCTAGATGCATTAGGCAGGCGTTCCGTCAATACATTAGAGAAGTTTTTGTACAAAGCAAGGAACAATGCCTGCAAATCATTGTATAAGCAAATAAAGTGTGAGGCAGTGCTGAATTAGGAATGGAAACAAAAAAATTCTATTCCAAGATTATCAGCGCTATTCTCATAATTCAACCCCAATACAACTTGCCGGTGACCACAAATCAAGAGGCAGCGACCAGTACGTATTTTCTAGCCATGCCATTGAAGCTTGAAAGATTGTTTAATGTTGTAAGCTTTTGTAAATGACACTTCCATTTAGGAAGCAACAAATGATGTGACTCGGATGCACTGTAGGATAAATAACAGAAAGCAAGCAACAGTAAGCTCAACCGACATGCATGCTGAGCACAAATCTCCAATACAAGGCGTGTATCTCTGGCCCATTTTCCATGCCAAGGCAAAGAGAAAAAAAAAAAAATGAAAAGAAAAGGAAAGGGCCTGAACTGAACATAAAAACCATTGTTTAGCCAATGTTGCACCGAAAGGTCAGGATGATTGAAGACTGGAATTGAAAGAATCAGAGATGTGTTCCTCATGTCACTCAAGTATAGTGGCAGGAAGCAAAATCATCGTCTAACAATAATGAAAGGAACCATTTTCACACAATCATTCAAAAGCATGAGCAAAGAATGCCTGCTTTTAGCCACCAATATATAATCAATCAAAATCTTCTTCCAGCTTCCACAATTTCTTTAATTATAGCACCTAATTCCAGAAGATAATACGTGCTTCACTAAGTGAAAAGAACAAAAACAAATTAAAGGCGTGCGTCTGTGAAGGGAAGGTGGGTTCCCCGGGGGGAAGATAAATACTCAAATACCTCATTTTCATCAATGGCCCGAGCAAGAAGAGCCTCCTTTGCCTCCAAAGACTCACGTATTGACACCTCTTCCTCTTTTGCCTTTTCAGCATGCATTTTCAAACGATTCAACCTCATAGGATTTTCACCAAGAACAGGTTCACCATCCACAAGTGTAAGCTTTGCTTCGGCAGCTTCTAACTCGGCTTTTGCCTTTGTTGCAGCTTCTTCAGTTGATACAATACCATTCTGAAGAGATGATATCTCTTTCCTAAGATCAGAGATACGGTTATATGTCTTGCTAACCGTATTTCTTAGAACCTGTAGACGGTAGAACAAAAAAGATGTCTATAAAACAAGAGTTTTAGGTAACTTGAGATACAAGTATTCCTCTACAGTAGGGGAAGACCATGTCTAAAAGCAGCTTCGTTTGAACAAAACTTTCTAGTTTAAGAGATTTGGGGGAAGAGGTTTCTGCATTTTTAAAGAGAGGCAAATCAAGTCAACAATTTAAATTTTCTGTATGTTGTACAAACTGCACATAGATCACGTCGTAAGGCAAATATCAACTAAGATGGAACAATCAGACATGAAAATGAGAATTTGTTGACAAGAAACCCGGCAAGAAATAGAATAATTGGATTATCTACAGAGTATTAGGGCAAGTTATATATGTATGTTTGGGTTAGGATATGTCAAGAATGTTTTGAGAATGTTTTAGAAAAGTTTTGAGAACGTAGTTTTTGTAAGGTTTTGTCAAAGTTTTGAGAATTGTTTGAATAAAAATCTGTTAAGATATGATCTGCATTGGGGTTGATGAAAAGTGGGAAGGTAGATTTGAAAAGTTGTTTAAATATAATTTTTGAGTTTTTTTTTGGGGGGCTTTTGTAGAAGTTATTTTGAAGGGACTTTTCTACTCAATAAATATATGTAAAGCATCAAGTTAAGGAAACAAAAATCTACAGAAATTCTAACGTACCTCCCAAGGATGATCAGACGTATGAAATTGCTCAATATTTTCCGGAGAGAAGACCCATCTCACAATAGCCAAATTAGATATAAGCCGGTATCCCATCATCCTATCAATTGCTATAGCTGCCATTTGGGCATTATTCTTCCAGTAATAACCCACCTCAGCTATAAGCATGACTTGCTTATCTTGATCAGGACATATCTTTGCTATTACTTGACCATATCTTTCTAAGACAGTGATTAAATGTGTAAAACTTTTCGATCCAATGTCAAGAAAAGTTTGCAGAACCACTTTGAGAGTTACTTCCAGACCATGAAGTGGAAACAAACTTTCTTCAATCCATGTAATTATTTCACGGGCAGCAGCCCTTCCTTTCACCATGTTACTAAGATCCACAGAAAGTGCATGTTGTTCAGTTCTTTCTGTATCACCATCCACACTGAATCTGAAGTTTGGTCCACCCTTTGGGGGAAGTAACTCTTCTAAACCAGGTGCATTCTCAACGCTCTAAATGAAATTATGAAGGAAATATGTCAGATAAGGGACACCATGGACACAAACTGTGTTTATAATACCCTATTTTAACAAGGGTAATAATATACCTACAACTCTTTTACAACTATTTTACAAATCATTTTATAGCCAACCGATGTGATTGCGTCATTTCATTAAAAAATAATTTCAATTATACATAACCACCCTCCCTTTGAAATAAAGTTCTATAAAACAGTTGTAAAAGGGTTTTAAGTTTATCATTTTCCTTTCAATAAAAATAACTTCTGCAGAATATTACCATACAAAACTGGTAATTTGCGGACAATCTGTTTATAATTGATCACAATAGTATTTAAAAAGACTGTGCAGAGAGATTAATTTATGCAACGATAGTCCAGAGAAATGTCCACACAAGCATTTATTAAGAAATTAATAAAATGGTCAAAATCTAATCAGATGAGGCATAGGCTGCACAGGGTGCAGTGTAAAATAAAAAAGGTTTGCCCTATATTGTAGTGATTGAAGTTTACGTCTGTAGGCACTTTATGACCACCATGTCTTGAGGCTGAGTCTAAAAGGAAACAATTACAACCATCTTAAACAGCCGACAGCAGGATGAATTACCTGTTTCACTTTGTCCCAGTATGACAAACGGACTTCTCTCTCCAAAACTTCCTGGACAAACACACGTTGTGGGGCCCATTTTGGAAGGTCCAAGACGTAAGCCCACTCTTCCCATGGCCAGATGAATTGGAAGTTTGACCTGCATGGTTAGGATGCCATCACAAAATGTACACAAACCAACTAAAGAATGTGTTCATTTTTTTCATGGGAGTATCAATTAGGAAGGCAAACATAATTCTAAAAGCCTATGTTCTAGTCATGTGAACATAGATTGAAAGCAAGTCTGCAATTAGTCTCAAGAACTCTTAATTAAAATTTAACCTGGAAATGTCCCAAACATAAATGATTGAAGAAAAAAGAAATGAGTATTCCTTGATTCTAGTGCAATGGACATCTAATCCTAGTATGGTAAACAATAATTGTCCAAGACAGTGTGTGTGCCAGATTTTACATAAACACACACGTATACACATGATGAAAAGGTGTTGCCTTTGTACAAGTGGCGTACACATAAGAAATGCCTACAAGAAATAGAATGGGAAAAAAAAGTCCAGAAAACTGGAAATAGAAGAACCAAAGTGAGCAATCATCCAGTAGTAAAGGGCTCGAATAAAGAAGTTTTTGAGTTTCTGCTATACTCATAACTCCCGTTATTTCTCTCTCCATATACACCACAAGCAAGACGGGACCGACTTCTACAAGACTGCAATGCTTCACTTTGAGAACAAGAAAACTTCCTTTTCAAAATCTTCAAAAGATCTATCACCCAAAGAGGCATAACCCAAGCTAACCCAAACAACCAAAAGATAGAAGCCCATAAAAACTAAGCACCTCACAGTGCAACAAAAAATGATCAATAAACTCCACACTCTGAAATTAAATTGCTTAAGGTCTGAAAGCCAAACTTACAGGTGGTGTGAAAACCAAAGGATGAGTCGCGTCCGACATTCCATATCTAAATCAGCTATTTTCTCAAAAAGAGCACGAACTGCACCTGCCACAACTGCAGGAAAGGCCCCAGGAAGAGCCTAAGAATAAAAGGTCGTAGTCAGGCAATAAAAAATGCAGCAAAATCTTAATTGCATTTGGAACAGACTTTAGACTTTCCATCGGTTCCTTCCAACAAGGTAAGACTTGTTCTAAACTAAAATAAAGTTTCTGTAGTACCTTACAGAGGTCAATAATAACCAAGGTGTAATACATTGGCCTGAATGGAGGTTGTGGTAACAAAAGTAACTGCAAAAGGACAAAGTATCATTTAAGTCTCACATTCTCCAAAACCCAACTGTAATATGCAAGTACTAAAACTATACTCAAACAATTGAATTCAGATTCTAAACATAATAAAAATCCTTTTTCTAATTTTTTTCCTTTTTGTAAGTCAAGACTAACCTGAAGACAAAAGGGGGGTGGGGCATCAAGCTGGCTTTTTGGCACCTTTTTTTAGCAAGCTTAAAGCACATTTTTGTAATTTGGTTTGTAAAGTCCAGTTGTTTTGGGTTACAGCCGTGTTAGTTTTTTGTTTATTGATGAAAAAAAAAATCAAAAGCATGATAAGATGGTAAGGTCAAAAGTCATACCTGGGAGAAAATTGTCTCCGCCATAAGATACTCATATCTGAAAGGCACAGGGAGGCCAACCATGAATGCAGCACATTCCTTCCGACTAGCTTTGCATGAACCAAGATACAGGGACAATAAATATTACAATATAACAAAATAAAAACGAATGTATAGACCAAACAAATCAATCTAGAGACCAGATATTAGACAAACTGAAACTACGAGCAAAAAACGTATGCAGCATAAACAAACAGAAAATGTCAGGAAACAAACTACCAATTCAGATAAACATTCTAGGTTTTAGAAATCTCTTTCTGACCCAACATTCGTACCATGGTATCCGGACACATTGTGCTTATAAGCAAATCTTGGTCTATCTTCTATCGAAAAATTTTGTAAATTGATTAATTTATTCTTTTGATTGGTACATTATACAGGATAAGAAAATCAATCCAATCATTAAATAACTGGCACTAGTGATTTACAAACCAGCCATTGAAGAAGAAAAGCACATCTAGCAGATACTCCTCCACAACGAACCGATCAATAGGTTGTAGGTCCTGTCATTCAAGAGGGAGGGAGAGAGAGCACAGAAAATCGTAGCATCAATCAATCACCATTCAAATGCTGTGACAATTTTCATTTTACAGAAATAAAAAGTTAAATACTTCAATGATGGCATGCTAAAACTCAATATTAAGTAGTATAGTACTGGTGAATAGAATTATAATTAAAGAATAAATAGTGTTAAATATCAAAAACTGTTACCATTTGCAGACATATCAAATGTGTTACGTCAATTGGCATCAAAATCACAAACATTAAAAACAAGAAAAAGGGATAAAAAAAAACCTCAAAATGTGAGTGATCAAAACAAAGGTTACAAGATTATAGTGGACTGGTCTTGTATGTGCAAAATAAGTGGTGATATTGTGGATCATCTGCTACTGCATTGTGAGGTACTAGAGAGGTATGGGAAGATGTATTGAGAAGGTTAGAGCTAGCCTAGTTTATGCCTGCCATAGTGGTTGAGCTTTTGGCCAATTAGACAAATCAAGGCAGTATTTAGGGGTGTACAAGAAACTGTGGAACCGGCCGTGACTGACTCAGACCGGCCACCGGAGGCCGGAACCGGCCGAAACCGCCAAGGAATCAGTTGGCGGGCAGCAACGTTTAAGCAAAACCGACTATCGTCGGTTCGGTCGCAGTTTGAGGCTGGCTCAAACCGCTAAACCGGCCGATGTAATAATACTCTTTTTTTTTTTTAATTATATCAATATGAAACGACACCGTTCCACTTAAGTTTAACTGGAACGGCGTCATTTTGTCTATAAGGTGCAAAAAAAAATAGAACTGCGTCGTCTAGTATTAAACCAAACGGCGCCGTTTAGATATTACATAGTCGTCTTCTTCCTTCTTCCCCGTTTCTGCGTTTCTAACCCTTTCTCTCTCCTCTGCAACTCTCTCTCTCTACTCTCTCAAACGAACGACGCCGCCAGGGGGGAACCGAGAACCAACAAAGAACCGCCAGAGTCGATACAGCCGGTTGTTCTCCTCCCTGTCGATTGGTTACGGTCGGTTGCTCCACCATTTTCCCTCTCATCGGTTGGCAGCGGTTTTGCCCAAAAACCACGCCGAAGGGGTCGGTTTTCACCCCTAGCAGTATTCCACAAATCATAGCTGCGTGGAAGATGGTTCCTATTTGTATTTTGTGGTGTTTATGGCAGAAGCATAATGACCGGACGTTTGAAGACAAGGAGCATTCATTAAAAGAGCTTAGATTACTTTTTGCTAGAACTTCATTTCTATGGGCCAAAACTGTAGATTTCAATGACCTTGATCTTCATGATTTTCTTGTTTCTATTTCTTCTTCCTAAATAGGTGTTACCTCTTGTATACCCTCTAATGTACTTGGGCTATGCCTATTCTTATTAATACAATTGTTTACTTAAAAAAAAATTTTTTACAAGATTAGTTCCTTAAAGACAACCAAAATCCTCCATTCTTTCAGAAACCAATAGGTATCAATCAAAAAACAACCCGATTTTCATTTGCATTTTCTTCATAAGTATAATCATCTCATTAGCAAAAGGCCAAAGGCTCATTCCATGGATATACAATAATCATGGAGTGTAAACCCATTAAAATCTATGAATACTGTCTAGAGAGGGAAAAGTGTTTTTTTTTTAATGATGGGGGAACCATCCCACGACAAAGCCCTTAGGACTCACCCATGGAACCTAAACCCCCCGAGAAGACTAGCACAACAACCCACCGCCATGGCCTCCCACTTAAATCGCAGTTTGATCCCAGAGGGAATCGAACCTATGACATGAGGCTCATGCACACAAGTTCGCCCTGACCACTTTGTGGGTAGCCCAAGTGGTAAGTGTTGAAGAAAAGTTTTGAGCTTCTCTATTATCCATCCTTGATCCTTAAAATTTATTTTCTTCTTTGATAGGTAATCAAGAAGTTTTATTCATGGTAATAGGCATAGCCAAGTACACAGGACATATACATGTGTAATACCTGAATAAATTTTACAACCGAAAAAAGAAATTCATGGGCATTAAAGCCCATTAAAATCTATTGCCCCCACACAGAGGAACAAGGTTGTAAAAGAAAGGCTTTCAATTCATCCACTGTCCTCTTGCAACCTTCAAAGCTTCCATAATTTCTCTCCCTCCAAATACATCAGCACATACATATAGGGATGGGATCATCTTCCAAATTGCAGTCACTTGTGGATTGCTTAGAGACCACTCCAACTTACTAGGAAACCCACCAGCCTTCTAGGGATGACCCATCCCACAAAAAAATCATTCCACATGGTTCTGGCCACCTCACAGTGTAGAAGTAAGTGATCTATTGTTTCTCCATTCTTCTTACACATGTAACACCAATTCAACACCATGATCCGATGTTTTCTTAGGTTGTCTATAGTAAGGATCTTGTTAGCATCTTTTGCTAACAAGATCTTCTGTGCCTTTCTAAAATCGAGAAGTTTACAGTCTGTTCCTCAAATGAATTCCTTATTAGTATGCAAATTAGTAGTTCATTTCCTTGGAAGAGTATTTGGAAGACTAATGCACCTCTAAAGCAGCTTTATTTGTATGGACAGCTTGCCTTAAGGAAGATTCTCGCTATAGACAATCTAAGGAAATGGCAGATCATTGCAATGGATTGGTGTTGTATGTGCAATTATGAGAGGGAAGACCTTTGACCATCAACTACACTGCGAGGTAGCCACGACCTCATGGAATGATTTCTTTGCAAGAGTGGGGCTACGATGGGTTATGCCAAGAGGTTTGCTTGGCCTTCTTAGCAAATTGGAGAGGTCTTCATGCAATCCACAAATCACAACAATATGGAAGATAGCCCCAATATGCCTATGATAGCGTCTTTGGAGGGAAAGAAATGAAAGAAGCTTTGAAGATTGGGATCAGACAATGAATGAGCTTAGAATTTTCTTGATCAACACTTTATTCCATTGGTCAAGTGTGATAGATTTCAATGGACTGAGTATCCATGACTTTCTTGCATCAGTTGTTAATAATGCTTAGGTGTCTCCCTTATAAAAAAGATTCATTTTTCCTATAAAAAAATAATTTTAAAATCAAACAACTTAAGAACCAAAGGGTTGATATATACACATCAATATGAAAAAGGAGAATAATCGTACACAGAAACATTAACATCTTCCATCGAAAGCTACCTCAGCTTTACTAGCAGGAAATATATTCAGTCTGCGTATTCTTTGAGGATACTTTAGCTCTGCTTCATGCTTCTGTTTACCATGAGTTATCCCAGAAAGTGTTGAAGGTGAATGGGGTTGCTCAGGGCAGCTAATGGGCCCAAACTCATGAGACTTACCAGAAACCAGTTGAGCTTCAAATGAAAGATGAGGCCTAGGAACTGACAAGTGAAAGAAGTACCAACACATATCAGGGGAAGAGATGTTAGCAAGTATGACAACCACACTCAATATTGCATTCCTGTCATAAATTAACTATAGTATGAGTCCTTCCACAATTTCATGCTAAATGCATGAAATTAAATCACTGCAACTGGTAAAAGTCATAATTGATTATTACACGTACATTACCTGTAAATCATGAAAACATTTGAAAACTATATGTGTCCAGACACTACCAGAAAAATAAATGATTTGGTGGCCGAAATCACACAATGCAAAAGGCAATGGTTTTTTTTTCTTTTTGACAAGTAAAAATTTATTAATATCAACATGCGTAACCAAGTACACTGGGTGTATACAAGAGAGAACACCTAGCCCATAATAGAGAACCGCTAATGAACAGTAAGTCCATCCAATATACACCAAGCCCGATTGGGAAAAAACGCACCTTCCCCCAGCAAACCAAATCACTGTAACTAACCCAACCTCTTGTTTCCACAAAACTAAGACTCCACCCAAAACTCCCTTAGAAGCTAAATAGGACCATTCTGCATACTACACCCAAAACTAATACTCCACCACTTCCTACAAGGACGGAGGAAGGCTTCATAATACTGCTCCTGCCCTCCCTCTAGCCATCCCTCGACTTGAAATATCTCCCAAAAGGCGATGGTTAAAATAAGGAATGAATCATACAAAGGAAACAGATATTATTTCTAGAGATGTAGCCCTCTTATACATATCCTATGTACTTGGATTGTGCCTTCAGTGCTTTTTAAGGAAACTTTTATTATTTATTTGAAAAAAAACTAAAAAAAAGATGAAGATAATTAATAATTAATGTTTAACGAGCACCAATAATTACTTATCATTGTACCAACCTAGAAAAGAAAAGAAAAGCACCATTACCACTATCAAGTTTCCATCCATTGTTGGATAAATCTTGTATCCGACTCCACAAATCTTCCAAGAAATCCTGATGAAAGAAAATAAAAGAAGATAGTTTAAGTAGAAAGATGCAAGTTCCAAGGAGAAACAAGAAAATAATTATTGCAAAAATAGAATCATATGTATACAATTATAACTTCTTTTTTTAATAAAATCATAACATAACTAAAATTGAGTGTTAAAAAACTTGAGCAAGGCACTAATTTTGAAGTCCACATTGACCCTTGGTTCATAGACATTAAAACAGCTTCAAACACAGGAATTTTCACTATAACATCTAACTATTCAAAATCAAAAATTGCTCTTCTTTTACAAACTAACAAAAAGATGGGGGAATGGCTGCCAAAGCAAAGGACTTCTTCTCCAGGATCCTCTTTTAGGCTACTCAAGAGATTCACAAACTTTTGCAAGATAGCAGAAGCAACAAATATCTGTATACAACATCTCCAATAACTACGTGGACTTAGAGACAAAGGAACAATTGGCAATAAAAACAACAAAAAATGCAGTTGTGTTTGTTAATAAAATTGCTCAATTCACCCAAAAAGAAAACTGAACAGATTGATGACCCAAAAAACAAAATTAAAACTCCCTGAAAATAAATATTTATGGTAAGAAAATATACCTTTTCACCAAGTCCATTCTTAGCTTCATCATCATCTTCGAAAAACGATAAGCCACGGTCAGAAGCATGCCTTCTGATGCTCAAATAAGCTTCTACACCAACCATGACTCTCTCAATCTCCTCAGGAACTTGCTGCATTTAACATGCTATGTCACAAAATGAGAGAGAGAGAGAGAGAGAGAGAGAGAGAGAGAGAGAGAGAGAGAGAGAGAGAGTTTTTAATGTTCAAGAGAAATAAAACAAAAGACCAGAAGAACACAGGAAGAACCACAATAAACTTCCATGCAATCTAAGTTAACATGTGCCAAGAACATTCCAGAAAGATCATGCAAACTTTTAACCACAAAGGTTTATTTTCTCCAAAACCCTCTTCATTCTTAGTAGTATGGTAGACATATTACAATATAATAATTTTGATTGTTCATAGGGGCCTTGTACTCTGAACTGATCGGTGTGTATCTAGATTGACTGCAGAGAACTAAGATAATTGTAGATCCTCAATTTCATTTTTTTCTTAAATAAGGATTGCATTTTAATTTATCAAACAATCCTATTTTTCCCCTTTTTTTCCTACTTCATCCACAGCTATGACATATATGCCCATCAGCCAAATAGACATAATATATAAGAAGCAACAGTATAAAATACCCGAGTTTGAGTACTCAAGATTGACGATGTTGATAATGCAGATAATGAGGCATAGATTCTGAAAGACATATCTAGAACTTAAGGGCGATGATGCAGACACAACCCAAGATTCACGTTTGATGGAATCGTATATTTCTTTGAAAGGTAAAATAGCAAAATGCCACATAAAATCAGCAGATTATATGTGCAGCACTGAAATAACATTACCTCCACCAGTTCAGCTCCTCCCCACGGGAGAGAAGATAAAATACAAGTAATGTAGAAGTCTGCACATGCTTGCCAAGAGGGATTTCCCTTCTCCTCGTCCACTGTTGTGGCAGCTGATGATAACAGCGTTTCAAAGGCAACAACTAGAGAACTGGGTTGGAGAACTTTACTGCACATCTGTAGATGGAAGCATATCATGCCAAAAAGTTCAGCACAGGAAAACAAGATTAGTAACAGCTAAAGCAAAGATATTCATGTTCTTGATTCATGTTCAAGAACATGAATGGACCATATAAATTTTATCTACATTCTCATGCTTCCAAACTGGAATCTGACAGTGGTGGATATAGATGTCATCTTAGTAAGATCTTTTATTACACGAAAGAATTAATCAAGAAATGGTCACAGAAAAATGGGTGCTACAGAGTCTACAAGTGAAGTATATGGGAAGTCGTGGTAACAATAAACTTCATTTATACAATCGATTTTTTCTTTTTCTTGAGCCTAATTTATTCTCCTATTGATAACTACAAAAGTGGAAAATGCAAATATAAACCATCCAACCACAGACCCAAGAGTACGAATCAATGCACTTCATAGCAATTTAAAATCTAATTTATATTTTTCCACCATTTTGTTTTGAGAGGTATCCACTCTGTGACATATATCTCCATTTAATAACCATCCAACAAAATGGTAAGGCTAACGTTGGTTTACAATAAAAACTAAAGAAACATAATATCCATTTAAGATGAGTTTCCCAATGCATGTATCGAACAACACTATAGGTAAATTGAATTTCTCCATTTGCCATTGGCTCATCATCATTCATCACAATAAATGATGGGTATGTAATTTCTAAGAGAAAAGTTTACATACCAGCACAGTCAGAAACCGCATCAAAATACGAATTCTGTTGCAATTTCCAGAATCAAGGGCATCCTGAACGTTAACCAGAGTGAGATAAGAAAAAAACAGGTTATCTACAGGAATAGTCCCTCAAAAAGAACAAGAAAGTTACATTCAAACAAGACAAAATAAAATAAAATAACATCTCACAGAGCTTCTATGCCTCTGCAAAAACATCAAAGAACAACTTATGACGTAAAATCTATTTTGCTTGAATCGGATTGGGTAACAAATTCGGCATCTTGGGCAGCCAAGCCATGCCAAAAAATTCAGCAGCTTACATCTATCAAGCCAGATCAGGTTCCCCAAGTCATCATATTATTATAAAAATTATTTATGACAAAAGTACTATTTATTGGCAAACTCTATCTTTATACAGAAATGATAAAGGTGAAGTCACTATGATATCCATGATGAATCTACAGTAGCCACCCCCACCTCTAATAACTATAAAGGTAAAATTATATAAAGCAATCTGCTACGATTAGAAACGTGAATAGAATCCAATTGAATGTCTTATAACCATGAAGTTTCTTGAGAATAGGAGAAACCACATGAGAGGGTGTGCACAAAAGATTTCGAAAGAGAATTCAAAAGATTATCCAAATCTAAAGAGAAAGAAAAGAAATGAATGTAACCAAATGCAGCAATCCAGTTAATATTTGGAATAAATCAGGATTTCAAAAGAGATTTTTGTTTTCATTAGTGGGGAGCTAAAATCATAATTTGGAAGAGATATCAGACCTGATTGGTTGATTTTTCACTAAAAATGAACTTTTTAAAAAAACAACTTAAAAAATAATCTTCAGTGATAGCATTTTTTGTCTAGACAACAGCTATGAGGAAGATTTTAACGTTGGATAACTTTAGAAAGAGACATCGCAGTAGTTGACTGGTGCTGCATGTGTACGCAGAGCTGGGTAAAAATTGATCGTCTTCTGCTTCACTGTGAGGTGGTTAGGGATTTATGAGCAGCACTATTTCATATGGGATTGAGTGGGTCATGCCCCAATGGGCAGTGGATTTGTTGACTTATTGGCAAAGTCCACCTGGTAGCCATAACAATTTAGAGATTGGGAGGATGACCCCTTTGTATTTCATGTGGTGCATATGTGGGGAACATACTGCCAAACCCTTGATGACTGCATGAGGACAGCATTTGAGAGAACAATTCCTTCCTGAGGATGAGGGAACTAGATGTCAGACCTCGATGGCCAATTCCCAAAGGAGGGGTAAAAAGTATGCACGCGTGCTTGAAAAAAAGACATGGCTCTTCCACTCCAACTTTCACTCATAGCTCGCTTGTAGAAAAGGAGTCCGAAAAATCAAAAGCAAATTTGCTAACACAGTTTTCCCTAAGGAGTCCCACATACTGATCCAACAAAGCCATGGGTATACAGCCACCATCAAGTATAGCATAGCATGTGCGGGAGTCATCAACTTACAGGGGTGCAATACGTCCCATCAAGCCCAAAGTTTGCACCAAGAAACAGATAGGTCTAATCCACTTCAGGGGAATACTCCATTTCCAGGTCTGGCTTTGGGCCAAGTTTGAACTGGACCAGAATGACAAATAATATTCATGGAGTTGTACCCAATTCAGGTCAGCCTTGAAATCATGCCTCGTATTTGTTGGCCAAATCCCAGTCAAGCAATGCCCATTGGATTTTTCTCAGATTTATACTCCAAAGAAAGCCAAAAGAATTTAACTTCTGGCCAAATCCAAGCATGATTTCCAAACCAAACGTCCAACTACACCCTCATAACACAATCTCCACAGCAATAGCAGCAATTATGAATGTCAAATTGGGAGCAGTTGGTAACATATATGGCCATGCTCTATAACATCAATTACGATACTAAATATTATGACAAACAAAAAACAGAAGAACAACATGAGGACATAGATCATTTACATGGCAACAATCCAATATTCAGTTTACTTTTCAACCTTAGTTTGATAGCAGAGCATGTAGGATGCAAAATTACAATAGGAAGGTATTCTTGCAAGCTGTGCCAGCCACATACTAGCTCACCTGAAGATTAGTTTGAGTATTCTCAACTAATTTCCTAACAAAGTCCTCGTTTTCCAAGTTCATCAAGCCAACCTGAAGAGAGAGAGAAAGAAGAGGTGATTTTTGCTATGGAGGAGAAAGATCTATTAGGATAATAGTTCAGAATGCAAAACTGAAATACAATCATAGTCATCAGAAAATTAACTCGTGCACTTTCACAAAACTTTTCATCTCATCTCATCTTATCTCATCTAATTATTACAACTTTCCCAAATTCTCACACAAAATAAAATTAGCAATTCAACTTTTTCAAATCCCAATACAAAAATAAAATTAAAACAATATATTCTAATAATATTTTATTCAACTTTCAACTTTAATCTCAACTCATCTCATCTCTAAAAACAAACGAGGCAAAATAAAGAATATGACATTGCATTTCTTGCCTACAATAACAAACAGATATTTAAATGACAAATTAGAGACAGATATGTTGTTTGCAGAGTTGTTCAATGTTCTGTAGAAACTCCAGGCTTTACATTTCTTAATCTAAACAAATTACCGTTATGTTGCTTGAATGATACTCCATAGTTAAATGAACCATACTCTTTTGCTTCTTTCATGAGATATAATCTTCGGTTCATCAAGCTAGGAGTTTAAAGCAATTCTATGTCCTATTTATGAAAACTAGAGAAACTACATCATTCCAAATAAAACAATAACTTCACACATTTCCAAACAGTAGACTAAATAAGCTTTAATTTTCCCCAAAAAATAGAAAGAAGAAAAAGAAAATGAAGAATGGGAATTTACGACTCAACTTCTGCATTTAATAGATATTACATTCTTTCCCCAAAATTTAAGTGTCTTCAGTTTCTTTGTTTGGATGTTTGAAATTGAGAGTCCACTTTCCCGAATGCATAAATTCTCTACTCTTCTATATTCCTTTATCCTTTTTAGAAACCAAGGAATATTCTCAACAAACTTCATCCCATACACAAAATATAAAACAATGAATATGCGAGGAAGATCACTACATCTTTTTCCCTCACTTAATATTCCGGGATTTCAAAAATAGTTTTGAATTCTGTTCTGTTACGGCAGAATGGCCTGAATTTTCCTTTCCAGTGTAGTACCCAATATACTTTTTTTTAATAGGTAAACAAAACTTTATTACTCAAAGAATAGGCCAAGCCCAGTATATACAAGAAACAGCCATTTTAAGAGGACACAAGAGAGATAAGGAAATAATGAAGAACCATTCCATTGAAATCAACAGCTATGGCCCAATTACAAAGCGTACTAAAAAATAAAGCCAACAACTCCTCTAGCGATCGCTTCTTGTCTTCAAATGTTCGCGCATTCCACTCCTGCCATTAACACCACATGATGCACAGTGGGATTATCCTCCAAACCGCTGATATCTGGGACATACCTCCTATGTTGGGCCAGCAGGCCAAGACTGCCACCACGATCCCCGGCATGGCCCAACCCAACTCTACTCTACTAAGCACCTCATCCCACAAAGACCATGCAATCTTACAATGTAGCAAAAGATAATCAACCAACTCGCCCCCTCCCCTACACATATAGCACCAATCTGCTACGATAACCCTCCTTTTCCTCAAATTATCAATTGTGAAGATCTTACCCAAAGCGGCTGTCCACACAAAGAAAGCTACCTTGAGGGGTGCCTTATGTCTCCATATCCTTTTCCAAGGGAACCAACTGTTGGGATCTTGAGAGAGAGCATTATAGAATGAACAAACCGAGAACACACCTTTACGGGTAGAGACCCACCACAACCCGTCTTCCTGTTGGGATTCTTACAGGAAACTGTAAAAATCCACAAAACTATTCATCTCCCAATCTTGCGCAACCCTACTAAAACTGATATTCCAATGAAATTGCCCACCCGATATTCCCATAACATCTGCCACTGAAGCCACTTTGAAGCTGGCAATTTGAAAAAGAGAGGGAAATAACTCTTGTAAAATCGTATCACCGCACCAAATATCTTGCCAGAATTTAATCATGGTTCCATCCCCCAACTGAAAGCGGGTGTGCCGAAGAAAGACCGTCCAAACTCTTCTGATATGTTTCCACAACCCCACTCCATCGACTCCTCTAGCTTCTTTAGTACCCCCCCCCCTCCCCCATATATCACCATATTTGCACCCGATCACCGCTCACCACAAGGCTTCCGATTCCGGAATATATCTCCACAACCATTTACCGAGAAGTGCAAGTCCTCGCATTCTTAATACCCAGACTACCATTGGATATAGGACGATAAGCCATTTCCCACTTGACCAGATGGTATTTGAACTCTTCCCCCAAACCATCCCACAAAAAGTCGCGTTGGAGTTTCTCAATACGGCTTGCTACTCTTGCTGGAATAGGAAAAAGAGATAAAAATAAGTAGGAAGGTTAGAAAGAGTGCTCTTGATCAATGTGAGCCTACATCCTTTTGACAAGTACATTTTCTTCCAACTCGCTAACCTTCTCTCTATTTTCTCAATCACTAACTCCCACAAGATGGACAATATTGCCCCTACCCCCAATGGAAGACCCAAATATGTCAATGGGAGGGAAGCTACCTTACAACCTAACAAACGAGCCAGTTGCTGTAAATTAGGCACCACTCCAATTGGTACCATCTTGGACTAGTCAAAATTCACTTCTAACCCAGAAACTGCTTCAAAACAAAGAAGCATCTCCTTCAAAGCCAGCACCTAATTCTGATCTACATCACAAAGGATAAGAGTATCATCTGCAAACAATTTACGAGATATGTTAATAATGCCCCTCTCCGAATTTCCAACCGAAAAACCGTTCGCCATGCCATTACAAGTCAAAGCCGAAATCATCCTGCCTCGACCCTCCATCACAACAACAAACAATAATGGCAACAACGGATCGCCTTGTCTCAAGCCTCACAAACTTTGAAAGAAGCCAACTGGGCTACCATTGATCAACACAGAGAATTTAGCCGTTGATATGCACCATCGGATCCATGACCTCCACCTCACACCGAAAGCACATCTCCCAAGAAGATAGAGTAAGAAATCCCAATTAACATGATCATATGCCTTCTCCATGTCTAACTTGCAAATGATCCCAGTAATGCTTTCCTTCATTCTACTATCCACACACTCATTCGCAATAAGAACCGCATCAAGGATTTGCCTACCTTTAACAAAGGCATGTTGAGGCTTAGTGATAATCTTCCCTACCACCTCACTAAGCTGGTTCGCTAGCACTTTAGAGATGATCTTGTGTACACTACTCACTAAGCTAATGGGACAATATGCATTTACCTCATTAGCCCCCCACCTTCTTGGGGATCAATGCTATGAAAGCAGTATTTAAAGTGGAGTTCTTGGAACACCTTCATAATGTCTTCCTTTAACACATCCCAGCATTCTTGAAAGAAACCCATAGAGAACCCATCCGGCCCCAGTGCCTTATCCTTAGCCAATATACTATACATTCTTCATCCATTTCGTTCCAAATTTCGGCCTGTTGGGGGTCCGTTTCGGCCCATTCCAGCCAATTGCGGACTACATTCCATTCCTGACTATTTTACTAACAATTTTGAAATGAGTTTGTATGGAATTTTTGTAAATTTCAAATCTAGATGGCATTCTTGTAACTTTAAAATCTAAAAAGGATTTAGATAATTTATTTTTTTTTGTAACTTTGAATATGCCCCCTCATTCTCTCTTTTTTTTAAAAAAAAATCTCATTATTTTTAATAATTTCTCGGCTCCTTAATTTTTTTCCTTGTTTCTTTTTTCTTTTTCTTTTGTCTCTCAACTCAAGTTTGAGATTTTTTTAACATTATCTTTTGACGCAAATATCTCTAACTTTTCTTTTAATATATTCAACGTATATTCATTTTAGAAATCTTCAATTCTTCTATATATATATATATATATATATATATATATTTACACACACAAATACATATATGATACACACTTACATATACAAATATTTCTTTTATTAATTATATATAGCTAATCCCGAAATGATACACTACAACGCACTGGCCCTAAAATATCCCATTCCAGTACTTAAACTAGAATGATCACTGGAACGGAATTTAAAATATTGATTTCAAATCAAGACATATAAAATTGGGATGGAGGATATACTTGTTAAATGTTTAAACAAGACCCAATTATTGTTGGCATATATTTTCATTTCATTCACTTTGGGTTCATAACTTAATTACAACTACACAACTAATGATCTCATAGTTGTGCCCAACATACTAAAATCAAAGTCATACAAAACTAGGAAGCAAACCCTTCTTCCTCACTCACAGACAGATACACTAATAATTACAAACATCTTTCATATCTGAAATTTAACGACGTTTTTATAACTGGTACACAAAAATATCTAGTCCTCCAAACACAAACATTAAACATAACGGAGCTTCCTGAACATAATATAAAAGCAAAAGGAGAGAAAAAATGATGAAATGCACTTACCAACGTCCCATACAAAGGAATCTTGTGAGGCAATTGCTCAACACATTGAACAAGGAACTGTGTGGAAGAAAATAATAAAGTAAATACCTCAACAGATGTATACAATAAAATTACTATGTGATGCAGCAGAGTATTAAACAATATTTTCTTATTTGGAATAATAAACACACAAAAAAAAGGATCCATGCAGATATCAGAAGAACAAAGAAATAAGTTGTTGAGCATGGAACTTGAATTCGCAAACAAGAACAACCTTGTAACACCCCAGTCCCACATTGAGAATATGAATATCTTTCACAAAGTGGATAGATTATAAAGATAGTTGTGAGTGCTAAGTTCCACATTAGTTACTTGGTGAAACTCAGCTTTATGAGTGACTCTAGGAAGCTCTAAATTGACTAATCTTTTTGTGGTTCTAATGCAGATATGTCTGGTGGTTTCCCTAAGTCATTACTTGTGGGATATGAGCCAATCCCCAGTCAAAGGTAAATTAAGCCAAGCCATCTACAACAAAAGAGCATAACGAGGACAAGAAGATTTTAAGGATGAAGATTGTAATACCCCTGATTGAACATAGGAGACGGTGAATGATATCCCACATTGTCCAGGAGGGAGAAGTTCTTGTCCTTTTTAATGATTCCAAGGGGCTCTAATTGTAGACTCTACTAGTTCTTTTGGGATATACATCCAAAAGTGGCTTGGGCTTCCAATGGTTGTTACATATCCACTGTAGCACATAACATTGTACTCAAAACTTCCATAACCACTATAAAGAGAAGGAGAATAGGACTTAATGCTGAAGACGAGAGCTCTTGAAGAATTCAGGTGTACCATTAATCAAAACATAGAATACGCTCGAACACAATTTCAAATTTCCAATGTGTGATATTTCTATGATTTTCATATACTTTTCAAGTGATCAACCAGCAGGTAAGAGTACAGAGTCCACCAATATATTTACATGCTACATTCTGGACCAAAAAAACCAACCCTAGTCTCCTGATATTTCTGTTAAACTAAAAAGGTGAGCTTCTCGTTCAAAATCTTCCCACTAAGCAAACAAAGAGTCAACATAAAACCTAAATAAGAGAATTATATCTGGAGAACTAAAAAAGGAATCAAGCCCATTTCTTTTTCATCATTTCCTTACTAATTGAAGCAATGGAGAGGGTACACGTTTAGTACTAAAAAGAAAGTGAACATTACATCCAAAATATCTTTCTCGGAGTGTTCCAGCTCTCTCCGAAGTGCGCTAAAACATGTTTCCTGCAAGTCGGAAAAGAAAAACAATTCCAAAATTCATCAATCAGGTGCAAAGCTTGTGATAGTTGATTCATTAGGTTAGTAGAGAGAGCTCGCGAATTGGCAGTATAACAGCGCAATAGTGTTTTGCGAACTAGGGTTTCCGGAAAAAGTACGATACGCGCGCGTTAACATACTCACACGGAGAGAGAGAGAGAGAGAGAGAGAGAGAAGGGGGGGTACGAACAATGTGGTCTTTGAAGTCGGTAGAGGCGCCGTACTCATGAGACTTGTCGCCAATTCGTAATAGAAGATTCTTCCAACTGCTCATTTCCCCCAAATTTTCCTTCCAAAGTGCGAGAAATACAGAGACTTTCAGAAAGAGAGAGCGAGAAAATGAGAGAGAGACAGAGATTTGCAGGGTTTTATCGTTTGTACAATTTGATATGGAACTTCACTTGAACCCTAATCCGAGCTGCCCCGCTGGCCCGGTCCGGACCGGCCCGGCCTTGCCGACCCATTTGAGTTTTCTTTTCCTTTTTCGGCTCCTCTTGTTTCCCGTTTATTTTTTTATTTTTTATTTGAATTTGCTATTTTGTGTTTTTTTTTTTTTTTTAATGCCGAAGAATCTCTCTAAGGTAAAGACATACGGATCCACTATTGCAAAATAAACTACGGTCTTGTGCACCGTACCTTTAAAAATTTTTCTATATAAAATTGGTTAAATTGTTTGCTATTCATTTGAAAGTATTATTTGCTATTCATTTATACTATTCATTTGCACCATATTAAGAGCATTGTTAATGGATTATTTATATTTAAATGATAATTTTGATAAATGTAAGATGAATTTAAATTTTGGCTATTCCATTTATATAAGTCTCTATATTGGAATATCTATTTTTTTATTATATAACAATAAAATAATATAAGATGAATTTGACTTTAGCTATTCACATCAAATTTCTATATTGGATTATCCATTTATTTATTATATAGTAATGAGAAATTAATAATTAAATTTTTAATTAATAATTTATTTTATTTTATCATATTTTATTATTCTACCTATTTATATGTTAATTAGTAAACATATTCTAATTAAATTATGGGTTAAAAAATTATATTTTTTCAATTTTAATTTAATGCTAATAACTACATATGTCTAATTAAACCCATTTATTCTATATAAATGTCTTAATTACAAATCAAATGCAATATATTTCCCAACCAATTATATTTTGTTTTTCCATATTTTATTCTACCCAACAACTATATGTACTCCATTTTCCAATCCAACCATTTTTTTTGCCAAACTTTCTTTTATTTAACAATCATATCTACTAAATTTTTCATCCAACCATATTCTTGTATCAAACAACCATATTTACTCCATTTTCCAATCCAAGCATCTTTTTTTACCAAACTATGCAATCTATCTAACAATCATATTTACTACATTTTTCATCTAACCATCTTCTTATATCAAACTTTCTTCTATCAAACAACCATATCTACTCCATTTTCCATTCAACAATCATTTTTTGCCAAATTTTTTTCTATGTAACAATCATATCTACTACATTTTTCATCCAATCATCTTTTTTTGCCAAACTTTTTTCTACCCAAGCACTATATGTACTCCATTTTTTATCCAACCATCTTCTCTTGCTAAACTTTCCTCTATCCAACAATAGTATCATCCATTCAAATAATCAACTATATTCTTTTTCCAAAAAACTTTGTTGTAACTAATAGTCTTGGGGCAATCCTATAAATAGACCAACCCCTAATACTTCCCACTCATCACAAACAAAGCCTTTTGTAATTTTCAGCCTTTCTTCTTCCAATCTGTCTACAACACACCACTCAATTTTCTATGGATCCTTTTTGGAGTGATGATCATATTATATATGATGATTATTCTGATCAAGAATTTCAAATGATGCAAGCAATGGCACAACATCGAGAGCGAAGGGCTCCCCAAGCAGCATCTGCTTCACGTCGACGGCGTACATTGATCAGACGTGATCCATTGGAAGGCCATCAACGCCTTTGAAATGATTACTTTGCTCATCTACCAACATATCTGCCTCATGTTTTTAGGAGGAGGTTCCGAATGGGTCGTGATCTATTTTTACGTATTCATTCTGCAATAGAAGCTTATGATGATTATTTTATCCAAAAAAGAGATGCCAGTGGAAGGATTGGATTGTCTTCCCTTCAAAAGATGACTGCAGCAATTTGAATGCTCGCATATGAGGTAACGGCAAATCTTATGGATGAATATTTGAGAATCGGAGAAACTATCACATGATCGAGTTTGAAAAAATTTGTTAAGGCGATTGTCTCAATTTTTCTGATGAGTATTTAAGGTCTCCAAATAGCAGTGATGTAGCAAGGTTACTAGATGTTGGCGAAAAACATGGATTTCCAAGAATGTTGGGTAGTATTGATTGCATGCATTGTAAATGAAAAAACTGCCCTAGTGCTTGGAAAGGTATGTACTCTGGTTATGTAAATGAACCAATAATTATTTTGGAGGCCGTTGCTTCTTACGATATTTGGATATGTCATGCTTTTTTTGGTTTACCTAGGTCGCATAACGACATCAACGCACTAGACCGATCTTCTGTGTTTACTCCTCGAACCGAAGGTCTTGCTCCTCCGTGCAACTACTAAATCAATGGACATGACTATACGATGGACATGAGTTTACAGAGTTCATTCAACAACATCATTGTCTTAGAGATAGACAAACTCATTCGAAGCTCCAAAATGACCTCATCGAGCATTTGTGGAGTCTGCATGGCCATGACTAAAATCTTTACTTCGAGTTCATCTGTTTTGTAGTTTTTTTTTCCCTAAGCTCATATGTTTTGTAGTTATTTTGGGTTATTCTTAAAACTTAAATGTGCTATCGGAGATGTTTCTTTTATTATCTTTGATTCGTGTACTTAATTAGAGTACTTAGCATGATCTGGACATAGAAATGAATTAGACAAAATTAATTAAACCATAGCCCACCCAGACTTACTAGGAATAACTTTCTTCATACAACCAAGTTCTCTATATTTTGATTTTATTTATATGTGTAGATCTCAAAGAACCATGGGTCTAGGTTTTAAGCTTTTTTTTTTAATCCATAATTTAGGCTATAATAGTTGTAGAGAAAATAGTAGATTAATAGTTTAATTTCTCTAACTAGCCTTATTAAGAAATTCACTGAATAGAGGATATTGTTATGTTTTTGGTCACTTGAGTTTAAAATTATAAACTGAAAAGATTATGAGATTTGAACTTTGGACTTTGCAAAAAGCATACGACCAAAACTAAAATACGTCTTTGTATTTCCACAAAATACATTTACATCTTACATCCACAAAATACATCTTTGTATTTCCACAAAATACACTAAAAGACTTCGTATTTACACCATATACATCCACAAAATTAGCACAAAAGAGTCTACTACATAGCAGCTGCCCATTCACATAATGGTTGCCCAGTCACATGTATTTCTAGCATATGTGACTAGGCAGCCACTAAAATTAGCCCAAAAGAGTCTACTACATTGATTGCATGCATTTACAACAAAATAAAAAGAGTGATGTGAAACCACATGAGTTACTTTCATTCAAAAAGTGTGAATGGGGATGTAAACGTAGATGTAGATCTATTCTTAATTTCCTCATACACTTCATTCCGTAGAATTCGAAAATAGTCTTGCTGCATTTCATCCATGCTAGAGAGATCTAATTTCATGATCTGTATATCAATTTTTTTTTTTAAGTGCAATTAATGACATTCGATCACTCTCGGCCTTGATGACCACTTCTCTCCTTTCCATCATGCACACGGTTCTATCATTAGTCATGCGGCTTAAGGCTTTACCAAACTCAACATCTTCACATTTTCTAGACTTCCGCTTTCTCTCCTTCTCTTTCTTGCTCTTCTTACCTAGAGGTCTCTCACCAATGATCTCGACATTGTCATCTTGAGTGTCATTTGCTAGTGGAGTTGAGTCAACCATGGTTGGACGTCTCCCAGGTGGTTTTCCCCTCTTTTGCAGCATCAACATATCTTGCTGCCATTTCGGTTGGTGTCTTAATAGACAACAACAATGTTCCATCGTGTATTTTGCCTTATTATTCTCCTTATACAATATTTTGACCTTCTCAAGCTTAAATGAGCCAAGTGAGAATGTTAGGATAAAATATAATACAAGCTATAAAAAAGACATAAAGGAAAAACTAAATTATTACCTTGTCCTGCTCAGTGGCACCACTAGGATGTATTGACTCTACTTGGGCAACAACAACATAAAATTTATTTGTGCATTTTTGTATACATTGTGATCGATTGGTCAATGACGCTACAGTACGATCAGGACTATTTGGTTTTTTATACTCATTATAGTATTTACCTATTCTCTCCCACATTTGAGTGGATTTTTGGTCAGTCCCGCTTATACCGTCGATACTAATATTTAGCCAAGCTGAAACGAGGAGACAGTCCTCCTCTGTGGTGAAAGACACATCTCGAAATTATCTTTTAGAGTGTGGTATTTTTTCACCATCAACATATGAAGCTTGGACCAGAACATTATCATCAATGCTATGGCACGCGGTGCTGCCTTCCCCTTGTCCACCACTTTGTAAAAGAGTGGTGAAAAAAGGATCCTCATCAAATGGTGCAGTCATCCTTCATTTCATTATAATTATAATGAATGGCTAGTTGGGGTAGAATATAATACAAATTAACATAATAAACAACTATATAAGAATATCTTACCTAGATAAACAAATCTGGCTGTATGGTTGACTCAGGCTTTTCAATAGTTATGAAAGAGGTTAAGCAAATGTCCAATGAACAGTTTCAGAAACATCTAAGACAACACCAAAAATAAAATTTCAGATTTTGAGAGGCCACTGCACAAATTTGAGGAAAGAAGAGCTTTTCTGGGATGGGATAAAACTCACTCACTGTATTAAGAAATTAGAGTAAATTTCAGTGTAAAAATACATGTCTAAATATTGTAATATAATAATTGATGGAAAAACAAAATGTTTATTACTTTATATTATAAATGTAATATAATAATGGGGAAGATGGGGGCACGTGAAATTGTCTTTCCAGCAGCCTTATTATATTCCAACAACCCAATTTTCAAACTACATTACCATGTCAATAAATTATAATAAGATAGGTTGCCAAACTATGCAACCATAAAAGCAGATAATAGGGGAAGCCACAAGAACTCCAATCATAAAAGGAGATGATAGAACATATATCCACCATCAAAGGCAAGGAGTTACTGTAATTTCAGGGGGAAAAAAATATAGGCTCCTTATATTTTTTATGGTCCTAACATAATATCCTCAGTATTTCCATCATATTAAAAAAAAATGAAATATTTGGCATTGAGAACAAATTAAAAGACATAGATAAAGCATGGCCACCTTTGAAACATAAATGTTCTAACATGATATAGGATAGCAAAGGTCAACTTAGTGATATTCTAACCATAAAAGCATCAGGCTTTCATTAAAGAAACTGCACTACTAAATGTGAGAATGTGATTGAAAAGAGAAAGAGAAATACAAATGGTCCACAAAAAAGAGAAATGCAATGTTGGAGCATGTAACTAGTTATTATAAGTTAGAACCTTCAGTATTATGAAAGATATTAGGGTGCATGGATTTCAAATGACGCACCTATGAATGCATTCATCTAGAAATGGCCGTCTGCAACAAATGAGAAACACAAAGCAGGAATTACACATTTACTGATATATATGAAAAAAGAACACTCATTAAAGAGATGTTCTTGCATGGTGGGGTGCACATTCAGGAAAATACAAACTAACTATCCGAACTGAGGTAAAATTATAATAATGGAGAAAAAAGCATGTTTGAAACTGATTTTAGGCAGAGCAATGAACATCTCATACTAGTCTATAGCTCGTGGTCTAATTCACTGAACCCATTTGTAAATTCTTTTCAAAGAGTTAGTTAAATGCCACTTCATAACAATAGATGTTCTCCATTTCAGCCAGATTTCTTTGCAGTAAAATTTTAACAACCATATATAGATATATTTTTTTTTAGCACCAAAAGCATATTTCTTTCCTAAAAAAGGCAGAATTCAATACCGAAATTTTAATAGAACAAGCAGTGGTCTCGATTTCAAGGTATGGAATGAAATAAAAAACTACAAGTTCTCTCAAGTGTTTGGTCATGCTTTTCAATAGAACATCATTCTATCATGCGGCTTCACCACAAGCAATTTGCAAAATGACCAACAAAAGATGAGATGCCTTGCTCCTCTGAAGACGAAACATATTTAAGGGAATAACTTTCAGGGTCAGCCGAACATACAAACTCTGCAATTTTGATTTCCTTAATGGCACAAGTAAAATGTCCATTGTCCACGTTTGATAGTTGAGAACTAGAGATAGTAAAGGAAACGCCAAAAAAAAGGAAAAAGCAACTCACTTAAAACTCAGCCATTGTATTAGGTTAGGTTGAGTCGAGACCGCAACATCAGACCCCATAAAAACTTGAACTTTAATTATCTTTTACTTTCTCGGGGACCAAACAGAGAAATGGAAATAGATTCTAGCAAAACAATCGGATCTATTTTTAGTGATCATATAGTAACTAACACCAACGCCATTGTGCATCAACTAACCCAGACTATATTAAAAATCATTGAAACAGAAATCCCCTGTTTGGTTACTCAGAAAAACGGTAGAAAGAAAGAAACCTAGAAAATACACTTCAGCCCTCTCATAATTTGAGGTATTTCTCACTATTTTCGCTTCAGTTAATTTGTGTTTATTAGTGAGGAGGATCAAAAATGATTCATGGAGGCATAGTGAAAATCTCTTAGAAGTTAGATTCGGAAAAAACCACTCATCACAAACTATGATAAAGGAACATACCTCAGTTTTCTGAACGATTTGGTGGAGATCGATTTACAGATTTGTTGTTGAGTACCATAAAGAGAGAGAGAGAGGGGGCTAGCTTTTGTTTTCTTGAGGAATATGAAATACCATCAAACACAAGGAGAGGAAGTGACCATGGGGGTGGTGCGGTGGCTTCCCTGGCGCAAATGAAGCTCCTTCTATACTTTCATGAGACGAAACGGCGAAAGGAAGAAGAGAGGTAAAAATGGAAAAAAGATTTCGAGGGAAAGAAATGGTGTCAGTTGTGAGTCGAAAGAGGAGAGAGGGAGAGTTACGGATAATAATAAAATAAGATTTGGTCATTATACAGTGCAGATCAAATTTGAGATATTCTCTGCCGATACTATAGCTAAAAGCTATAAATTTTGTTAATAGATACTCCATTGCAGCTGTATTTTACATCTAATAGTCAAAAAGTACAAAAAAATTTAAAAATGGCTAATCCGGTGAGAATGCTCTAAGGCTTTCACCACTTGGGCTAACCCTTTAGAGTTATTATTCTGTTTAATCTTTACCATTCATTCATTATTTTTATTAATTAATTAAATT
The DNA here is from genome assembly GCA_011037825.1 of Carya cathayensis. Taxonomy (NCBI): domain Eukaryota; kingdom Viridiplantae; phylum Streptophyta; class Magnoliopsida; order Fagales; family Juglandaceae; genus Carya; species Carya cathayensis. The sequence continues at coordinate 902,255 of QGSO01000174.1, forward strand.
TACTTGACAAGAAATAATATATGAAATATCAAATAAACACACAAAGCCCACTCAAATAAAAAAAATTTTAAAATTTGACATATTTTTAGAATTTTAGGGTTATTATTTTTTCTAAAGGAAAAATGAGGTACATTGCAATTTTTAAAAAGTTTCTGGGCACTTGTCAAAAGTGATAGTTTGGAAATGATTTCAAATTGAGTAATAATTTGAGCAAATCTAGTGTATTTTTCCTTGAAAATTCCATCTTCATTTTCCATTCAAAGTTTAAACGGTAGTATAAAAATGAGAATTTCCTTACTTTTCATCAAACAAATTAGAGCATTGGCAATGACCTATCCATTGCCAAGTCTAAAATGGAACTCCAATGTGGTCTTTTGGCCATAATATGAACTTCTACCTAAATTAGTCCACATTGGACTAGCTATCCTAAACTCCAAATAATAATATTATATTATATATTTTAATAATATTTGTAAATTTTTTTTCTAACATTTTACAAATACACTTCATATATTAATTAATAACTTTATTAAAAAGTAAAATTATTATTTTTCAACTATTTTTTCCTTCAACCTAATTATTCAATAAATCTATTTTATCAATCATTCACCTAACAATCACATATACATAAATGTACAAACATTCCACAAATGTACAAATCAACAGTCCACAATTTAACAAAACAATCCACTAATTACAAGGATTATTTTGTAATCTGAAAGTTTGAAAGTAGCAAACATCCATTCAAGCAAAGTGGATTGATGTGTAACCATTACACGTAAAAATAAATTAAAATGTGACATGCTTACACATTAATAATGTCTTTTAGTGTATCAACATCTAAACTTATAAATAGAGGTTTAATTAATTAAATAGACGTTTTCTTTATGGTCTGGTCTGTACATATAAAAAAATGCTCTGGTCTAGTCTGTGGTCTGATCTATGCCTGCTTTGTAAAAATTCATGCATGATTTGTGTTTGTCTGTGCTGGTTTGTGAGCATAATTTTTACATGAAAATTATAATGCTAATTTGTCCACTACTTAAAAGCTAATTAATTAACAGCATGCATGTTACCCAACCCAATGCTTTTATCAAAATAACAACAATCTACAATCAAAGCTATGATTAACAAACATGTAAGGGATTCTAACAGAAGCTTCCATAAGAAAAGTAGTGGTTTGATAAATGCAGCCATATCCAATCATTTTTATTCATAGTAAGACTTAAAGATTACTAAAAAATGATGTACAAACTTGTCACTAATCCAAACTAGTTTATAGATGCTGAGTACTGGACAGTTTTGCATTTGCATTATGTTGACCAAAGGGACATGTTTTGTGGACTGGTTGTGAAGTTCGAAAATGGCATGTATAGTGGGTTGAATTTAAGTTCCAAAATGGCATATATTATGGGTTGAATTTTACTATATCAATACATTGTTACTCTAAATGAATCCAATATCTTCTTTTATAATGGGGCAGTGGGTAGGTAGGTACATTTTGTAAGATTAGAAGTCTAAGAAAAAAAAAAAAAGGCCTGTGTTCTTAACAAACCAACAACATAGTTAGCTTACAAAATCATGCTAGACCATTAGAACTGATCCACAAACCAAAGCCAAGAGCACCATAACCCCTGTGTTCTTAACAAACCAACAGCATAACAAATTTTACAATAACTTCCTCATTCCTATTTACCTATTACCACACTCTTACACTATTCATAACTATGCTGCCCATTCTGATTTCTAGTCCTCACAGTCATAGAACATGCAAGGTTTTTCCCTTGCTACCATAAACCATCCTTATAGCAACCATTTCTTCTATGGTAATCTATAAACTCATCAAGTATACTATCTAAATGCATCACTCACAAACTTTTTTTTAGCTAGGAAATCTTTCACATCCAGATTTCAAGCCATTCCCCCTCCCTTTTTATTCTTTCCTTCTTCATCAAAACCAACCACAACTAATCCCCCATACCCAAATATAGACAACCAAAATAAATACTTATGACCAATAAATTACTATTGATCCTGCAACATTTAAACTAATTATGTACATGCATCCAATCTTCCACACGTGTACAAGTGTATATGTGCATTACTATGTGTGGTATTGTGCACACAGTATAGAACAATAAAGTTGGAAGTCATTACAAATCCATTACAAATCCACTATTCTACTAATTGCAAGTCAGATCACAAAGACCCAAAAAACCATCAGATCACAAAACCACAAAAACCATCGGATTACAAGAAGATTAGACAAAACCATACAAAAATGGAACTTGAAAGTATAACTTGGCTGTCTACAATATGATAAAATAAACTTTGAATTGAATTTTAATATTTAAAAGTCATGGTATAATAGTTTGGAATTCTTAAAAATCATACAATTAATAGACTGATTGACAAAAACATGCACAGTTAAGAGATTTTAATGAGGCTCTATTAAAGGAGTAGGCATGTAATGTCAATAGGCCAAAACCACATCTATATCAAGGGTGGAAAGGAAAAATCTTTTGAGATCATTAATTGCTGTAGAGAGGAAAACAGATTCAATGATCATTCATATTTCAGGGATGAGGCAGATTAATGCTCAAAATTAAAGGCCTGAACCACTAACGCATTTTAAGAAAACAACACAATATGAAAAGAAAATTGGGGCAACTAGATTATACCAAGATAAGCAGGTCCAGCCGCTGAGGAGGCTAGCCTGGCAGCAATAAGGAAATTGTTGTAAGAAGCAATATGTAAGTGTAGTTTTTCCCAATCATTCTTTGCAATTTTGATACCGTTTTCCTCATCCTTAACATCACTAGCACGACTGCGAACCTCCCTCAGACAACTTTGGAACCTAACGCCCGAAAGAGAAATCTCCTACACTAACCAACAGAAACAAAAGACACCAGGAATTAACTTCAAAAGTCAAAGGATCATGGTATTTAGGATAAAAAGAATGACGAAGAGCACTCCAATGCCGCACTCCGGTAAGTTGATGGGTTTGAAAGAATTCTGATGCCACAAAAATAAAAGACTCCAATGGAAGAGATATAGTAGTTGCGAAAAATCCATCGAATAAAATCGTGGAAGCTACTAGATTAAGAATCGGAGAAGAGGGAGAGAAGAGTGAGGAAGAGAGACTTGCTTTGGAGAGCACGAAGACGACGGAAACCACTGCAGAGAATGGGACGCTTGCGGGCTGGGGAAGAGCGATAGGTTGAAGAGAGAAAGGGGATTGTGGGTTGAAGATGAAAGGGGCGACGGAGAGAAGGGGATGAAGACAGGGAATGTAGTTTCAAGAGAAAGAAAGGGGACAAGATGAAATGGTTCAATGGACGATTCTGAGAATGAAGAGAAAAACTGAGGGAAAATGAACGACAGGTTGACAGAGAAATGATAAAATAATATCTGATCCTTGTACAATCCCTCGCTATTGATGGAGAGCACCTAAGATTTACTGTACTTAAAATGTTAAGCTTTTCACGTTTCGCTAGCCCAATGCAGGAGGTTTTTATTATATTCCTCTTCAATTTGCATTTGCATTTGGCAATGGCTAGCCATTGCCAATGCTCTTAGGAGAAAAAATATACATTATCGTTAGAGCGAGAGTCTAAGAGAGTATAATGTTTAACATTAAAAAAATTACCACTAAACTTTTCATTATTTTTCTACTTCAATATTTTAGAATAGGTCAACTATTTTATATACTCCTTTAGAGTATTGACATTGGTTTGGCCAAATTCATCTTCAAATTTAGCAAATATCAACATTTTTTTACATTTACCTATTCCATTTAAATTCAATCCCCATATTAGATTAGCTATTCATTCTTTATATAATAATAAAATATTATTAAATTCATAATTTTTTATTTAATTTATTTTATCACATTTTGTAATTCTATCAATTAAATGTTAATAATAATTATATTCTAATTAAATTAATATTAAAAAAATATTATTAAATGTTAATAATAATTATATTATATTAAATTAATATTATTATATTATAATTAAATTAATATTAAAAAAGTATTATTAAATGTTAATAGTAATTATATTCTAATATTATTAATATTACAAAAAAGTATTATTAAATGTTATGGCTGTAAAACGGTCAGTCCGGACTAGAAAAACCGATCAGACTGAATGGTTCGATCCAATCCAGACCGGACCAAGAAACATGGGGTTCAGTTTCGGTCCATGATTCTTCGGACCGACCAAATTAAAAAATATTTTATTTTATTTTATATATATATATATATTATTTTATATAATAATTATATAATTAATTATGTAATTTTCATCTAACCTATTCCCATTTATAATATAAAATTTTAAATATATAATTAAAAAATAATATTCTATTAATTAAGTAGTGTATATTATCAATTAACTTATAACCAATTCACCATTAAATAATTACTAATATCTACATCTATATCTAATTAAAGTTATTAGATAAATTTTTTGTAAAATACCTAAGTTGTAAGTAAATATAAAGCAATTTGTAAATTATAAATTAACTAACCTAATACCAATTCCCCATTATGTATATATGTATATAGTATATATATTATAATTTATATATAAATATAATTTATAATATGTATTATGTATGTATATATTTATAATGTGTATCATTGACCATATAATTTTTTTTTAATGAGTTAGTTACATAATCTACATTAATAATTTACTTAATTTTCAGTTAGTAATTTAAAAAAATGTTTAATTGATTTATTTAGAGGAAAAAAAATTAGATCGAACTGAATGGACCAACCCAACGGGACTAGACCGAATGCGGACCGGACCGTTTTCACCCCTATTAAATGTTAATAATAATTATATTCTAATTAAACTAACATAAAAAAAGTATTATTAAATGTTAATAATAATTATATTATATTAAATTAATATTACAAAAAGTATTATTAAATGTTAATAGTAATTATATTCTAATTAAATTAATATTAAAAAACTATTGTTAAATGTTAATAATAATTATATTATATTCAATCAATATTAAAAAGTATTATTAAATGTTAATAGTAATTATATTCTAAATGTTAAATGTTAATTATATTCTAATTAATTTAATTTATTTGTTTGGAATGAGAAATTAATATTTTAATATTTGATGAATGAATAGTGATCTTCCATCTTTAGCCAACCACTGTAGCAAAAGTCTAAATTATTTTAGATTCGCCCAATCTAATATGAAGGATTTTCGAGTCAAATTATATAAAATTTGACAAAGCCAATGAGGATGCCTTTAGGGATACAAATGGTTGGTATCAAATTAATGAAATAGAAATGACATCACTAATATTTGATCAATTTGTTAACCAAAGTATACCACCTATTCCCCGTCAACCGCCTCACGCAATATTATTCCATTTGATTCTTAAGCTCCGTTTAGATATTAAGTTGAGTTGAGATGAATTAAGTTTTTTATGAATAGTAATTGATTAAGATGGTGGAATGAGTTTTGTGAGATCCATATAAGATGAATTTAGATGTATTTTTGTGTTAAGATGAGTTTAGATGTATTTATGAGATCAAGTTGAAAAAGGTTATGGGTCCCGCATGTTAAAACATGTTGAGTTGAAAAAATTATGGATCCCACATATAAAGAGATACTTATCTAGAGTTGGCATATGGGCCCCCACAAGTTGGAACAGTTCTACGTATTTCTTATATGTTTGTGAAGTTATATTTAGTCGTCCATCCGTTCCCACCTATCTTATTGATTTTTCTAAAACTTTGAATCAACATACTCATGTATCCAAGTTTGTGGAATAGGAGACGGAGACCTTCTTCAACTGCAACAATTAATCTAGAACTGGTGCAACCCCATCTACAATAGCCTTTCACGTACAGTTGCAACTATGGGTGAGATTCGGCCGATCCGGACTGGAGAAACCGACCAGGTTCGGTCCTAGTCCAGGGATTTTTCACCTTGGAACAGACCGAATGAAAATAAAAATATATATATATTATTATTTATATAAATAATTATATACAATTAATTATTAATATATCACAATATTAAATAAATATTATATTCTTTAATGTATAACTATAATATATAATACCAGTATATATTAATATATTAACGTAGTATAAAAGTTATAGTATAAATTATAGTATATGTATAAATTTATAATAGTATTAGTATAGTTAACTTAGTCACTATAACTATATAGAGTATTATTTAATATAGTATTACCAATTTATTACTGACATATAGTATATTAGTAATACTACTGGTATAGTTATTAGTTATAGTATCGGTACTAAGTCTATATATAACTATATATTTAGATCAATGTATTATTATATTCTTTAATGTATAACTATAATATATAGTACTAGTATATATTAATAATTGTATAATTTATTATATAATTTTTATTTAATAAGTCACTTAATTTTAATTTAGCATTTTAAATAAATTTTTTTTATTAATCAATTTATAAAAAAAATAGTTAAACCGAATGGACCGGACTAGTCCCTAGAAATGTTCGGTCCAATCCGGTCCGGTCCAGGGAAAACAATGGACCACCCACCCCCTTTCGAGACTGGACCGAACCATTCTTACCCTTGGCTGCAACAGAAAAGTTGTAACAAACCAGCTCTTAGAGGACTATCAAAAGAAACCATATTTATGGTTGGTTTGCTCTTGGACCATGTTGCAGTCTATTGGCCAAGAGAACATGGAATATGTGCTATTCTGTAAATCTCGATTTTCCATCCCTATATTTCCAATTTACACGTATTGAACTCATGCAAGCTGATCAACATGACATGACGTCCTTTTTTATGACGAATATTTCCAACCTATTAAAATATTACCAGCGGCTGAGATAATCCACCACAAATAATGGAACTCTGCAACGGTGCCTCCATGGCATTTCTGTAGGAAATACGTCGCAGACACAAAAAGTTGCCAAGTATACATACGTAGGAATACAACGTAAGGAGTGTAAACTCTGAAAGTCTTAGCCAAGTCCCCACGTCTGGTTGACAGTGCTAATTCATGCTATTAGCGCCAGAATTGAGTGATTTAAACGACTTTGCAACTGATTGGGATATCACTAGGAGTTGAGCTACGTGCGTACGTAGTGATCAAACTTAAAAAGAAGAAAAAAAAAAATTTTAAAAGAGTGAAATTAATTGATGCTGCCCCATGCGCGCACGTCCGCTTTCCCTTTAATTTAAGGCAACCATGGCATTTCAATTTTCATAAGGATCGACATGACTGGCCTCCATGATCTCCATGCAAATTTTTGAAAAGCAAATTGGTTTTTATAAATGGCAAATGCATAAATGCATGCATGCTTGAGTGTAGCATTCACAATATACATTAACTATTAATTTAATTAACATCCATATGATGAAAAACAAAATATTACCACATATAAGAACATACCCATAATGTTCATCTATCTAAGTCATTCCTTCCCCCCAGTACTTATCTCTCTCTCTCTCTCTCTCTCTCTAGGACTCTGTGTATATATATACATGGCATATCTCTTGGCCAGCACCACATGAAGTTGAGCAACACATTCATCAGCCATACCAAGATTTGTGATTGGTGAGTAATTAGTGAGCGAGATCAGATGGCAATTATTCATGCTAACATGAATATTAGAAGAAGCTTGGGCATGGCAATATTGGTTATGGTTGCCACAACCCTAATGCATGGGAACCATATTCAGGTGTCAGCACAATGCGGAGCAAATATTCCAGTCCTTGTAGCTGAATGCTCTGATTTTGTTGGGAAAAATGGGCCAAAAGTTCCACCATCGCAGGATTGTTGCGCAGCGCTGAGTGGAGTTGATATTCCATGCATATGTAAACCTTATGCTCAGCAAATCGAAAACATTGTCAGCATGGAGAAGCTGGTCTTTGTTTTTCAAACTTGTGGATTAACAGTTCCGCACGGACTGCAATGTGGAAGTAAAGTCCATTATAAACTCATGACTACTTTTCTGGCTGCTTCTTGATGATCATCATGATCGATGATTGAACTCATGATATGCATATTCTTAATTTCCCTTTTTTTTTAAAAAAAAAATCATTTTATTAATTATTTATCACAATCCAAATAAGATATATCATTCATTAATATTTCATTAATACTTTGATAATTGATATCATATCATTTGAAATAAAAATTAACTCACAAAAGTTAAAGCTGCAACAGATCAGTCTGCCTGGCCAATTTTTAGTTTACACAGGTCACAAGGGTCTTCATGGCTTGAAAATGATCGTACAAAATTAAAGCAACATTAAATATTATGATTTCATCTAAGATTTTTGTTAATTTTTTATAAAGAGTTTGTGAAATTAATGACAATACCAGAGGCATAATTAATCCTAATACTGTGATATGATTCGAGTTTGTGAAATTCTTTGATCAGGCTCTACAGTTCCCTAGGCGTGATTGCATGAGCTTGAAGTCGGGGGACACGGATGGCTACAGGCTGCTATAGCTACATGCCGTATCTTAAACTCTACATTATAAAATTGTCAGAATAAGCCTAAAATTAGGCATACATGATCTAATTTTCCATTGTAATAAGTGGGATGTGCTGCGATCTTTTCCAGCTTTCTAATATATAAAACTCTCAAATGTTTCATTAAAAAACAAGGAGAAAAGTAGCTAGTTTGGAAATAGCATGCAGTATTAGTTTGGTAAACATTTGTTGCATCCATATTATTTAAAAAAAAAAAAAAAAAAAACTCTAAGGTTGCATTTACTAGTGAGGTGATTTAAGATCTTTGATCTGTAAATAGTAAGAAAAAAAATAATGGAATAGTAATGATAAAATATTAAATAGTAGTAAAAAGTAATGATAAAGTAATAAGTAGTAATGAAATTGTATCAGAATATTCTAGTACGCAAACTAGTCTTAAGATTAGCTAGAGCAAATTATCCTCATATATATTGCAAATCAATTTAAAATTGGCTAGAATATATATGATATTTCAGGATTTTTTAAAAAAAAAAATTTATTTTGTCATAAAAAGAATATATTTATGCATGATCTGATTCCTGAATATAGCAAAACCTGTATTAATTCTACATCGATCCAATATTAGTATGAAAGTTTCTTTTAGCTAGATCTAACATTCATCATGTGCCGATCGATCGGGACATTAAGTTCCCAGTGAAATATTTTTAATCGTAATGTGTACCATAAAATAATGGCGATTTCAGGAAATTCATCTTGGGGGTGAACTACTATTACAATAATTAAACATATTTACAAAAAATATTATCAATATATGTGTGTGTGTGTGTCGCCTATTTTTATGGTAATAAAGTATTACAAATAATGTCTTGAATAAAAGTTTAACATATTCATTGTTAGCGATAGAGAGTGTTGAAGTACGCCCCTGAAGTATGGTATGGGGGTATTTTTATAATTTTCTTAAATATGTATGTACGTCTAGGGTTAGTATAAATATATACATTATGTAACTCTAATTGACTGATATTGAATTTTCACTCTGCTCGCTAATATCGCCCAATCATATTAAATTTCTATGTCGATTTCTATTATTTTTTTCTTTTAATTATTCCGTACAATTCATCAAAACTTGCCTCACGTTTCACAACAGAGAGGAAGAAAGTTAAAAAGAAAGCTCGGCCGCCCCGGGGGGGGGGGGGAGGTGTGGGGGACAAAGAAAATTCATGCATAGAAATATTAAAATTAGATAAAGAGAACCAAATGTTGTATTTATTTATAATGGACTAGCATTATAGTTTAATCATTGAACCCATAATTGGATGGGCTATTTTATAGACACATGGAGGCCCCTACTCTCACCCTAATTAAATAGAACTAGCCCATTAAATTCTATTAGTGTTCAGCTGACCCTTTTAGTCATTTAATCATCTCTCTTTAAAAATAAAGAGCTGAGACACGTATTGAGACATAGAGAAAAAGAGGCAGAGAGTAGCAATATTGCTCATTTGAAACAAATTTTCTTTTCTATTTTACAGGAACTCTTAAAGCTTCATGGAAAACCCATAACAAATATTTGGAGGTATGTTTTATTGTTAATTTTCTTCAAAGATTTGACAAGAAATCTTGGTGATCTCAGATTTATTCAAAATCCAACACCAAAAAGAACTTGAAGATCGAGATCACTCAAAGAAGAGTAGATATATGGTACTATACAATTACATATCTTCGTCGCAAAGATAAAATTATAGTTATTTATGATAAAATAAACAAGAACTTTTAGTTGAGTGGAGATCACTACTGGAGTACGTTTTATATTATAAATTTATATATCAAACAATGAAAGAGCCACACGACGCCATGCATTTTCCGTGCCAATCAATCGAGTTAGCTAGCTGGTGGAGTCCCCTTTTCCTGCATGCAGAGATTCGCTAATCATATATAGTTAACATAAACGAGATCTTGAAGTTGAATTAATTATTCCGTCGAGTTTCATCTGGTCAATATATATATATATATATTGACCAGATGAATGTATGAGAGGTGGAGAGACCGGAGCTAGAGTACTGCTAAGTTATATGATCTAAATGAGTTAAAAAAATGAGCCAGCCCGCCTCTTTCTGTGGCGTCAAGGCCGTGCGCCCTTTTCGGAATCGTAAGTCAAGTGTTTTTGCTTCATTTGGATGAATCACGTTTCCATAATTTGCTCAAACTTTCACATGCAAATGGGGTGTGTCTTGTAGATCGAGATGATCTTTCTCCAACCAAATCAAGACATTTTCTGAGACAATGTTCACATATAATATGTGTTGAGAATTTGGACCTCCCAAATTCATCTCCCCTAGGATCTACCATTTGCAGGAATAACAAGAAAAATAGAGAAATAATAACAACACAAGAAATTTACGTAAAAACTCCAAAACAGGAGAAAAACCACCAGACCCAGAAAAGAAATCCACTATGTGAAAAATTATTACAATCACACAATTTTTCTCCTCACCCCAAATACACCCACAAAGCTTTCCCCACTAGCAAAATTTTAACTCACACATCCTCCCATTTTACAAAAATGGACAACAGAGGAATTTAACTAGAGTCAAAAGTTACTAGTTAAGCATTTGACTGGTGCACTTAAACTAAGAGGCTAAACCTCTTATTTATAAGCCTTGAAAGCTTGCTCCTTCTCATTTCCCACCCATGTGGGACTAACCAAAGGAGTAAAACAAGTCAACAATTTCCACCTTGCGACTTTGACTGGTCCCACAGCCAAGTTCCACCTCAATGAAGATCTTCATAGCTTCCACTATCATGCTTCACTATAAAAGCATACCCACTCAAAATAAATCAATTCCAAGCATTTCACTTCGGCCTATGTCGAAAACAACCTTTCTAAAAATTATGGTGTAACTTCTACGTTTGGCTCTCCTGGAAGTTCATCAGCCATCGACATGAATTTCCACCACACCCTACATCAATGTCAAACCAATGTCTGTGTACAAACTTGTGGACCCGCTAATATTAACACATCCTCTATCATGGTAACTTTGGGAATTAACGGCATGCCATGAGAACGTACATGTCCCTTTTTCCATGGAGAGAGACATAACGTTAGCATCAATACCAGTAGCTCAATTTACTGACTTGGAGCCACTTGCTGAATCTGCTCATTGTACTAGCTGTTCCACTAGTTGCTAGTATCACTGTTGACTTCAGGGGCTGATCTACCCTTCAACGCCTTGTGTAATCCAATTTCTTCACCTCATTCCTAACATTGCCTTGATGAATTTTTACCGTAGAAATAAATAGTACCTCACTAAGTAAGTTCCCAGTAAAGATTAGAGGGTCACAATGGACACACTTAAAATTTTCAATCTCCTAGACAGAACCTCCTTAGACTATACGTATTCACACTACTATACCAAAACTCCACCCCATAAAAAGAACCTAGTAGCTCTAATACCAATTGTTGAAAATTTAGATCTCCCAAATTCACCCTCTCTAGGATCTAGTCTTTACAAGAATAACAAGAAAAATAAAGAAATAATAACAACACAAGAAATTTACTTGGAAACTCCAAAACAGGAGAAAACCACCAGACCCAGATAAGAAAATCCACTATGTGAAAAATTATTGCAATTACACAATTTTTCTCCTCACCCCAAACACACCCACAAAGCTTTCCCCACTAGTAAAATTTTAACTCACACCTCTTCCCATTTTACAAAAATGGACAACAAAGAAATTTAACTAGAGTCAAAAGTTGCTAGCTAAGCATTTGACTGGTGCACTTAAATTAAGAGGTTAAGCCTCTTATTTATAAGCCTTGAGAGTTTATTCCTTCTCATTTCTCACCCATGTGAGACTAACCAAAGGAGCAAAACAAGTCAACAATATGGAATGAAAGGCAATGTACGTCCTCGTGATGCTAATTCTATGGTCAAATAAAATATTACAAAACTCAATAACATGTGAACCTAAGCTGATCTCATTCTATAAATCCAGGCCACAGTTCACGTTAATTTACAACAGAAACTGGCACATAGTTTTAGTTTTGATCGAGAGAGAATATGGCTATTTCTATTATGTCTAAAAATTATTGCCAGACTTTGGCAATATTGATGTTAGCCGGAATATTGATCTCCGGCAATCACCAAGTCATGGCCCGAAAATGTCGGCCGATCAATAACAAGCAGCTAGCCCAACTTGTATTTCAATGCAAGCAGTATGTTAATAAAGGGAAGCCGAATGGAGTTATTAAGCCTTCGACACCGTGCTGTAAAGCGGTGAATACTGTGAGGCTATGCCTGTGCCAACTTGTTACTAAGAAACTTGAAAGTTAGATTGATATGCAGAAGGTAATCAAAGTGGCACGCAAATGTACTGGCCAAAGAATTCCACCAGGAACAAAATGTGGAAATAAGTATACATTTTCTTGGAATTAACTAAGCAGTTCATGATCTATCAATTTTCTAACTTATAATAACTAGTTACATGCTCCAACATTGCATTTCTCTTTTTTGTGGACCATTTGTATTTCTCTCTCTCTTTTCAATCACATTCTCACATTTAGTAGTGCAGTTTCTTTAATGAAAGCCTGATGCTTTTATGGTTAGAATATCACTAAGTTGACCTTTGCTATCCTATATCATGTTAGAACATTTATACTGTATTATTGTTGTGGGGATTTTTCTTTTTCTTTTTCTTTTTTGGCAAAAGGGCATTCTAATTATGTGATGTCTTTACAGGTTATACTGTCCCCCGGGCATGAAAATTGGAGAAAATTAAGCAGAGAAGGGCGCCTTTTATATATTATGTCTTATTGTCTGTGTAATTTGTTTTTCTTTCCCAAATAACACTCTGTTTATATATCAGAGGTGCCTCTATATATGTATGCTTTATGTATATTTCTTTTCTTTCAGAGTCAATAATTTGAAGTGCTTCCTGGTTTGGTCGTGTCAAGTGACTGGTCTGGTATACGTATTTTGAGTCTCAGGAACTTGCATGGATGAGCAGGCTGCAGCAACTTTATATTGGTGCTGCGTCTGTAATCTGTCCTCATATAATTGGTACTGCTCCTCTGACATAAGTGAGGCTATTCATCAATAAAGTTAAAGATTTTTTATATATATGTATGCCTATTATATGAATACTGGTGTCTTGTGATCAAGCTTTGAGTTGGATTGTGTAGTAATGCATGCACCGAATCATTTTGTGTTCTTTTGTTCACAATCTCTCGAGGGACAGGTTGCTGTCTCTGTGACTGCACTGTTGTATATATATCCTACAGATACTGTAACCAGCTGGTAATGAAACTAATCTGAGTTCTAAACAAGCCTGATTAGTTTTACATGATGCAATACTTAAACTTGGATCGCTAGCTTATCATTCAAGAAATTTCAGACAGGCCTTTCAACGAGCTGATGATCAACTTTTTAAGGATAAATACTGTTAGAGGAGAAAAACTGGTATTCTATTCTAGAGGGAAGAAAGAAGATACTATTTCTGAAATTTCTCTAACTGAATTATTTATCAAGTGGCTTGCTTTGTGCCAATGCATATATGGGTATTTATAGGCTTGTAGATTCACCTAGCATTTACTCTGATACATGAACTTCCCTAGTACACAAACACCCAAGTACATGAATATCTCAAATATATAAATCTCTAAATACATGAATTACTTCTTTCAAGATGAACCTTCACTGTAGTTCATTAATCTACCAAAAGACACAATTAAATTAAGTTTTTTTTTCAACAATACAGACTAATAAATAAATAAAAAATAATGAAAACGATACGCATATATATAACCATTTTCATAACCTTTTATGCAACTATGTTTTAAATGAGTGGTATATTTGTAAAATAATTTATAAAAGTAACATCATTTTACAAAAATACGTGCGTACCATCAATTTTGAAACATTGTTGTAAAAAGGGTTGTATGTGTATCATTAATCAAAGAATAATATTCTCACTTTCCAATATAAATGTTTTTGAAACTGTATTCATATTCTCTATCTATCGGGGAAAACTTATACCTAAGTTCGCCTATTGACATACCAAATTAACTAACATAAAAAAATATTATTTTTTGATTTTTTTTTTTAATTTTATCTATGACTGTAATAGATCTCATGATCTACCAACCTATTCACTTCTTATATCTATTCTATATCCTTGTTTGCACGATAACCAGTACATTGAAAAGCTCCAAATTAAGGAACTTCTTGTGAGGATGATCAGAGGATTATTGGTGATAAGTTAAAGTTCCATCTTGTTAAGTGATCATCTAAGATTCGCACTCGTTTCTCATTAAAAAGTTTGCTTGCGATCAGTAAAACTCTAGAAACTTTCTCATCTAGGATCTTTTGGGGAATGGTTATGGAGATCATATGCCAATGAGAGAGAAGCGTTTGTGATACATGGTTGATGGTAGAAACCAAATGTTGTGATAGAATTAATTAGAAATGTTATAGAAACTTGAAATGGAAAAGAGAGGGGGAGGAGAACGAGAGAGATCAGAAACTTTAAGAGCGAGCTACATCTTTATTTTTTATAGTAGTAATGTTACAAATCATATTTTTATCTCACTTTCATTTCATTATATAAGATCTTGCATGCACTTTTCATCACCATTGATAATCTTTAAATTTATAAAAAAAAAAACAAAAGTTGATGAGCTATGTCACCTTATCATAGTGAAATAAGAGTAGGAAGATGGTGTAGTTTGTAGAGTTTTTTTAATGTCATCTTATCATAGCGGGATGAAATTGGGATGGGATCGTCGCATGTAAAATTTCTTCTTTATTTTTTCATTTGGGGATGTGGGTGTTTAAAGAGATTTTACCTGGAGACCAAACCCCTTGAAAACAATATACCTGGCCTGGAGCTGTTTCGCTTATCCCTCTGCAAGGAGAATAGTTGCAGCTCGATCTAAGATAATATGTTCCAGTTGTGGAATGTTACTTTTATCAAATAAACTCATAATTGGGAGATGGAGTTGTTTTCTTCCTTCTTCAACATTAGGCTGCATTTTTAATTGACTGTGAGCTTCTTTTGGGCTTGAGTGGTTTACATCTCATAATGTGGTAAGAGTAGTTAGCATATTTGTGGAATCTTTGTAAGAGGACTGGGTAAGAATTACAAGCCAACATTTTCAACAGTCTTTTATGCATGGACAACTGCAGTCGGTTGCCTTGAAATTCGTGCAAGATGTTGTTTGGTTGGAAAATTATTAGGTAGTCTTAAAGTATAGATGTCGTGGTAGTCCCAACCTATCACGATATGCTATGGCATTAATATTGCTTGTGAAAATTAACATTATTTTTTAATGACATGGTATCCAAGTACTACTATTTGTGGCCACACACTCATCTATAACTGCTTTGAGCAGCACCAAGTACTTGGATTTTGTCCAGCACATAAGTTTTCGCACAGACAGGCAGACAGAGATGGCTGCTCCTAGCATACACAGCTGCTTTAGCTCGACAACCTCAACGATTCAGATACTAGTCTTGTTGTGAGGAATTTTGGAGGTCCATGCAAGGATTGCGAGCTCCATTGATGGGGCATTGAGTTTTGATTGGGCGCACAAATAGGCTGGAGAAGGACAAACCGAAGGCAGCACCAACCACTATGGGCTTTGTGTTGTGAGGCACTGAGGTCCATTGGCATATCATGCCTCATCAGTTAATTGATGTAGTCTAAAAATTTTATACAAACACTAATAAATATTGCAACACTCGCTTTTATATGTTGTACTCAACCCTTCGAATTCGGATGAGATGTCTCTTTCTTGTCATTAAGGTCCACATCCATGATCATATGTAAATATTGAAAAGTGATACAAAAATAAACATACAAATTGATATGGTTTTATATGATACGTTATGTCTATTTTATAATAAAAATAACTTGATAATCTAACATATCACATATCACGTGAAACTACATTTATTTGTGTGTTTATTTTTATAAAATCTCTTTATAACTAAAACATTTCTCAAATTAATTATACCAAAAGTTTGCTCAAAGACTCTTCCAATATCTATCGACCAGATCTTGGAATATCTGCCTGTCTCCCTAGTGCTTGCACATCTGTAAAACTTCTATTAATTGTTAACTCTAAAGAAGTTTAAAAAGTCAAAAGTTAAATTTTACTGACAGCCGATTGCAAAAAGAAATGGCAAAAGGTGAGCTCAGGCCGGTGGCAATTTGCCCTATAGTATCATTAATTGTTGTTAATATTATTTTTGGCTAAAGTCTAATGAGGTGTTCTCCCATCGCCATCAATATTCATAATTCATGCGACCTAAAGTAAGTTTCTGCATATGCCATAGCATTATTTTAAGGTTGTTGATGGAAATTGTTCGAGTTTTAAAAAAAGAGAAATAATATCTACAGTTTTAAAGTGTGCAAGTCTCGTGTATTCCTTTTGAAAAAAATATATAAATATGAGATTTATATGAAAAAATTATTTTTTTAATAGTGAATTCCATTTCTTTTTTAATTTTCAAAAAGAGTATGCGGAGTTTACGTATTCTAAGACTATATATAATATTACTTATTTATAAATTATGTACAGGTCATTTTTGTTCTAAACTTTGGTTTGAATTGATGGCGTCTTTTTTCCATTTCCTTGGATTTGAATGGGACAGCAATATAAAAATCTCTTATATTTTTGTGGTACCACAATTAATAAATTGATTAAAGAATCCTAGAAAAATCTCAAATAATTTTTTTAAGCAGCCCCAAGTATCCCCTTAGATTCGTTCCTATCATTAACCACTAAAATATATATTATTATAATTGATTGTAACATAATAGTATATACATGATTAAATTTGCACATTAGTCATGTTGGACAATTGGAATATATTCAATATCATTGGAGTGGCATTAAAATTTTCATTTGTATAAACATATTTATCATTTGTTTAATAATGTTTTAATTCTATTTAATTACCTCTATTTTCCTCAATTAATCATTCCAATATTCTGCAGCTTTTGAGGTTCCTCAGAATGTGGGAGAAGGCTGCAAAGTCTTGAAGCCTTTTACTACAGTCCATTGACCATGAAATGAGCTATTCTGATGTGTATTTCTTTTCTCTGCCATTACTTTCCAAATAAAAGAGAAATATGCTAGACTTACCATTGAATGAACAATTGGAGATACTCATGTTTGGTCGTCTTAGATTCAATCGGAGGTGAAGTCTTTTGAATTAAGCAAGGGCTCAGTTTCTCAGTGCTGAAAAAGAAGAAAATGCACTGAAATTCTTTGTGTTCAATATAACACAGAAAATCTTGACACCATTTGTCTACAATTCTTTGTTTTCGATATACAGGCATTGTTGTATGTACTCAGGAGACAATTCACAGCACAGAGTCTAATCTAATGCAATGACCAGAAATAAAATGCTAATGCAGCACAAACTTTGAGCAATGCAATTTGAGACTAACACTTAAAATACAAGCGCACATAATGCAAACCAAAACGTTAGTTTAAGGTTCCATTGGTTATGAAATGAGAAGAAATAGACAAATTCTATATGTAGGAAATAAAAGAAGCCAGCCTTGCTTTTGGCTGGTAAGTGAAGGGACAATTAGAACAACCGTTAACTGCATTCATTTACAGGGAAGATAATTCTTTCACACCAAAAAGGAAAGAACAGGTACTAAAACCAGGGAGATCAGTATTTCAAATCTCATTTTTTACACCTCCAAGCCGATACTGAAAACAAGGTTCGGTCTTGCCAGCATATTACCACACAACCATTCTCTTCCTTGATTTTGTACCCGTCACAACCAAAACCTTGCAACAACTGTCTTGCCTGCAACATACCATAATAGCTTAAAGGCACATTCCCAAACCCACCCAAATCAAGCCTTTGGATCCACTTCTCAAGCTTTTCATGCCTTTCTTTCCTCTCAGCTCCTTCACATGCTATAATGTTCTTAATTTCCTCCCCAAACAGCATCTTCTCCACCTTCAATCTCTCCAATGATGTTCTTGGCATGGTAGACTCCAAACAATCAAACATTGCTGCATATGAATACAGAGCTTCCAATAGCCTCTCCATTAGAGTTGACCCGTTATGGTTAGAATCTTGTTCTGTTATTATCATGAGCTTTGGTGTCAAACCCCACAAGGCATTGAGAAAGCTATCCATCTTTGCTGAACCGTTTAAAGATGTTGGTGATGATGATGTTGAGTCAGGACTCTGGCTATGCCTGCTAGCTAAATCTTTCTCAAGCAGCTCACCCAGTGTGCTTTGGTTCATTTGCAGGACTCTAGATAAGTGTACCCCATTGAGATTCTTTGTTGCCAGTGGGGATCTCTTTCTCAAGAGTTCGTCATCGGAGGCCAACAAGGAATGTAATTGAAGAACCGAGCTGATTGCTAGAGCCTCCCCAGTTTTGACACGAAGTTTTTCAAAATTAAGATCATCTAGTCTACTAACCACGGGATTGAACTGAAATGGGATATCCAGTTTTTCAGCTTCTTCACTCAGTCGATATGCCATTTGATCCAGTATCTCTTTCTGTTGATGAACCCCGGTAATTCGCAAATGTGGTGGACCTTCAGGCCGTGCACTCAAAGCTTGAATAAGAGCAACCCATTGGACAGGTTCTGCAGCGTTCAAGTCGATTATGTGAACCATTTTTTCCCCTTCCATAGCTTCAATAATAGCCTGGTTTGTGAGCACCAAGCTCACCTTCAAGAAGGGAAGCAGCTCAAAAAACAGTTTTTGAACAAGAATTTCTTCCGAAATCAATGTTATTCTGGTGGCATTGAGGGCTTTGTGAAGACCGGGCCAAGCTTTTAGGATTCTGTCAGCGAGCGCCTCAGTGAAGTACGCCGCTATACGCTGCATGGTATCACCATCAGGAGAAGAAAGCAGGGAGATTTGCTCAAGGGCAATATTTGCATTCTCAAGGCTACCCGCAGCAACATGATTTGCACAAGTAAGCAATAACTGGATCAAGTACAAACCCCGCTCTTCGGATTTAAGTTCTCTAAGCCAAGGGTATGGTGATCCTATGCTTGGAGAAAGGGACATCATGGAAAATAACTGTAGAGGTGACGAAGTAACAGAAGAAGACCCTTCTTCTTGAAACATTGGAGAGCCTTATAACGACCACAACAATTAGGGGAAATCGAGGAAAGAAGACAGACTGTAATTGTCAACAAAAAGAGAACCACACTCGCCACACAAAATAATCTAAACGATGAGAGGGTCTAAATCTTCTGACAAAACATCAGATTGTTCAAGCAAGCGCCAGATTTGCATGAAATCTTAATTCAAGAACATTTTTACGCTCCTCTCACCACCCACAAGAACAAAGCAAAAGAGTGCAGAATCAGAGTGCTCGGAGGGCCTAGTTATAAGTCTAAGAGGGCAAAGAATCTACCAAATTAACTAGATCAAATATGCAAGGAAGGGAGAAAAGGCAAAAAACTAGAAGGCTAAGAGTAGACAACAAATGGAGTCCAAATTAAAGAAATTGATCAGACATTCTATGTTCAATGAACAAATTCAAAAAGTCATTAAAAAATCATGAATTTTGTTCAACATCGCAAACAAAAGCACCTAAGCAGTAACAGATGGAACAGAGAAGACAAACAGAACCAGCTCAACCACACCAGGACCAGAACTAGCCAACTAAAACTGGAACAGCCAAATCCTGACTGGGTTTCGTAATTGATCAAGAACCCACATGGAGCCCCAAGAGAATTCCAGAGATTGCTTCTCCAATCTCTCCCTGTGAACGCGGAGCTGTTCTTATGGGTTCTCTTTTAGGGGGGGGGGGGAGGAGTGGATTCCTCTGTTTATTCGACTTGGCTTGATTAAAAGTTTCCGTCTGTTTGGAAGGACTTGTTCATGGCTACTACGTTGTCGACAATGCGTGGGGGAGTCCTTTTGTCGTTACTGTTTTGTTTTCCTTCCCACTCCCAAGTGGAATATGGAATTTGTAAGAGCCTTTTTGCTTTGCATTTTCTCTCTCTTGAAATTGTCTCTCTTTCCTCACTCAGAAACTTCAACTTTTTCCTTTTATTTATTTTAAAGTTTGCATCTCGTCTTTGCATTAGGTGACTGGGGAATCAGGTCAGAGTCGGCCTAATGACCTTCTTTTTCCCCCCAAAGGGTTACTTGAATCCAAACACAAGGACAAAACGATGCCCTCAAGTTTTGTTTCCTGGTGGAGTGTGTGGGAATTGCAAGAAAGTGAAGAAACCTCTCATGATGCCTCCAAAACCCTTTTTTTTTGTTTTCTTTTGAATGGGCAATGCAATGACCACACGTTGTTCTTATCCTCTTGGATAGAGACAAAGAGGCAAGGAGGTTAACCAAAAAGCCAGAAAGTATAGAGCATATTTATCTCTTCGTGTAGTTTTAGGTCCCAATTTTTCATTTCCAGTTTTGTTAGTTATAATTAGTCCACATCTTATTCATTAAAGATTGATGATATTTACTGTTATACAGTGCGTATGCGTCGAGTATTTTTTTTTTTTTAAATAAGTAATATAAAATTCATATAAAAAAATTAAATTTTTAATAATAAATATTACATTTTTTTAAAAGAAATGCATAACACTTCCATAACCTAAAACTATATCTAAAATTTCTCATTTTCTCCTATAACCACACGTAGATATATCAGTGCAAGAGTCGACTTATACGCCAATAGTGATCGGATAGGATGAGACAGACATGAGAAACCTAAAGCTGATGAGTCCAAATTATATGATACAGATAGATGTTGAACATTTGGAACTTTAGTGAAGGGTGATGCTTGTGGTTTGAATGAGATGTGAGCCTCATACGTAACCAATGAGTTCAGTGGTTTAACACGTAGTGCCTTTTGTAGTTGAAAAAGATAGATGGGGTGTTCAGGAATAACATCCCGACTAATCTTGAGGTGGATAGATTGTGCCTATTCTAATCTAGATAAAAAATAAGAAAAATAAAACTAACTTTTTATGAACATTGTCTTTATGCCTTGTCTAGGAGAGGAGATGAAGATTAGCCTTGATGTAACCCATAACTGTATCTAAGATTATTCGTAATATTAGCGTGTAGCAATGATGCATATGGTTCAATCCGGACTATCAAATTATGTTTATGCTTTTTTCCTCTGAATATCCAAATGATGAAAAAGTGAAATCTCCATGGAATACACAAAAATAACCAATTGCATTGCTCACTTTCGGGCTGCATCCTTCTAGCCTCCATTTCCGGCAACAATCCCTATTGTGGCTTGGCCAATGCAAATGGATCTAAATCAACTGTCGTGCCCATTGCTCTCTCTATTTGTTTTTTTTTTTTTTAATTATTATTTTTCATTCCTTGTCCTTTTGTGTTCTTGATTTATTTTACAATAAAATTTAATGCTCTTATGAATTTAATGCTTGGAATACATCAAATCATACAAAGGTTAAAACTTGACAACATGGAGCATCTTTGTTCTTGGTAAAATAGATAAATGGATACCTGTTTTCTGCCTGTTTGGCTTTGGCCATGGTCTGTGTAAAATCACACCAATTTCCTTTGGAAACTGAGATGGATGATCAATGTGTTTATAATTAAGTATAAGACAAGCTAATTTTGTCTTTCAAATTGGAAGCTTTTGTTTTGCTTATGCTCATATTGACATGACAATTAACCATTTTTTTTTGTTTTGTTTATAGAAACATCATCATGCATGGTACCCATTTCTGTTAACTATCAGTTGTCTCTTTACTATGTCTGCTTCCAAACATGATAGCTAGTAATGCACAGTGTCCATCCCACATACATGAACTAAGTATAATAATAATTGCATTTTGCACACATCAATTCTTGAATCTAATCAACTTTAATCCTCCACTGCCGTGTGCCGTCCACAATAAGTAAGTTGCGACCCAATAAGCTAGATTGTATAGTTTATATAAATGATGTTTGCAATATAAGCGTTACACACCTTTTTTTCAAAAAAAGTGAGTAACTATAAGACTTACGTAAAAAAATTAATTTTTAATGATGGATTTAAAACTTTTTTAAAAAAGTTTACACGACACTTATGCAATCTATAATTATATATAACATTACTAAGATATATTTGCACAATAGAAAGTCTATATATATATATATATATTCAGATTTGTAGAAGTTTAATTATTAGGTGCATTGGATCAAACTTGTGGGAGCATCAATACATTTTTTTTTTTTTTTTTTATGTTCTAAAATAGGATGCTTTTAATTATGTGGAGCAACTATTAACAGTTTGTTGCTTTCTTGGGACCTTGAAGTGATGGATATCATTTCAACTTGTGCATGCTATCGATAGACAATATCATGAAACGTACCATTGGCATAATCGTTTACTTTGTATTAGCGTTATTTGGTTATAATTAATTAATGTGATATTATAAGAGAATTAATCCCTTTGAGATGGCCAAACTCTACTCTAAAAACCCACGCAATGGAATTGTTCTAATTGTGAGCTACTTATCAACATTTGTTCATATTTTCATGAATTTGTGTAGCAAAACGAGCATCTTGTAGCCTGTACTTTCTTTTTTCTTTTTTATTTTACAAAATTTTCTTTTAAATTGAGTTAGAAAACACTTCCTCCAATCCATTTAAAAAATGACAAAGTTTTCCTCCAAATCCTAACCAAGGATGCTAATTAGCAATCAATTTAGTTGAAAGATGTAATATTTCAATTTTGATAATTTAGACTATGGAAAATGCTAGTATGCTGTCTGTGTTTGCCCTCTAATTTTGACCGTTCATGTATTTAATTTTTTTAATTTTTTTCTTTACTTAATGATTAAGTAAGTAATTTTTAGTGTAATGGTATATTTTTTTGAAATATTTAAATATGTTAAAAAAATGTAAAAAAGAAAAAAATAAGAAGAAAAATTTATACCAACGGGCACATCCAACGATTAAAGTTGGGCGACACACTAGCACCTCTCTTTAGTGTATACTGTATTTTCTCATTTAATAATTTATGATGCCTTGCTCTTTATATTATGGCATGTTGCTACTGCTGTTTTGATATGAAATGTTCATGACATGGACTAGAAGGTCATTCGTTGTCTTCAGACTTGGGGGGACATGGTAAAGATGAAATGCCATGGCATCGGGGGTGGTTGTCTTCCTTCTTTGAATCCAGTGAAAAATAATTGGTCATAGTTTTATAGATTATACAAAAAAATAAAATCACCCATTATTATGTAATTTACCATACAAGTTCACGTGGCTTCAAGTGAATCTTATAATTGAGGGTACGTTCACATCAGCTGAAGATTTGAAATTTTTAATTTCAGCCCATAATCACTACAATAATAAATTATTCATAAAGAGTCTAAAGATGGAAATGATGATTGTACAAAGCATTATAACCATAGATAAGACATTGAGGGCAGTGTCATAATTGTGACAAAACCGAGTAGGTCAATACCTGTTGTCTTAGCTTCTGTGGATTCATGTGGCAACCAACAGTGACAGGACGTGTTCCAGGCCTGGCCCTAATAAAATTAAAATCTTAATAGCTGTGGAATTTCTAAAAATTGAATTGACAGTACAAGGTGAGCTCCTTTCAGAAAACTCAGCAGAAGGATTTATTTATTAATTTATTTTTAATTTGTGTTTTTAACTTTTTTTTGAAAACAAGGATTACTATATTAACTTTAAATTTCAGAGGTTACATGATTACAATCTGATATCAAATCCAGTACAATTGAATCCTCATCAAGAGAGGATTTTGCTAAATCATGAGCTAGAGTATTACCACTTCTCTTAACAAACAAAAACTTCCAACTAGCAAAAGAAGGTAGCTGCATACGTATATCAGATAAAACCATCCCCACTCTATCCCATCTTTCTACATGAGAATAAATGCCCTTTACAACCTGAGAGGAATCTCCTTCAAAAATTACACAATCTATTCCTATTTCCATAGCCATTATAACTGCTTGAAAAGCTCCTAAAGCTTCTGCCAAAAGAGGATCATTAAAACCTGCTTGTGTTAATTTCTTTGTACCCACAATGTTTCCTCCCTGGTCTCGAGCTATTAGTCCCAAACCAATTCTACCCTTCTCTACACTAATAGCAGCATCTCAATTGATCTTCAAGAAACCTGCAGGTGGCGGATTCCAGCTGGTATTTATCACTTGTCTTCCTCTGTTAATTGTTTGGTACCTGTCATTAACAGTTTTGAAATCTTCCAAATATAGTTTTGATATGTTGACTATCTGTGTTGGGTGTTGGAAGAAACCCTCAAATATTAACTTGTTTCTTCTAAGCCATATACTCCTGGCTATAATGATGAAAAGCTCCATAACTTTCTGCTCACAATTTGTGTTTGTAACTTAACATGAAGATTATACACTTATTAGTTCATAGCCTAAAGCATAAACATGCTTTAAACGCCAGATAACATTTATATAAGATAAGAATGTAATGGCAGTGATGAGGCTAAAAAGTTTCTATGGGAAAACATGTATACATACACCATCTTGGATGGGAAATGCAGAATGGATCATCAGCCACAAGGCAAAAAATTGATATAGAATTTCCATACATTTAAAGGGAAACTTATGTGCATTTAAAGCACACGTAAGACTTCTCAAATTACTTTCCGTTCCTCACAACTAAAAATAAGCAAAAGAACAAAACTCCAAGTTGCCAAAGAATTGGATTTGCCCAGATCTGGATGAGAAACTTTGTGGCCTATGGCACTGACTCAAAACCACCTGTTGAAAACGAAAAATGAGCTCCTTCAGGGAGAAAACGAGGTGACATAATCATATCCAATACATCAAGGAGCCAGTTAGTACAAGTATTGAGGAAGTTTCGCCTTGCACCATCAAACTATCACTATTATTCATCAATCTTAATGGTTATATCTTAACCAAAGATGTAAATGGTCAAAATTTGGTAGTTAAAGATGTCATACTAGGATGCTAAGCACATTGTTTCCTGTGTATTGGTGTCGCCTAGAGATGATTGGGGTCTGATACTTATTCAGTCCCTCGCAGAAGACCTCTATAGCTACTCATCAGGGTGCATCTAGTGGTCAAAGGGCAAGCTTGGGATGAGTAGAAGATTCATACATCTTGGGTTTGATTCTGCCTTAGAGTTCCCCTGAATAACCTGATACACAGTTTTGGCAGGTGGGCTTGTGTACCTGGGATTTACTCCTAAGGGGTAGATTAGAAGTACCATGCCTTGTTAGGGTTCCTTGTCATCATAAAAGACCTCCATAACTAATCATATCTAGATCCAATTATTATGGAAAACTTGATATCCATTCCTCATACACAATGGACAATCTGCAACAGATAACAGAGAGAGAGTCAAGAAATAGTAGTAGTGCCACTAATCCCATGACGATGATGATCCTGGTGTGCAGTCATGTGTCCAAACCTGTTTGCTTTAGGTGGTGTCCCTTTTCCTCACAGGAAAATATCTTATTCCTTGGAAAAGGTTGGCCCCGATGCTTTTCAATACTCCATGTATAATCATGTTTCTGATTATAATCAAAGACACACAGAATAAAGAACCTACCTTTATTTCTGAGCTGGGCAAGGGCTACAGCTATCCTTGTACCAACAAGAGCATTATTCTTCACAAGTGCAATGTCTAAGCATTAGTTAAGATAGTTTAATTATATAAAAAAAAAACCCATATATACAACTCAAGGCATCAGTGAATGAAAAGGAAATGAACTGTAATAAAAAAAATTTCGAAATGCAGACACATGGTTGAATTCATATGCTCAAGCAATTAACTTGAGAATATTTAAATGCAAATCCTTCTTATAAATAAATAAATCTAGAATGATACAGGAAAGATACTTGAAGCAAGCGAGGCTCCTCCAGTTAGTTCATTCACTCTGGCAAGCAGGAAAGGAGTTTCAGCATTTCCTGTTATATTCTTATCCCTAATGATCCAACGCCATATTTATATAATTAGTACTCAGCATAAGATAATAGAATAAAAACATGTGGGAAAGGAAAGTTTTAACTGTTTGATGACAGGAAAGGCACATTTTACCTAGCCTCTTTAAGTGCTCTCTGTATGGCAGATTCAATTACGCTTCCAGAAGCAGAGTGTTCTTTTGGAATCGGTACAGCAATCAGAATTCCAGTATCAAGCTTTAGTTTCATGCTTGCATCTAAAAAAAAATGGAAACAGAAATCACTTAAAATATTGTGAAGGTAAATAAAGAAAAGATGAAAATGAGATGGCTGTCACTTGCCTATTAGTCGAGCACAGTCTTCTGGGCTATCCACACGACAAGGCACCTAGATTTTTTTGTCATGATCAAAGAACTTCAGTAAATTAAGCTATACCTTAAATTATAGTGAACGAAATGTTTGCACGATATTTCTGCGCAAGTCTAAAAACTTAACATTTTAGAAATCATTCATATAATTACTTTTCTTCCTTGTAGGCTTTAATATCATTACATCTCTTAAACTTTGCAATCTTACAATAAGTTTCAACCAACAAATAAATACTGTGTTTCTTGGAACAAGAGAGAGATATTCTGAAGCTGATCTATAGGCACTCAACAATAGAAATTAAAGAGATACAAAAAATACAGAAAAAGAGGACAATGGTCTGCTTGAACGTATCAGAGATTGTAATCAATGCAATCCATTAGCTACTACCTACTTAATGGTGGAGTAATAGCAGAAACTATAGTTGAGAGTTAAGACAACAATTACAATGACTATTTTAATTGAACTTAAAAGAGTTTTTAAAGCAAAACAAAACAATACACTGTCGACACGACTTTTTCATTGAATGGAACAAAAATTCCAAGTATCAATAAAATACCGTGGTGCATTTCAAGAGAAAGAAATTATCAGAACTTCAAAGATAAGGAGCCCTCACTAAAAGAACTCAGAATTTTTATTTCAGCAACTTATTTCTTTGGACAATTGCTATAGATTTCAATAGGATTAACCTTCATGATTTTCTTGTATCTACTTCTAACTAGGTGTTTTCCCTTATACTTCTTGTTTACTTGGGTAACGCCTATTTCTCTGTGTATCAATAAATAGGTATGCTATTTATAAGTTGGCTAAACACACCATTTGTCATGAGACCCATTATAATTATTAAAACAAAAATCAAAATACCAATACTTTTTCTATTTTAGCTGATGTGGACGTCTTTAACTTAGCGGTATGCTGGGTGTATCACTAACAAAGCTAACAAATAGATTTTTTCATCAATAAAATCTCGTATACTTATAAAATAAAATTCAACTCTAAGAATAATTGCTCAGCAATAGAGTCAATGACCAATACCTTGCAGCCACTCGTTTCAGTAAAAAATGCCGGAAACTCGTTGGTTTTGTAAGTAGCAACACAAACTCCCTGTGTTTCCTGTAATTACAATAAGAAATGCAAGGAAACAGAGAGGTTAGAAACTATAAGTTATACTTCTTAATCTGAAGCCCTGTTACTTCTAATGATATTGGAGATAAATTGGTTGGTACCAAATATTCCAGGGTCCTGGGAATATCTAACATTGATTTTACACCGGCAGAGATAACCGTTACTGGAGTCCTTCCAAGCTCAGTAAGATCAGATGATATGTCCATTGCTGCAAAGGAAAAATGACCAATATGTATACCAATATAAATACTAAGGTTATTGCATTCATATAAATGAACATAAAATTTGAAAATTTATCGGCAAGCAGCAGCTCATTTTTAACAACACATTAGAGACTCGTCCTTCTTACTAAATTGCAGAACAATTAAATACAAATGATATATTCAACCATGATATGCCTTGTCTTGGTCTCTTACAGACAAGGTCAATTCATGCTCCAAACCAGACCATCACATGGACTATAAACTCCACAATATATAACATACACGTCAGTTGGCTTGTTGAATAAACAGAACACCAACATATAAAAGAGTTTGCATCAGTTAAAACAGAAAGAACAAGACTCCTTCTACCTAGGTCTTTCCATTGTATACACCATGTACACTTGGATAGCGTCTCTGCTCATTAATAAAATTATCTTACTTGTTAAAAAATCTAAGGATGAAATTCCATGAAATATGGCTCTGCAACCCCAAAAGGCCAAAACAGCATGTGCACCATGCATATAATTAGAGATACACTTACTGTGCTCGCCATGTCTATGTACTCCTCCAATCCCTCCAGTGACAAATATAGGGATGCCAACCTGATAAGGTTTACATTGAAATATTAGCAAAACCTAATTAAGGATGTCAAAACTGGAAAGAAAAAGGTCACAGTACAGCTGAATATGAAAAACTGGAAGGTAATGAGAAAACTGAGAATATGGTGGTCACCATTGAAGCAAAGAACATTGTTGCAGAAACGGTAGTTGCACCATTACCTCTGGTAGCCACCTAAAAAGAGCACAACTTAGCATGTAAAATCAGCAGCAAAAATATTGAACAGCCAAAAACAGAAGTTGTAGTTGTTAACAAGGGATTTCTTCCGTCAAAACCTTACTATATGATACAATATACAAGTATAAGAAACACAATAAGTCCTCTGAACATGCAGACTCAAGTATTAAAACATCACGGTGTTCTTTTCTTTTTTAAATCGAAACAACTCATACAGGCTAAGATTTCGTGGCAGAAACCTTTTCAATATTAGTGAAGTGCAAATTATTCAAGGCATGTAATATCTCCAGATATAATGAGTCCTGTTGGTCATTACACCTCATATTGGAGATGATTTGTCTATGATATTACTCGATTCATTTCATATCAATACTTTCCGAATTATTTTGTATCTTCTATGTAGTGTAGCCTGATCTTCTATATCATCAACCAAGCAAGCTAGTTTTCCCATTAGTCCTTTTAACAAATTACTTCTGTTTCAGTCATTTAAAACCATCTCTGAAGCTTCTCACCATAACAATATTTGGTTTTGGGAGCTCTCTCATACTGGCAGTAATCAATATCATTTTTATCTGTTATATACGGGATTGGGACTCCCAATCTTGCTGTAACCTACCTCATGGTACTAGCAACTAAATAGGTCAACACAGCAGTGCAACTTCCACCATGTATTCAACTGAAATCTGAATATCTAATTGGAAGCAAGCCGACATGCCCTAAAGGAAATAATTGATTTTATAGGAAAAAAATACCGTTTACAGAGGAAGAACACCAACAATATGAGTCAAGTCTTAAGTAAACATAGCACATAGGGTGTTTGACCAAAACTCCCATTAATTAGGACACATCATAATTATGCAACAATTCTTATCCATATGTTTTAATGTTTCTCTTGATTTCAAGATAAATGTCTTATAGGACTATATGATAATTACTTTGGTAGTATAGGATGATAGGATAAACAAAGATACCATTGGAGAATTTAACAAATATTCAATAACATTTTGAGTTTTCAGCATATCCTTTACAAACTCAATGGAACAAAAAACATTCCTCTTCTGATCAAAGCGGGAAATCCAAAAAAATCCAGTTATAGTAAACACAATAATAATATGTCCATGGATATAAGTCACAAACGATATACTGCATGCACTTATTGGCTAATCTAAGAGCTACTCACAACATGCACAATGTCCCTCCTAGCTGTCTTCTGAGCCCTTGTTCCCAAAATTGCAAGTCTTTTCAACTCTTCCATACTCAAGCCTACACACACATATATTCACATTATGTAATAAGAATTAAAATAGAGAATCCCAAGAGACAAGGTATGTAATTCCCCTTCCACTCCAACAAGACAGACACATAAATCCCTTGACAATTTTGACAAGTATTCAGTAATTACACTAATATTTCGGGTGATAACTTTCATAGTGAGGCCCAATCATATATGGTCTAGTGATCAACAAAGTTGAAGACAAATATTCCACCAAGCAGATAAACGAGAGGAAATATGATTATTTGATGAACTCGAGCCATTATTTTATACTGACCTCTCCGAAGTCCGAAGAACATTCTGAATCTCAAAATGTGAAGCCTTGATGAGATTGATTTAAGGAAAATTAGATCTAATCAACATATGAAACCAAGTGCAGACTCCGACCTTCTATACTGAGTCATAATGAACCATCTCTTTATGGTTGCTCACTATTGTTTATCACATGGGCCATGTGATAGTTGCAGTTAAAACATTCCTCAACATCAATATGTATTATGTACAATGTAAAAACATACACATATAAGTCCTAATGGCAATACATACTGTTTAAGAAAATCGCAGCTGTGACAATGTGTGATCCCACTCCAACAAGCACATAACAAAAACACCATAACTAAATAGTGGAAATCCATCTAATATGCTTATGGTTTTCAGAATCCCCCAAATTATGGCAGATCAAAGCACAGTTCAAAATTGGGTGCTACAATCATTTGATCAAGCTCTTACACTAGATTACTTCAATGAACCTTTTCAACCGTCAATTCTCCAAGTGCACATTTATGCATACATGTATGGTAAAAGAATAAGTTTAATATAAACACCTACGCATGGTATGCCATCTAAAATTGCAACGGTAGCCGGAACAGCTCCATTCGTCTTAACAATTGCCTCCAGCTCCTTTGCAGTTTCCAAATTTTGAGGATATGGCATTCCTGAATTTGTATAGAACATGATTCAAGTCTGCACCATTTTATATTTATTGTCCAGTATACATACGATGCATTTATGAACAAAAATTGCATATGATTTTGCTTCTAAAGAATCAAAAAAACAATTCCTTACAAAAAATGTATATTCTGGATCATAATCAATCAAATTGTTATGTCAATCATATCAGGTTCAATTTAAGAGTTAAATTGGCACATAGTATGGTTTCCAACTCAGAAGAATGCCAAAAAGAACCCAAAAAATATTCTCGGTGGTCCAAAAAACTCAACACAACCATTTCGATGGGAACCATTGCACGTGAATAAATCATTGCCACACTAGTGCCTAGAAGGGTGGTTGATCTTTTTGCAAACTGGAGAGGATCATGTGTCAATCTTCAAGTCACAGCAGTGCGGAAGATTGTCCCCATATGCTCACTGTGGTGTATTTGGGCTAAAAGCAGTTATTGGAATTTCGAAGATCGAAAACGATCATTTGATGAACTTAGACGTCTCTTCATCAATACCTTGTATATACGTGAAATAGTTGTAGATTTCAATGGGCTAAAGTCTCCATGATTTCCTTGTACTGTTCCTGTTTTTAATCCTCAGCTAAGTGCTTTCTCTTGTATAAGTCCAGTGTACTTAGGCTAAGCCTATTTATTATTTATCAATAAAGTTTTTGTTCACCTTAAACAAAAAATTGAGACATTAAAAAAGTTGTTCCAAGCATCGCTACAAAGTATCTTACAAATAATTAGCCTTCTGAAACCTTCAGGTATTTTCCCCTTATAAAAAACAAAGACAAAAAGATACCATCAAATACTTGAACAATTCTCCAAGAACTATGATCCTCTGAACGCAAAGCAATCACGCTACCAAGAACAAGCAAAGCCCAAAACTAAAATTACCATGGGAAATAATGGTGGATTCAAGAGCAACCACCGCACGCCCACAAGACAAGGCTTCCGAAACCTCTGGAGAAATCTTGATTAACCTTCCATCGAGACCATCACTGCCGCCCTATATATAAAAAATAAAAATAATAACTTTTTGATAAGTAAAAAATTAAAATAATAGCAAAAATAGAAAGATATTTAAAAGTGATCATGGTAGAAGAAAAGCAAGCAGCTTTTGATGAATAAGCACACTTTGAATAAGACTAACTTGAGCATTAGTTTAATCAGTTTAAGCATTGCCTTGAAAACCTAGAAGTGATAACTGTGGTAGGGTGCAAAAGGAAGGACCTTGGTGTTGTTTGAGTCAGTGGGGTGGAAGTGTCCTCGCAGATTGGAAAGTCGAGAGAGTGCGGAAGAAGACATTTCTCGACACCGAGGAGACCAGCAGTGCAGGAAGCCCACCCGATCGACTTCTCTCTCACTCTCTTCCGTTTCTTTTTGGGTGCGGAAGATTTCGGTTTGGTAATAGAAAATTTTGATTCGGAAATTTAAATTTTAAGGTGAAATATTTTAATATTATTATTATTTAAAATTTTAAAAGTATTAAAAAAATATTAAATTATTTATTATATTTTATATAAGAATTTTAAAAAAATATAATAATGAGATGAAAATTTTAAATTTAAGATAAGAATTTTTATATGCCAAACTGAAGTTAATTAAGACGACTTTACCTAAATTTTTAGGGTTATTTTAGGAAATACATTGATTTTTTTTCTACATACAGAAACTATCATTCATAAAAAATTAACCATTTTAGTAATTTATAAAAATTATTTTATAGATTGAGGTATTTTTTTTTTTAAGTGAGATTGAGGTGATTTAATATAAAATTATTTTTATTAGAAAATAAATATAAGGTTACATTTCAAATCTTATTGTCAGCTCATAATCACAGGTGAATGAGTTAGAAACATTAGGAGTAGCTACCAACTGTTATGTGTCAAACACTTGGGAAAGTCTTCAATCAAGGGGCAAACTTTTTTTTTTTTATTTTGTAAATAAAAATATTATATATATATATCAATAAAAATGACCAAATATGTCATATGTATATAAGAAAACACCTAACTCATACTAGCTAGTCCCAAATGACCAAAAAAACCCATGAAAAGTATAAACCAATCCAAAATATATCAACCACTACCCCAAAATACATTTATCCAAAATACGCACCTCCCCAATCCCAACCCTTGCAAGACTAGTACTCCACCCGAAACTCCCTCTACGAGAACATATTCAAAATGCCCTCACTTTCGTCTTCTCTCGACTTGAACTACCTCCTTTAGCGTCGTAATTGATTGTCCAAAAAAGACGCTTCAACTCTCTTCTTTTCTTAAAACTTGATTTAGTTTCACATTAGTGGCCCCCCTCTATTGCAGTGAATAGTGCTTTAAATTGGTCTTCACATCCCCTATATGAAAGTCCCATAATATGTTGAATCTCGTTAACCTTATACATAAACCAATGTGATGGTAAACCAGCTATGTGGTTTGACGGAGGAAGAGAAACTAGGGGAACAACATTATCCCCAGACACAGTTCTCAACTGCTCTCCCGACCCTAGACATTCCTCCTCATAAAGCACCAATGATAAACTTGTAATTTCCTCATCACAATATCATGCGTTCAAATACCAAACATCCTCAACAGCTATATTGTTACTGTCACCATTAGAGTTTCCTTCACCTTCGACATAGGTGTCGTCGATCCATCGATGAAAACATTGCTTGTAAGTGCTCCACACCCCCCTCCCCCCGGATGACCTTTTCTGTGCAACTTTGTCAGACCCTAGTACTTCCTCAAGAAGCATAGAACATGTGACGCCCCCAAATTCTGCTTGGGATTGAACGGACATTTGAAGCGTCGAGACATGCAACACAAGGTTACCTGCCCCCGTTCATGACATATAAGATGCAATGTTCCTAACATGCATCTAGCATTATGCAATATTCGCAGCGGATTATTTTTTTTTTTCTTTAGCAATACTATGCACCAAACTAAAAATATCCCAAATACTTGAAACATATTTCATACATAAAAACATACTAAAAAGCCGTGATCACTACACTAGTCCAAAATGGTTGTGATCAAAAGAATACTTGAGATACAACTCCAAAAGTACAAGCATTAACCTAAGTTAAATACTATACCATCATCAACATCGCACCGTAGCCTAGATGACCGTATTCAGATGGTCAGATTCCAATTCTTCTTTGGGTCCTGTAACAAGATCTACCATTCGGGGGGAATGGTAGTTGGGACTACCACAGTGAGATTTGATTACAAATCTCAGTAAGTTAACATAAAACTCACACACAGGTTAAAGATGCATGCATGGCAGTAAAAGCATAAATGCATAAGTAAAGTCGTACATAAGCATAGCATAACTTGACATATAACATGACATAACCAGAACTTAAACGTGAACTGAACTTGACTTAACATGACATGAACTTGAGTTTAAAACATAACATGGACTTGAAATGTAGCATGAACGTAAACATGCATAACATAAATATGAACTTGAAAATAACATAAACTTGAACATATCATGACATAAACGTGAACTTGAGACATACTGTAAACGTGAACTTAACATGATGTGAACATGAACTTGGAACATAACTTGATCATGAACATAACATGTACGTGTACATAACAAAACATGAACTTGATCTGAAACTTGACTTATCATGCACTTGATCTGAAACTTGACTTAATACGTACTCCACAGTTGTTGTGGCCCCACGTATTCTACGTGTCACAATTGCTGTGTCTCACGTAGTGTATGCTCCACAGTTGTTGTGGCCCCATACTTCATGCTCCACAGTTGTTGTGGCCCCATGAATACACGTAACATAAAATATAATACGTACTCCACAGTTGTTGTGGCCCCACGTATACACGTAACATAAAAAATAATACGTACTCCACAGTTGTTGTGGCCCCACGTATACACGTAACATAAAAATATAATACGTACTCCACAGTTGTTGTGGCCCCACGTATATACGTAACATTAAATATAATACGTACTCCACAGTTGTTGTGGCCCCACGTATTCACGTAACATAAAATATAATACGTACTCCACAGTTGTTGTGGCCCCACGTATTATACGTAACATAACATGTCTTATCTTTCTTAATGCATGAGATATTATTTAATATCATATACTTTTCTAACATGGCGTATACTTGTAAATGGCACAATATGATTTAATCATAAACATTTCATGGCATACATGTATCATATGGCATACTTAACATGGCATACTTATAACATACAACATTGTATGACAGAAAAGATTGTGTAACAGATAAATATTCATGAGAGATTAAATCATACGTAACAGATAAACATGTAATGACATAGCATGACATGGCATATACGATAACATACATACATAAATTGTAGTTCCCTTACCCATCACACATACACAATAAACTGATAGTAAGTTAGAGGCTAACTTACCTCGATCGTCGCGTTCTATGAGAATAGAGTGCGAAACACGAGGAACTGCACAACAGCTGGAAGAGGAACACTCCAGTCCTTAAGATTTTCACTTCTGAACTCAATTGTCATATTATGAGCACTTGTAACACCACGGCAACTTGAGGTTTCACTATACTCTGAAGAGATAATTTGACTTCAGAAAGCCTTTGCACTAAAACAAGTTCATTAAAATTATCAATAATAACCAAACAAACAATTCCTTTCTCAATTCATATACTCTTAGTCATAGTCAACCACAAGATGACACCAGTCACCCCGGACTATAATCCATAACACCACTGCTTCGGGACACTGTCATACAGTTTCCCAACACTACACCAAACGCTCTACACTTCTCTGTTACGCCATCCAACCCTTCGTGACACGCCATCCGGTGTATCACGACCTAGTACAGAGTACACTCACGTGAACTCTCTTCCATTCACACTACAAAACCCATCACTGCGATACACGTCTCACGGTGCATCGCTACGCGACACGGAGTACGCGCTATGCGTAATCCTTTCGCTACAACATTCATCAACTCGATGCACATCACACGATGCATCGCCATACAACACGGAGTACACTTCACATGCACTCCCTTCATTCTACACCACACACACTACAGCGCACGTCGCACGGCGCGTCGCTGCATTACACAGAATACGCTACACGCGTATTCTCTTCACACAACCCGCCGTATCACATCTACGGCATCCATCTCACGCCTATACTTCACAGCACAGTCCACAAAATACACAATCAAACTCAACACTTCACAACCACACTTCGCTTCACAAATACGCAACGAACTCCACAAATACAACTACACAATCCATAAACCAACCAACTAACTATTTTAAACGTAAAATAACTAGAGATAGAAGGTTATACCATCGACGGGATAACCCGTGCGTCGCTCGTTGTTCGTCACGAACATGCGTCGGAGGAACGTACGTGGCGGTAACACCGCGCACGGTGGCTGTCCACCACATAAAGTGGTAGTTTGGAACCGAGAAAAGCTAAGCGTGGCCTTGGAAGGCTCATGGTCGCCTTGTGATGGTCAAAGGTGGCGGAACACGGCGACATCACGCTGTGAACAGTAAATCCGAACGGTGAGCGGAAACGCGAGGTAGCGAAAATTCATAGAACTTCATGGCAAGCTAGGGATAGGTAGATGAACATGTGGTGGAGCTGTGGTAGCGAGGTGGTGGTCGGACGGTGGCTAACGGCGGCGGATCGGCCGTTTGAAACCATTTTTGGCCTTGGAGAGTGTAGGAGAGTGAGAGCTCTACGAAACTCCGTTGGCCATGAAATTTCTTGGGGAGGTTCATGAGGATGAGAGGAACAAGATGGTGGTGGTGAAACACCACGGGTGGCCGTGTACGGCGGCGCACGGTGGTGAAACCGAACGGTTGTTTTTAAGAAACCCATATGAGAAAAGTGAGAGTTTGGGAAAAAGAAAGACATGGGGAGGAAGCCCTTGATGAGGTGAGTCCAATGGTGGTGCTTGGTGGTTGATTTGGCCGTGTATGGTGGTCCAAAAATGTGAAAAACCCCTAGAGACCCATATCTTTGAAGGGAGAAAGAGAGAGAATGAGAGGTCGGTTTAGTACACCACCGGCGTGGTTGTGCTCGCCGGAGGGAGAGGATGAGGCCGGAGTGGGAGGTGGGGTCCGGCGGCCGGAGGTGGCGCCGGCTGGGACCTTGAAACCGAACGGCCATGGTGGCTTCCTTCATTCCGTCGACCAAGAGAGAGAGAGGGAGAAAAAAAAGAAAATAAAAAGAAAAAGAGAAAAAGTGAAGAGAAAAAAGGTAGGGCCAGAGTATATCGCTTCAATTCTACATTTCGGGATCCTCAAATAAACCAACAGTGAGTTAAAACACTGATTAAAAACGCGTAAATGTTTTATTTTAAATAAAACACTTTAAATAAAACACTACGATGAATTAAGGTAGAATATTATTTTATAAACTAAAATTTATAAAATAATATTTCCTCATCATTATATAAAAATGATAAAGTACCGTTAATTAATCGAAGATGATAAAATCATTTAAATTAATAAAACACTTAATTACTACACTGAGAAGAATTAAGATAGAATATTATTTTATAAACTAAGGTTTATAAAATAATATTTTCTTCATCATTATATAAAATGATAAAGTATCATTAATTAATCAAAGTGCATAAAACACTTAAATTTAAATAAGAATTTTCAACGTAAAATTAAACCTCTTAATATCTTAAAACAATTAAAATATTTAATCTAAATAATTATCCACAATTATAATATTTTCAGAGCTCATTAAATTATTATAATTGTGCTACTTTAAAAACAAGCTTATCTAATACTTTGAAATTCGATGGATAAGATCCGGGAAAACGCCATCGAGGTACAACGCTTAGGATAAAACTGTTCATGATTTTACAGCTGTCGGTGAAGAACAAATTACGTGATTTACGGAAAAGATAATCTATACGCGTGATTCTAGATGAGGGTAAAGACGAGAGAGATGTGATTGCTGTCGGGAAATAATCCAAAACTGATAATTTTAGCGGGCTGTTACAGAACAAGTAGAGGGAGTACTACCTTTTGCTACCCCATTTTCATCTTCTAAAAGAAGCTCTTCTGCTTTTTTCAAAGTACTCAAAACCCTGGAAGGACCCCCATTTTCAACGAAAAGTGAACCCTGGAAAAATATACCAACCCCAATGCAACTAGTGACTAAGGGTAGTCAAGCGGCAAACTGGCTTGAACAGTGATACTCACTTCCGACAACCCTATCTGTGACAACATTGAAGTGCCCTTTGCCAGTGCACTTGAGGCCTTCAAACTCGTAGGATCTACCCTCCACCCCCTTGTCTATTTTCAACCCACCACCCAAACCCTTGACAAGTCCAACCCTTTCTTCACATTAATCATAAGATCCTCTCACATACTCCATAACTCCTATTAATTGAGCTTTCACAGCCCACAAGACCCCCTCCACTTCTCCCACACTCAAACACTCAACTGAGGCAACCATTCCACCCTGCACCACATGGTGCTTACCCTCCACTTCTCCCAATTTCAGCCGATAACCTTTGTCTCCTACAAGTGTTTTACCATTTCCTTCCATCGCAGAGTTATTCTCGACTGGACTACCTGCCAATGACCTCAACATTGAAGGCCTTCCTACCGTCTTTCCATCAACAAACTCCTTTATGTTTGCATGATTTAGAACAACGGCTTTGGACCTAGTGACACTTCAAACGGAATTCAAAAAACCTTTCCATCCGATGTCATTTGCACCTTCAGGGATCACCAACAAACATTTTCTCCTCCCATTTTGGAATTTTGAAAGTTGTATAAAACTACCCCTTATGTTAATATAATGTTGAATGATGAAAACTCCATTACCCTTCCTTAATTCCCTAAAGAATCTATCATGCAATATGAATTCTAAACAATCCTCTATCACCTTACCAACCCATAAAGTTGTCATCTCATATAGGTACATGAACTTATCTATCCTTTTACATTAATAGATGCAAAAGTTATTTCCTCACTCTTTTAAAAATGAAAGTTTTTTATTCCACCTTTAACCACCTCTCACCTTTACATCTGAAACGAATCAGTGTCGCACATCATCATCCTCTGGTCCCAAGTCACAACATCATCTCCCAAAACATCAAGCTTCCTCTTACTTCGTCATCTCGGGCATCGTTTCCCAAAGCATGCAGATCTAAGCCAGCAAAATCAAAGGAGTGGTTTCCTGAGAAAATCTGATTGCCAGAGGAAGGACCAACGCTGGAGTGCCCTAAGAGGATTTACCTGAGCTTGGTGGTATTGTCTATGGTGGTGGAGGCACAAATCTGACGGCGATAGTCCGAGAGATCTCCTTGAAAATGTTGAATCTTGGCTAGAGGGAGGATTGAAGTCGAAGTGCTCTCAAAGGAGTCGCCGGAGCCTATTGATTGTTGCGATATGCGGATTTGGATGAAGGGATGTGTTCTAAGTTTTCAAATGTCTATATTTACCCGAGAGAGAGAGAGAGAGAGAGAGAGAGAGGATCATGTAGGGCTTTGCCCTAGAATCAACTCTTTCACTTCGGCTGCTATGTACGGGCTCTTTCACTTCAGCTACTGTGCACAGTGGAGTCCAGCCCTCAATTGGATCACATATATATATTCCGAAAATTTTCAAAGAGATAAAAGGGAGAAAGATTTGGGGGTAGAGGCTGATTTTGGAATTTTGGGGCAGAGGCACGATGAGATCTGGAGATTTTGGGGCAATCTTTGCTTTGTTTGTCTTAGGAAGCAAGGAGAGTAGATTCACAGCGAAGAGGAGAGGAGATTCTACGCAGGGAGGAACAACTGTGAGAGAGAAATGACAAATATTATATGATGTTAGATAAATGAGTAATGTTAGATATAATTATAGAATGTGCAAGCGTTGCACATTTCTTTTGAAAAATAGAAATATTCACAATTAAGACTTGAATTTTTTTATGTAGTTTTCATATTTATTCACTTTTTTAAAGAGAAGTGCACGATACTCACACACTTTATAATTGTAAATAATATTTTTTATTCCAAAAGTGTTGTGTGGTTAGCCTTTTGTAGCCTGTGGGAGATCATGCATGTGCGCTGTATCCTTAGATTCGTTGGAGGTTTTTTTATATTTGAAAGATTTTTCTCTAAAACTAAATTATAATTTCCCTTAAACAAGAGTATAGGAAGCCTAGATGAAAAAATCTTGAGAGCAGCCACTATTTGGTAGCAACTATTGCACATATTACGTGTAAATTGGGTTCACTAAACAAGTGAACAAGTTCTGTCTTAAACGACCCCATCCCTTCGAAACCCCTTAGTCTCGCGACCTTTATGCAGCTCCCCCTCTCTTCACAGCATTTTTGCATTCTTCTCATCTTACTTTCATATCCATGCAAATTTTCAATTGACTTCTGTCATGCTCACTAGATTCATAAGTTTCATGACAAATGGTATCATGTTTCTTTTTCAAAATCGTTCAACCAGACGAAATAGGATGTGTAAAAATCTAGAAAAAATAATGCGATGTGAAATCTGAATGTGAATCCTCTAGAAAAACCTAGAAATCTAATATAATCCTAGAAAAACCTAGATTGAACAATGCATGTGAAATTCGATATAAAAACCCAAAAAGAAAAATGGTTAAGTTGGCTACCAGACTGCGCAAGTGTAACTTTAAAATGGGTAAATCAAAAATCAACCAGAGCAAGTGTAACTTTGGATGTATGGATCTCTTTAAACTCAAACTCTTGTCTTTTCAGATTCTCTGTTCTTAACCCACCAAGAAGACAAAGAGGAGAAGAAGTAATTATTTTTATTTTTGAAAATAAAAAAGTTTTTACTAATGGACATAAAGAAAATAA
This sequence comes from Carya cathayensis, assembly GCA_011037825.1. NCBI lineage: Eukaryota > Viridiplantae > Streptophyta > Magnoliopsida > Fagales > Juglandaceae > Carya > Carya cathayensis. The sequence continues at coordinate 943,204 of QGSO01000174.1, forward strand.
AAATGCCGATAATCCATAGCATCAACAGAATCCCATTTGGAAAAAATCGTGAAAATGAATTTGGAAGAAATGTGTAAAACATGAAATTTACAAAGTTTGTTTTTGTTGGTGGAGAAATGCTTTTCGGAGGCATTTCGTCAGTTGCACTAGCTCTAGCCGGTTAGTTTTTCGTCTGGTCTACTCTTGGCCTTCTCTTTTTCTTTTTCTTTTCCTTTTGTCTGATCTGCATCAATAAGTTGGCCTTCTCGACCTTCTCTTGGCCTTTTGTGGCTTGATTTGCTTAAAAATAATTAAAAACAAAAAAATTGCAAAAGCAGCCACATAGTATATGCAATGTGTAAACTGCTACAGTATCTGTAGCAAAACTCCAAAATTTAGATAAGCCTTAATTAAATAAGAATTAATTCAAATCAATACAGTATTTATACACTAAATTATATTTTGATCGGTCAACTTCACATGTCACGTGCACGCGGATTACAGGATTTATAATTTATTCACAAGTCGCTTGTTGAATTTTTTATTTCCACAGGGGAATAAAAAAAAAAAAAAAATTTCCAGAATCCCAAAGAGTCGGACCCATTACACCCTATTTTTGAGAAATAAAAAAAAGGAAATATTTTATTTAATCCTGAAATACTGTACAAAATTCACGCATTTTATTTAAAAACAAAAAAAGAAAAATCAAAGACGACTCTTACGAAAAAATTAATTTTTTCTTAGTAGATCCAATTATATATATATATATATGTTAGCAAAATTATTAATGGTGCATATATACATATAATAGCTTGAGTTTTATCAGTACGTTGAAAATTTCAATAACGAAAAAAAAAAAAAAACACAAACACACACAGAGATTAAAGTCGGTCACAGTTGGATTAATAATAGAGTTTAGAAATTAGGTCAAAATTAATATAAGCAAGCTTCATTCACAATGCAGCATGCCTTTGTATTATATATATATACACATGTACACACACACGTCATCCTGTTGGCTTTAATTAGGTACTGGATTGGGTTGAAAAAAGTCGACTTGGAGTCAGTACCAAATTATAAATTTCATCGAAACTAAAATATATAAAATATCCAGGCAGCTTTAAAAGAAAAATGAGTTATTATAACGAGTTATTTACCATGAAAATAACTGTACATTTGTCACAAAAATATATTTCTTTTAATAAAAAAATAATTATTATTTTAACAAAAAATAATTAACAACAAATAAATAATTTTATTATAACTTGGATCCATCGTGCCTGCCTTTGCATGCATACTCGGTCACAAGCTAGTGCGCGCATATCAATATTATATAACAAAAATTTTATATACAGTCATTTTTATGCACTCGATTTATTGATATTGTAATTAGCTGTATATTAAAAAAAATTATACCACTAATTATATCAATAAAATATATAAAGAATATATAAAAATGACTGCATATATTATTACTCATTATATGTGTGCGAAAGAGGTACGTGATTAGCTAGCTAATAAACCATTAAAAGATTGTAAATGGAATGATAAAAGATCAAGATCGACGTCAGACATGAGAAACAACCGAAATGTCGGTTTTTTGGGGTGGAATATTTTTATTATTATTTCTAGCTTCATCAATCACATTGTAATTAAAATTTTAAAATTAAAAGAGGACAAGAATAAATTTTAAAATTTGAATTAAATTATGCTATATATTGATAATATTGTGTGGTTTTATAAAGATACTATTCTTTTCGTATAAGTAGTACTACTCAGAAGAGATAGGAACAACATGAATTGGTTGACTTATTAAATGTTGATGTGGCATTGATGGGACAATCTATACCACAATATGATATTATAAGAATCTAGTTTATAACATAAGTTTCAAAAATAATCATGATCAGGGGGATGTGTATATATATAGATATAACTAAGAAGGCAAATTAATTGCATGATCAATTTGAGAATTACAAATTATAATTAGGGTGCCAAGAGCCTGATGACCTGATGTCATATGACTCGATTATTCAAATAGTAAATTTGGAGTTCGAACCCTAATCCCTTGTACCAAATAAAAAATTACAGCTAGGGCAAGGCAAAAGCATATATGATTAATTATATCAATCATATTCTTGCTGCATGTATTAATTCATCATCATATTTTACAGGACCCAAATTAAGAACCTTTGAAAAATACAAAACTGAAAAAGAAAAAGAACTAAACAACACAACGAGGAGACGAGGACGAGGAAAAGCTGGACGATGGCAACAAAGCCACCTTAAACCATTCATGATAATTCTTCCTGAAACCTAGAAAGTGACAATAGAGTACCCTCGTGACATAGAACTTCTGTGTCGTCATGATGACTGAACCCTGGAATATGAATGTACCTTAGCCCATCAGTCTTTGGGTCATAGGAAAGAAAACTTCCAACATACCTAACTAGTATTTCTCCCTCTTCCCAAATCCCTATAACTTCAATCCATGTATTGTCCACCGCCCCAATTGGTGCTTTTAGACCAATCTCATATTCTTTTACCCACTTTTTCTTCCCATATTCCTTCAGTACCCAAATCCCAATTTGTCTGTCGGATGAACAATCCACAACAGCCAAGTCTCCTCTTAGATCAAGCAAATGACATGACATAAATGATTTGGGTGTAGAAATCAAGCCAAATTCCTCCTTTGAAATGTCAAAAGAAACAATCTTATTGCCTTCTAGATTATTATAATTATCATTATGATCATCTGGTGTTGCAATTGAAAGCCAATGAAGAGCCCCACAAGCAAATATAGGCCTTCCGAATAGACGACAATGATCAGGACCTTTGCCAATGGCTGATCTCCATGATGATGAGGAGCTTGAACAAGCAAGTGTGAATACTTCTGCGCATAAAGTACTATTGTGTTGGTTTTCAAAGACTCGAACAATCTTGTACGTGTTTTTCGAGCAGTCAAAGCCCAACCCATATTTTCTCTTGCGTAGAGGAGGATCAGATGTCGGGGCTGTAGAATATGGCCGTGGCTGCAGTGCTAGGACTTCTTGCCTCAGAGGGTTAAACAAAAAGACAAGGCTATCGTCGCAGCTTTTTGTGAAGCAAACCAAACCATTGCAGCAGCCCTCGAAAAAGTATGCTTTCAGAGTCGAAAACTTCGTGACTAAACTCAGACTGGCCTTCAAGAAGCCCCCTGCATGATCTTCTCTAAACGACACGTCCGGCTTGTGCTTGGGATGATCGAGAAGTAAGACTTTAGATTCTTCAGCAAATCGGGTTCGGTGCATGTAAGCGAGGCATGGATTGTCGATGATGTTGCGCCAGAATGGAGAGACGCACCTGAAGCGCAGAAGAGATTTGATGGGTAGGCGCAAGAAGATGTCGAAGAGAATATCTGAAGGGAAGTCGCTCATGCTTGTTTGTTTGCTTGGAGAGGCTACCTTGGCTAGGGTGTTTAATTTGATAGCGCCTATGCTTGATCAATGGATATAGATATATATATATATGTAGAGAGAGAGAGAGAGAGAGAGAGAGAGAGAGAGAGAGAACTTTGCGATCGAGATAGAGTTCAACAAGGAAACAAATATTCGGAATACAGCTTCCTGAGACACAGAACTTTGCTACAATAATAAGTTAAAACCTCTTGGTCGCTAAGTTATTTCAATATACAATTGCCTTTATTTTTCTATTTCTTAAAACTATATATATACTTTTTTTTCTTTTATTTTCTGTCTTTCAATCATTTTTTAAATATTTTTAAACATTTTTAAAAAAAATCAATTCACTAGTAGTCACATCCTTAACCATTAAGTAAAAAAATAAAAATAAAAAATCATAATAGATTAATTTTATTGTAATCCACAGATTGACGGGACTTCATGAAATCCATTAGATCTACTTTATAATAAAAATAATTTTATAATTTAATGTATTGTATCAAATCATATTAATTTATAAATTTACTTTTAAAAAATCTCTTTACGACTAAAGTACTTTTCATATATATATATATAAACTACAGAAAATGATCATCTAATTCGCTCAATAATAGCATTATCCAAAACAAGAAGAGTCCGAATAAAGATTCTCTCTCTACGTAGTTGGTGGTTACATTACGATGAGTACGTGGGGAGGGATAGGTACATATAATACCTCTTCACAAGTCAATACAAATATATATATATATATATGTGTGTGTGTGTGTGTGAGATATTTGTAGTTATAGAATATATATATATATATGCAAGTGTCGCATATTTATTTTAAAAAAAAATTAGTAATTATAGAATATACAGATAAAAAAATTAATTTTTTAATAGTATACACTTACTCATTTTAAAAAAAAATGCGCGTAGCTTGTATAACTCATAATTATATCTAGTATTTCATCTATATATATATTAATTACTTGATTGGATGTTCATTGTTTTCTTTCTTCCTAAGCAAGCTCAATATATTATAATTAAAGGATACAAAAATACATGAGTAGAGGGGGTAAGGAGACCTCGACAAATACCATTCATTAACTAGTGTAGTACTATATATAAAAAAAAAAGAAATAGACACCGGAAACAAATAAATGTTTCCTACTCTCCCCTGCTAAGAGGGAGCAGGACAAAGTGGTGATTTTTATACAGTTCCTTGACCGTAAGCCACGGTGATTGTAATGATTGCATTTTGTCTTCAAATGGCTGTTGGAGAAATCCACTGCCTTGTTTTCACGATCATGTGGTTAAATAAAACAACTCTTATAATATAAAGCCAATTCCTTTATGTACTATTCCTCCAAAACAAAATTCCAATTTATCTTTGGATTGGGTGTTAAAAAATGTTGAAGAACTACATGAGTGTATGGGGTACGAAGAACAATTTAATGCTCTTCTTGTTGCTTTTGAAGTTGGTAGATCCATTATTGCGAAGGCAGTAAATGGGACAAGGAGTTGAAGCGTTTAAAAAGTTTTATCAATTATGATTTCAGGGAGGGAAGAGTGGGGAGGGATAGGTTGAAAGGAAGGGGGTCTTTATCTTCTAATGAAGCTTAAAATCCTTTATTGGAATGTTAAGGGGATCAATGATGTCAACAAACGTTTTCGTATTAGATCTCTTCTTCAAAGTTGGAAAGTTGACATTGTTTGTCTCCAAGATGCAAAGCTGTGTTTTATTGATAGACATATTATTCGTAGTTTGTGAGGTTGTTCTTTTGTGGGGTGGTGTTATCTAGCTTCTTTAAGTGCCTCAGGAGGTGTGTTGATGATGTGGGATAAGAGAGTTGTAAAGCTGGTAGAGGATTGCATTGGAAATTTCTTAGTGGTTATTTCTTTTAAAAATATTGAGGATGGGTGGAGGTGGGCTTGCGCGATTGTTTATGGGCCTAATTTGGATTGTGATAGATGCTTTTTGTGAGAGGAATTGGCTGGTATGTATTCTTTTATAGGATTTACCTTGGTGTTTGTGTGGTGACTTTAATATTGTTCCATTTCCTAGTGAGAGAGTGGGGGCTTCAATGTCGACAGGTCCTATGGAAGATTTTTCGTAATTGGTTTTTGATTTGAATCTCGGGGATCTCCCTTTGGTAGGGGGCTTTCACTTGGTCTAACAATAGCGGGTGGTCAAGATTAAATAGATTTTTAGTCTCTTCTTCATATGAGTTGCATTACCTGAACCTATGTCAAAAGAGGCTGTCCCATGTTTGTTCCGATCATTTTCCTATTTTGCTTGATTGTGGGGACATTATTAGGGGTAAGCGCTATTTCAAATTTGAGAATATGTAGCTTGAAGCTAATGGATTTGTGGAGAAGATTAGAAGTTGGTGGTCCTCTTATTCTTTTTTTGGTTCTCCGAGTTTTATTATGGCAGGTAAATTAAAAGCTCTTAAATCTGATTTGAAGAAGTGGAATGATGAAGCTTTTAGACATACGGAAGTGCATAAAAATCTTCTTTGGGATGAGTTGCATGTTTTGGAGGAAGGGGTGAATAATGAGGAATCCCTTCTTAAGGAAAAATGAGGTTGTGTTTGAAATTGAGAAGGTTTTGTTGATGGAATAAATTTCTTGGAGGCAAAAAGCAAGGATGCTTTGGTTGAAGGAGGGGGGACAAATGTACTAAATTTTTTCATAAGATGGCTGATTCACATAGGTGTAATAATGCCCTTGAATTCCTACATTCAGGCTCTAATGTGTTTCAAACCCCAGACGAGATTCAAGATCATATAGTGAAGTTTTATGAAGACCTTCTTGCTGAAACCGCTGAATGACATCCCAAACTTGATGGTTTAAGTTTTAATCAACTAGATTATAATGCACTAAGTTGGCTGGAAAGGCCTTTTGTTGAAGAGGAGGTACACCGGGTGTTGAGAGGTATGTGCAAAGATAAAGCCTCGGGTTCAAATGGTTTTTCTATGTATTTTTTTCAAGAGTGTTGGGATATAGTGAAGGATGAACTGATGCAGATTTTTAATGATTTTCATTCTAGTTTTAAGTTTGAAAAGTCTCTTAATGCTACTTTTATTGCCCTCATTCCGAAGATAGTTGGTGCCAATGAATTGAAAGATTATTGTCCTATTAGTCTAGTAAGAAGGATTTATAAAATTATATCTAAGATGTTAGCTAATCAGTTGAGTTTGGTGGTGGATAAAATCATTTCTAAACCTCAAAATGCTTTCATTTCTAAACCTCAAAATGTTTTCATTCAGGGTCGGCAAATATTGGATTCAGTTTTGATTGCAAACGAGTGTTTGGATAGTCAGTTGAGAGATGGTATTCCAAGGGGTCTTTGTAAGTTGGATATGGAAAAAGCCTATTACCATGTATGCTGAGATTTTTTTTTTCTATATGCTTAAAAGATGTGGATGTGGAGATAGGTGGTGTGGATGGATTAAACATTGTGTTTCGACAGCTCGGTTTTCTATTTTAGTGAATGGTATCTCATGTGGTTTTTTTCAATCTTTGAGGGGTTTGAGACAAGGGGATAAATCTTTATCCCATTTTCTTTTTGTCATTATTATGGAGGCTTTGAGTCAAATTGTGGAGGCTGCTGGGGGGTTCCCTGGTGGGAAACAATAGCAATGGTATTATTTCTATTTTTCACTTACTTTTTGTGAATGATACTCTTATTTTTTGTGATGTTGATGCTAGTCAAATTCAAGCTTTAAGAGCTGTTCTGTTGTGTTTTGAAGCTATTTTGAGTCTCAAAGTGAATTTCAGAAAGTCGGAGTTGGTACCCATGGGCGAGGTGAGGAATGTGAGCTTTCTAGCAAATTTGTTGGGCCGTAAAATTGCTTCTCTTCCATTGCAATATCTTGGGCTTCCCTTGGGAGCTTCTTTTAAAGCAAGGAGAATTTGGGACAGTTTTGTAGAGAAGGTAGAGAAAAGATTGTCGGGTTGGAAGCAGCTTTATTTATCAAAAGGGGGGAGGTTAACCCTTTATCAAAAGCACCCTATCCAACCTTCATATTTATTATCTCTCTTTATTTCTAATTCCGGTAGGAGGGCTAACCAAATTAAAAAATTGTTTAGAGCTTTTTTTTTGGGTGGTTTGGGGGAGTGGCTAATCGGATTAAAAAATTGTTTAGAGCTTTCGGATTCAGAGAATGTTTCATCTCATCTCATCTCATCATTACAGCTTTTTAAAATTTTCATACAAAATATAATAAACAATTCAATTTTTTTAAATTTCAAAACAATAATAATATTAAAAAATAATATTCTAACAATATGTTATTCAACTTTCAACTTCCATCTAAAATCATTTCATCTCATCTCACTATTCAAACAAGCAAATTTCATTTTGTGAATTGGCAAATGGTGATATGCCGGATAGCAAATGGTGGCTTGGGGGTGTGAGATATGACTATTTTTAACAAGGCACTATTAGGGAAAGAAGGAGATTCTTTGTGGAGACAGGTGATTGATTGGAAATATGAGTGTGAGCAGGGGAGATGGTGTTCTAAGGAGGGTAGGGGGCCTTATGGTGTTTGCCTTTGGAAATATATTACAAAGGGGTGGAATATTTTTGAAAAACATATTAAGTTTGAGCTTGGAGTCGATGATAGAATCCGGTTTTGGTTTGATGAGTGGTGTTGTGAGAGTCCTCTTAATGTTGTTGTTCCGGCAGTTTTTAGTTTAGATGGAAACTCACATGTTGTTTTAAAAGTGCTATGTCGTGCTAATGTGGTAGTACATTGGAATGTTATTTTCACTAGAAATACCTAGGATTGGGAAATTAATGAGATTGTAGGATTTTTCAGTTTTTTGTATTCAGTAAAGTTAGGTGGATATGAGAGAGATCGTATACTGTGGAAACACTTGGAGAGCAATAAGTTTTTTGTTAATTTATTTACAAGGTTTTGACAGTTCAATAGTATGTTTTGTCCGTGAAAGAGCATTTGGAGGGTTTGTGTACCATCTAAAGTTGTTTTTTTCATGAACTGCTGCTCTCGGGAAGATTCTGACAATTGATAATCTAAGGAAGTGTAGTATAATTGTTATTGAGTGTGTTTCATGTGTAAGAAGAATGAAGAATTGATTGATCATCTTTTTCTACATTGTGAGATGGCTAGAGAGTTATAGGATGGTATTCTTTGTAGAGCTGGGCTGAGTTGGGTTATGCCTAAGAGGGTAGTGGAGGTTTTAGCATGCTGGAACAGATATTTTAATAGCTCTCAACTAGATGCGGTATGGAGAATGATACTTTTGTGCTTAATGTGGTGTTTATAGACCGAAAAGAATGACATATATTTTAACAATAGGGAAAGAGATATGGGGTGATATCTGAAATTTCTTTGTATCTTCTCTTTTTCAGTGATTTTCTGCTATTGTATTAAAGTGATAGAATGCTCATGAGTTTTTGTTTTCTTTTCAGCTTTCTAGAATGTAATTAGGTTTCTCATCTTGTCTACTTCCTGTGCACATAGACTCTGTTTAGTTTCATTCGATTCAAAAAAGTTAATTACTTATTAAAAAAAAATATCAAACTCCATCATGATATACATTGTCACAAAACTCCACACTCTCTCAAAGATGTGCATGTGATTCAGGACGTATATTGTTCAATTTGTATGATATTGAAGTGTTCTACTACTTGGCATTTACCACAAAAAGAAAAAGGGAAAAACAAAAAAAAAAAGACAGAAAGTGGTGGCCCAAAAAATCACTAGAGAATTAAGTTTGGTTATAATTATTAATAATTAAAATTTGACATTATTAGACCTTCTCGATCTGATTAAATAATCATATTAATAATTTAATATCAGACATGTAAAATAATTAAAATATAATCGTCTTATATTAAATAAATATTATTCATTTCATTGAAATACTATTCTCCCATTGAAACTTGACCTGATCATATATAATGATCCGCTCGGGAAATTGCTCTGAGTACAGTGACCCTGTTTTATCTGTTGTTCATGATAAATTAATACATAGAAAATACAGCCAAAAAGACAAAAAGATCTTAACAGCAAAGCCTGGGGAAAAAAGAGCAAAAATGGAAGGAAGGAACTGATGGGTAAACACATACTATTTAGAATGGTCACCAATGAAGTTCCCCTTTGTATCCCAAGGACGATTCTCAAAGGACTTTCCCATGACGCTGCGCTTCTCATTTATTGTCCCATCCTCGCGGCGGTACTCTGGGAAGTAATCAAGGAAAGTTCTGCTCCCTAACTCATCAATTCCATTAAACAGGAAGTTCCTCAACACGTCCTGTGCATTGCAAGAGTAGTAGTTGCAGTGTTAATTGGCTGAGAAACATTATTTACTTGACTAATTCATGGAATAAATACCTTTGCCATTGTCTCCCCGATGAACTTTTTCAGAACTCCATGACCTGGATCCTGCTTTCCAATTTTCCATGAACCAAATAAGTCAGCAAAGCAACAGATGGGGGTTTAACTGCGGATCTCAACATCTATAAGAACATGGCTTGAATCGATGTAAAGATAGTTACACAGCTCAGCTTTCAATAATCTTTTACCAGTTAATCAAGTTTAGCATCTGGCTTCATTCTCAACTCCTCACCCTCTATCTATGGCCAGTTGTGTTGGTTTTTCTACACATTAAAATTGATCTAGGAACATGACTATATTGGTATGTGAATGATGCGACTAAAAATAATCATTAACGATGATAGCATTCAAGTCCAGCCGTATTACTAACGATCAGAGGCTAAATAATTGACCATGTAACTTTCAACGACAAATGTGAAATGGGATCTTTTTAAACACATACGCATTCTAACACTTGTTTTGTGCCTTTCATGAAAGCTAAAATAATTCTGCAGTGTGCCATGACTAAACACAACACGTACCAAGCATGACAGTCTGATAACGTATTTGTGAAATATAAGCCCACACTGCCCTAAACTTCGCAAATCAGATACTCCCTCGTCTTTAAGATACCTTAATATGCCAAGGATACAACTTGGATATTGTTGAGGCAAATTGCAAATTTCTTCTATTAATCATTTGAAATTTTCAATTAGAGGAAAGGAACGAATGAGAAGCATGAGAAAATAAGTCCTTTGTTTGAAAACCCACTATGGTAATGCCCAAAAAACACACCCAAATAGATGACCAAGAGATAGTTTCTGTCACTTAGATATGGTCAATCATAATTGTTTAGTATAGATGTGATGCGATGCTTGAAAGACGAACTGGGAAAGAAGATTAACCACCTTCTCAGCTCTCCAAGTTAGATATCTATGCTGTGCTTCACGATTGCACATAATTTGGGACGCATCTGTCTCAGCTACTGCTTGGTTTATCAGCCCCAGCCAAGCCTGCAAAAGCAATAGAAAGTTGTGACGCAATACACTTTCCAAGTATTTAGTTACCCATGGAAATAGGATCTGACATATAAATGTTAATTCTCTTCCAACCAGCAAAATGGAGTTAAAATATTACCACAAGCACACTATAAATAAGGCCATGGAATTTATTAGTCTATACCTCGTAATAATCCATGAATGCAGAATATAAAACCTCGTGTTTGTCTTGGCTTGGAGTAAATCTGGTCCATATCACAATTGGTGAGAAAAATTTTAAGGACTCGCCTGTAAGCTTGCCTCCCCAGGGTAAAAGCTGCATGAAATCTGTGTTCCGTCATGTGATAAATCTTAGAAAGGATTAGCAATAAATAAAAAATTAAAAATTAAACATCTTACAAGATCTGAATTTATTTAATATTCAAGTACTGAGCAATGCATTTACCTCAGAATACTTGAGACCAAGAGGCATTAAGCTTCTATAGTATCTTTCCTTATAATCTGCTCGACTAATGACATCATGCAAAGGGTTAAGGTCCCTATGAATGGAAATTAAAGTGAGTTTCTGTATCCCAAGTCCTCTCCATATATAATGCTTCCAGCTCGCATCAATAAATTAACCAGTCATTTGGCATGACATGCACAAAAAGCAGACTTTGTACATGCAGCATGCCTAGCATAGGACCACGAAAGTAAATGAAAAACATATGCTCTCAAATGAAATGAGATAGTGAAACGGCATAAATTTCCTTCAAGTGTGGAATGAACTCATAGTCATGCAATCTCAAGATCTCGGTAAAGTCCAGTATCAAATTGTTTAAACAAGCACAATCGTGCACGTCAACGCCACGCCCTCAGCCTTTTGTCACAAAGAGAGAGTGGAAGGGGGAAGCTAAAGAAATCAAGAAAATTGCATATTGGTCCACATCACTAACTAAGCTGGTTCACCTGCCAAAGGGTGAGTCCAAGAAAGGTCTTTAGTCTTAAGTACCAGTTTCCAAGAAATGAAAGTATGAAATAGAAAAAATCCCTTCCTAGGATCAGGACATAGATCCATCCAAAGAAAGAAGGGAGAAAGAAGAAATAATCAGGATGATGACTACTGGAGAAGTCTTGCACAACATGTAAAAGTGACATCAAATGATACAGTATTAGCTGCCTTTCCACATTTCTCAAGATTTTAAATGTACATATCAACCAAAAGCCTAGTTATTTAAGATTGAGACTTTGAAATCTGAACCCATGTTGCTTTTCAAAAAGAAATCTGAACAACTGTTGAAATACCAGAAACATGCTATAATGTCCTGATTGATTGCTGGAAAACAATGGAAGACTTGGATTCCTCTCATCACCCATGACTTCTTGGCAAATTGCAGGGCATAATTGGGGGCCGGAAAGAAAGTAAATAAAAATAAAGAAATAATCAACCAGAAGGCACTAATATTTAAATGTCAAAGAAGATGGTCCAAACTCAAAAAAACAAAATTCTAAAGTTTAGCCAGAGTTGGTCCAGGATGACTGTTCTTGTCCTAGACTCTCACCCTTCCTAACTATTGGCCCTTTTAGCTACACAGTACCTCTCGCCCTTTATAAGGGTAGGTCTTGGGTTCAAGTGAAAAAATTCTACATAGGAAGAATTCATCTCTTGAGGGATCGGTATGCTTGATGAGAGACTTGATTTACCTTTACTAAGTACAATTAGGAATCTCAAAGTTTTGCCGGTAACCTGGTAGGTGGGCCTACACTGATGAAAATATTAGGCCAGACACAAATGAGAATGCATGTGTCCAGATCCACATATACTAAGTGACCTTTTTAATGCATATCCATACATACTCTAATGGTCAGGGAGGCATATGTAAAAGGTTTCACTTAAAGCATTCTCAAACCAATGAAAAACCTTGTATCACATTCTGGAAATTTTACGAATAGGAAACAGTTGCATTGCTCAAGGATTTCCAATGAAAATAATGTTGACTGGGAATGAGTTTTGCTTGACTTTAAAAAGAGTTTTATCAATCCTTCAGATAACAGGTACATTGGAAGGTATCTTCACAGTTAAAGCAGAAAAGAATCAAGAGAAAAGTTTCAGAATGTAAATTTTGTAATTTTGTTTACTCGTAAATAAGCAGCATTCTTCTTATCAAAGGTCAAAAATTAAAGAAAGGAAAAAGCTTACAAGACCATTATGTTTGTGTTGGTGGTGGCAAAAAAGTTGGCACAAAATATGGGTACATCAAATTCTGGTTCTGGAAAGGCAGCAAAGTCCAAAACCTGCATTTGAGTTTTGAGAACAGAGTTACTAAACAGAAAGGCATAAATTATTTCACACATGAAAAGATGATATATTGAAATGTTAAAAGAAAGGCATAAATTATTCTTTCTTCTGCATCAACTTGTTCCATTCATTTTTCTTCCTGGCTAATTCATCCTAAACCAGAATTCTAGCAATGATTTTGGGCAAGTCTCCCAGTTACCAGCAAGTTCTATAGCGATATTTTTTTTCCAAGTATTTACATTTCAAACTTATCTTCATCTAGTATTTTTATCTGGAAATAGTGGTTTTGGAGGAGTGTATCAAGCCCAACACTACATTTTTCAAGCTAACAACACATTGAGAAATAAATAAACCTATTAACAACTAGTTTGTATCAGAAAGGGTTCGTTTGCCAACATATACTTCCTTTTAATGGTATCTTACACATACACTTATAGGTCTTGAACCAAAGATATTGGATTCCTTTCTTATTCTTACAAGAAGAAGAGGTTCTCCTTCTTTTTTAGAGTTCATCTCTATCTTTTATTGTTGTAATAATTTGTGATATTTAATGAACTTCCATAATGTCAAGATGTAACAAACTCCAGCAGAATGTCAAGGTCAAGTTAACAATGAAGCTAGTCAGAAAAGCGCAGCAGATGAGAAAAAAATGATGGCTCTAGTCAGGGCATTTGCATATGTATGACTCAACGATGCTGAAGCCATGCCGTGCATTGAAGCCATACATTAACTGTATCCAGACAACAAAGAAGATAAAATATCACCCATCAAAAAAGAAGATCATAAATCATTACGAGGAATCGAGGATGATTTAAATTTGGCAAAATCACACTTCATCTCCTAAAACTGCCACTCCTTTTGCAATATGACCAGTGGCTGAGCAATTTAAAACATAAGTTGAAATTTAACCCCTCGTTAAAGATCTTACCGTGGGATGGATGGAAATAGACGACGTGCCAAAAGAAAATAGGTGACATCCCACGTGATTGGAGATTAGAGGAAAAGGCAAATTGCAAAAAAATTAGTTTGGGGTAAAGTGAAAGCTTTGATAATTTAGTGTCCATATTGAAAAAGGAATGGTAGTTGAGGGGGGAAATGTAATTTTTCCTTTAAAAATTTGTGTTGAAGAACTCTGGATGATGTCACCCCATTCAATGGGTAAACAAACTGACCAACCTTCCTATCGATTCCAAGTAGGTTTTTTTTTTTTTTTTTTTCTTTCCTTTTACTAAGATAAGTTAGAGGAGTCCTAAAGTGGATGGTCACTAACAGCAACTCCACAGGATACACTTGTACTGAGTGGCAGTAAGAAGTTAAAAGAAGCCCAGAAGAGGACAGGGGAGGTTTGGGGGTAGAGATGAGAATTTTGAATTTGAGATGAGAGTTTAAAATATTATTTTTAGTATTATTATTGTTTTGGAATTTGAAAAAGTTGTATTGGGATTTGAAAAAGTTGAATTATTTATTATATTTTGTGTGGGGATTTGGGAAAGTTGTAATGATGAGATGGGAATTTTGAGTTTGAGATGAGAATTCTCATCTACCAAACCTGCCCTAGTCACCATAAATAGTTCATAAGAATTAGTCATAAATGACTATGAGCTGTATGATAGCCTACAATATCGAAGTAAATAAATTGAAAATATAACACAGAATTGTACCTGCATGGCTTCAGTCTCAATGCTCAAACTTCGTAGAAGTCTAATCTTGGAAGCTTGGAATGATAACATTTGAAGCTCTGTTTTACCATCCATGGAATTTACTGTATTAAATTTCACCTGAGCACATAAAAAATCAATGTTTTCAGAATAGCAAGAAGTTCGTGATATAATGATATCTATTAGCTCCTATAATGTTCGCAATACCAGTACTTGCAAAACTCTTGTTCTTTGAAAACTTTGAGATCTCATAGGGTGGTTGAAGCAACTAAACTGTGTAACAAACACACACACACACACACATACACACACATATATATTAATGTAGAAGCATTAATCACTTAGAGCAGCTGCAATTATTAGTTTTTGTATTATTACAAATGATCAGTTGAAGATGGCTATCATGGAGTTGCAAGTATCCTAATAAAGATTTTAAACATTCACAAAATCCAACTACCTCATTACAAATTTTTTTTTTTAATATATATAAGTTACAATTATATTAATGAACAAATGGTGTTGCTCAAGTACACAAGACGTATATATGAGAAGAGTTTTGCTACATACAAGCGAATTCGCATACCAATATGCGAACCAATACTGCTACCTTCATATTCAAAATTCAAATTGACACTATTTTCATTAAAGTCTGACTTTTTGACCAATCACATTGGTGGGTGCATGTATTGGTGCGCATAATTGCTTACAATCAGATTTTTCCATATGAGAAACACCTAGTAAGAGAATGAAAAGGGAGCTGAAAGGTCCTGGAAACTAGAAATCAAGCAACCAGAATGAGCAAAGAACGAATAATAATGGGTTCTGAAAAAGCAATCCTTAAATCCATTGCCGTCTTTTCCTTATCCTTAAGGCACAATCGATCTTTTCTCTCCAAATACACCACAACAATTGACCCAGGATCATCTTCCGCATTGCTTCACTATGTGAAAAACTGAGCCTCCATTTCCAACATGCCAACATTTCCACCGCATTGCAAGGAATAACCCAATCTAGGCTGAAGAAACTAAAGATGACGTTCCAAATAGTGCTAGCCACCTCACAATGCAAAAATAGAGGCTCTATCATTTCTTCAATTCTCCTACACATGTAACATCAATCCATCACTATAACATTACTATTCCCTGAAATTTAAATCATCTAGCGTAAGAACCTTTCCTAAAGCAGTTGCACAAACAAAGAATGCTACTCATGGAGGAGCCTTGTTCTGCTAGATAGACTTCCAAGGGAAATGGGTTGCTACCAGTATGAGATAGCATATAAAAATTAGATTTCACATTCAGTGCCCCACGCTATCAAAAGGCCTGACAGAACTGGTCCTCACAACTCTTTCTCAATCGCAAAGAATACAATGGATCCAAAAATGAGGTAAGAATCTCCACCTCTCAATCTTGTCCCCCTCTAATGAACTCCACATCCCAGTAAGGAGTATCACTAGAAAACTGTAAATGCAACTAGGGCTTCCTTTTTTTAATAAGTAAATGCAACTAAGGCTTTCTCAAAGCCAGCAAGGTTGTATAACTCCAAGAAAGATGCCTTAAGAGACTGATCCCCACCATATATCATGCAAAACCCGCATCTTTGAACCATCACCCACATCATGTCGAGTATGAGGAGCAAATCCCCCCAACCCCTCCAGATATTTTTCTATTGACCCACCCCATAGAACCAGTTAACCTCATTAAAACTCCAGCCTCCCCACAAGCTATGATATTTTGCATCCACCAACCAATTTCTAGACACTATCATACACATTTGCTTGATGCCAAAGCCATTTCTCCATGGGAACACAATTTAAGAACCTTGAGACCTCCCTTTGAGACTGGGGGCATACTTTAACACTTTACTAGGTGAAATAAAGCTCCTCTCCCATACCACCCTACATAAAGTCCCTTCGTAATTTCTCCAAATGATTTTCCATGCCTGCAGGAAGTAGGAAGGAGAAAAAAAAAAAGTAGGGAAACTCGCTATAGTCTTGATCAAGGAAAACTTACCCCCATTTGATGTGTGTGTGGGGTGTGTGTGTGTGGGTGTAGCCACTTCCAACCAGCTAGGCAACACTATCTTTTCAAGAATGTCCCAAACAAACTCTGCTTTGAAAGGAGCTCCGAAACGAAGACCCAAATAGGTCATGGGTATACAGGAAACCATACATCCAAGAATACTCACCAAACTTGCCGCATTCTCCGCATCTCCAATTGAGAGCAATTCAAATTTAGCTAGATTCATCTTTAGGTCAGAAACTTATAAAAGCAAATGAATAAGCCTTGCATAAACCCAGATGGTTGGGATTTGCCTCACAGAAAACCAACACAGCATCTGCAAATGACAGATGTTCAACTCACAAACCATTATTGGACCCCATAGAGAAGACAAACAAAAAACTGCCATTGGGTTATAGCATAAAACATCTTGCCAAGCGTCTCCATGACAAAGAAAATTAAGAGTGGGGAAAAAAATCCACCTATCGAAGTCCCTGAAAGTTGTTGAAGAATCGCTGAGAGTACCATCCACTAAACTGAGAACTGCATTGTCAAAATACAGCAGACAACCAAACTACACAATTTCTTCCCAAAACCTCACCTCCTCAACATGTACAACAAAGAATTCCAATTCACATGGTTGTAGACGTTTTCTACATCGAGATTACAGAAACACTCATGACTATCTTGTGCTAATTCTATTTTTTTATATATGAGAAAATCAAAGTATATTAATTAAAGAATAGGCAAAGCCATGTTCAGTACAAAGAATGCCCTAACTACGTAGGAGAAATAGATACAAGGAAATCATGGAAATCTTGGCCATTAAAATTAACGGCAGTAGCCCAAGTACAAAGAGTTCTAAAAAAGAAAGCTTTTAGTTCCACCAACGATCTCTCTTTGTCCTCGAACGCTTGTGCTAATTCTAGTATCAAGACATTCATTAGAAATCAGCCCATAATCCAAAATCTTTCTTCCCCAGATAAAAGCATTCTGAGACTGCGGAATTATTTTCACCAAATCCTTCGTACGCCAATTCACTAGAACTTTTGCCATAATTTTATTAACGCCACTCATTAGGATAATGGATCGGAATCCCCTTATCTCAACTGGCCCTGGCTTCTTAGGAACGAGTGCCATAAACGTAGCATTAAGACTTCTAACAAGCTTGCGCGTAACAAACTTATGCCTAACATTAAAGTCCTGAAACACTTCCATAATATCCTACTTCAACACATCCCAAAAAGCTTGGAAGAGCGACAACTATCAGGAAATTCTTAGAACTTATCTTATAGTACCTTAGCACAGTGGCCACTAGTTGCAGGTTATTAGAAAGCGTCAATTCCACAAATAACCCAACATCAAAGCAGCAACAAGTTGAAGAAAAAATCGAAGTTACCGTTCGAAACTAAATTTTAAAATTGAACAAATAAAGATTAAATTAAAGTAACCCAGGTCAGCTTAGTGACAAGACTACGCATACATACCTGTAAAGGAGAAGGAACCAAATGGGTTTGGCGCTTCGTTTCGTTTAAAGCGAATTGGACGAACTTCTGGAAAGAAATTGCAGAGGCTTGAAACAAAGCTCTCTTCCTCCTCCAACTGCTATGAGTTCCGAATGAGACCCCAACACTCTTTTGTAATCGAGGCTTTACTGTTAAGCAAAAGCCTCTTAACGAAGAACAGGAGTCCATTGGGAACGAAAGAGGGAGAGAAAAAGTTCCACTAGAGCAACCCAACCACCATTAATAGCATAGCTTCTGTTCTCTACCCCCTCGTTCTGGGTTCCACTATCTCGGGTTTTGCAATTACCGGTCTTGCAGAAATAACCAGGGAGATTCCAGACCATAACCATCTGCCTATCAGTCTGTCTGACCACGTCAGCAGGAGCTTACATACGAGGTGGTAAAAGTACGTTTTATATAAAATATAATAAATAGTTAAAATATAATATTTTTATTCAATTTTTTTATTTATTTTTCTGAAAATTTTATAAATATCTTAACATAAATTATTTCACTATTATTAAAAAATTATTTCATTATTATTTATAAATCATTTCATTTGACTATCTAAACGGGTCTTAAAATTGCTGACAATACTTAATGAGCAAAGAAAATTATTAAATATTTTCGAAATAACAAAATATTAATACACCAAAAAAAGTACTACAATTATAAAAAAAATTATACAAATAAACCTATAAATTAATATGATATATTATATTTACTTTATAATAAACTTGGCTTTATAATATAATATACCATATCAAATTACGTCAATTTATGAATTTATTTTTATAAAACCTCTTTACGACTAAAACATTTCTCATAAACTAATTTTTCATTCATTTTAAAAATAACATACATATAACATGTCATACTAAATCAAATTCATTCTTATAGTATTTCAAAACGTAAATAAAAATTAAATTAAATTAAAGGGTGATTAACCACCTCTCAATGAGTGGTTAGGATGTGCTAACGACCCCAATTATTTCCATGGATGATCAATAACCCCATTTGAGGCAAATTTGACCTTCTCAGGATGTTTTTCGCCTCCTCTTACGGGTGGTTGGATGTTAGAGATCCACACCAAATACGCATAATTTAATGGTGTGTTTGGTTAGTGAGATCATCTCAAAATATCTTATTACTATTTATTACCTTTTTACTATTATTCACAAAACATTTGAAATTAAGTCAACATTCAAACATATATTACATAATCAAAACTATGCTAGCTATAAAAAATTGCTCGTTTGAATAGTGAGATGAGATGAGATGATTTTATATGAAAGTTGAAAATTGAATAAAATATTGTTAGAATATTATTTTTTAATATTATCATTATTTTGAAATTTAAAAAAGTTAAATTGTTTATTACATTTTGTGTGAGAATTTGAAAAGGTTGTAATAATAAAATAAGATGAAACACCATATAAATCCAAACGGCCGACACTTTCTTAAACCATCCTTTTATGGAGTAGATAGTGTCCCTTCAAATGGAATGATCGGTTATCCATAAAGTTAAGAATATGATTTGTATAAGTTGATAGGCAAATCTCTACAAACATTTTGAATAAATGAGATCAGCTGAAAAACTCAATTTTCTATAATAGATCTAAAATTTGGAGCTCATGCCTCACAACCATGCTTTAAGTACTAATCGATCTCCGATTTGTTCATCAAATTAGATTCAATAATTTCTTGCTCATACTCAACCCAAAACTTTGTTGAGAATCAGAATCAATCATACTGGAATCAATTAAGGAAGGAGGTTCAGAATAGGAAACTCCACTTGAACTCCCATACACAATACTATACTCTCCATAAATGTCAATTATCAATTGTTTCACTTTTGCAATTATTACTTTGACTAAATTATCATCGTATATTTTTTTGAACCAAAAATGCAAAAGACTAAATTTGCATCTTGAATCAAAAACAAAAATAAATATCATCAAGTTAGTCTTTTTAATTGATCCCAATATTTGTCATACTTAATATTCATATTCGCCGCTATACATTTCAACACTGCATCATTACTTTAACTCATTTTTGACAAATATGATTGGATGCCATAAAGCTTCTGGAAATATGCATTAGATGTGACGTACAAAGAGTTAGAAAGTCTCATATTAGCATTATAAAAAATTTTCAAAAACTTTATCAATACTATAACTCTCTCACAATCACTAGAGTTTGGGGGGCTCAGGTTCACAGTACGACAATAACGAAAAAAAAGAATCATCATCCTTCTCTAATTACAAAAATGGTTTTTTAAATATTTCTGCAACTTCTAACATTAGATAAGTTGAATTCCATTGTGTGGAAACATTAAGGCATACTAATTTTGTACAACCAATTTTCTCGTTCTCTATACGCTTTTTGAATTTCTCCATTCTTACGGGAGATGATCTAATATATCTAACTGTATTGCGCACCATTGTGATCAAATCATCACAATCTTTTAGCCCATCATTCATAATGAGGTTCATTATATGAATACAACACCTGATGTGAATATACTTCCCTTCCAACAAATGACTTGATACGAACTTTCTCAAATACTCGATGGCAACATAATTTGATGAAGTATTGTCAACTGTAACAGTAAAGATCTTGTTAATACCCTAGTCTTGTAGACATGAATCTGCACACTTTCCAATAGTTTCTCCTTTGTGATTAAGGATTATACAAAAGTTTAAAATTCTTTTGTGTAGTTTCCATTCACAGTCGATAAAGTGTGTAGTAAGATATAATTTAAGTTTTGAATCGATGTCTATGCGTCAATAGTTAAACTAACCCGCCCAACCGTCTTAAATATTTTCCTTAACTTCTCATTCTCCATTTTAAATAGTTTAATACAATTTATTGCTGCAGTGGTTAGAGATGGCATTTGGAACCTTGGTTCAAGTGATCTACATACATTCCTAAATACCTGGGCTTCTACCATCCTAAATGGAAACTCATCACAAATTATGATTTCAGCACTTGCCATTTGTATATTTTTCGAATTAAACTTTTGTGCATTTGCCAAGTTACTGACATCACTATCTCTAATTCTCTCAAGAGCCCCCTCACGACTCATAGTCTATTGATCCGTAAGTCTAATACTATGAGAATGTTGCTTACAAGTACCCAGATGCTGCAACATACTTGATGTACCATGTCTTTTGGGATGACAAGAGTAAATCTTGTGACAATAATTACACTTCGCTTTTGAGTCATTTAAAGGGCATCCATTCATTTTAGTGAAATGGTCCCACACTGTTGACAGATCCTTATTTGCCCTCCTTTTATGAGGTGGGAGACTTGTGCCACTAGACAAGTTAATAATTGAAGCCATTTGTGGTTTTCCAAAGGAGTAATAGTCTCATTATCTCTTAAATTTGTATAAGTGTCACTTTCGAAACAATCCATATATGAACTGATATATAATATTACATACAAAAATCAAGATATTAGTGATGCATAGATGCATCCAACCACACACACACACACACACACAACAATCAAGATATTTGTGAAGCAAATTGCACAAACATTTTTACATTAGTTGAGAAAAATAGCAAAGAGAGAAGTTTCTTATCTTTATTTTTACATTAGTCAAAGTTACTGGAGGAAAATAAATTTAGCTTGATTTGGCAGAGTTTACAAGAGCTCTGTTTCTATTTCTAGTTTACTTCAGTAATGATAGAAATAGACAAATAATTCAAAACTGTCTAGCAGTAGAATTGCTAAACATGATTCAGCTTTGACTTTGAGTGAGATGTTGTATCACATATGGATGTGGGTTTTAAGTTTTGAAGAAAGAAATCCTTGTGTCACCAAAGAACAAGTTATGTGCCATTTCTTTTTAGTTTTTTGGAACTTGTACACCATAAGAGGTACCAATCCAGGAAAATCCTCATATTTGTAAATGTAACATATAGATGAAGATGCTGCCTATATATCTAGGTATCCTAGGCTAGAAATGACCTCTACTAGCTAATCATTTTTCAGAAAAGAAAAATAAAAGACATTTACACTAGGGATTTTTTCTCATACCTGTAAGTTTATAAATAGGCCTTTGAACCTCATAATTCTAGCGAGAGAATCGCAGCTCAGAAAGTTCCACAACTTACAAGAGAAGTGAAGAGGTTTTAGGGACAACAATTCTAAAAAATGGAAAAGAAGTTGGTAAAAGTTGTTTTAATCAAATATCATGTACATAAACAGTACACAAACTAAACGATTTAAGGAAAAGGTCAAAATTCCCTTTATGCACCTCCTTGATCTGGCACCAAATAAATTGAGAAATTCTTTTATCCTAAACGTGTTTTCAAATTTTACCCCCAAATTTCCAAATGCTCATGATTCTAAACCTAGAAAAATTACATTATTCATGATCGATCTTTATATAATAATTTGGCTGTTAAAAAATAATAAAAACTAATTAAGCCAATCAAGTGCTTCAATCTCAATCACAAAAAATGATAATTTACTACACAGGAAGCAAAACCCAACACAAAATCGACCTAAATCGATCGAGCTCCTTGTAACAGAAGAGAGAAAGAGATAGAGTAAAGGACGACGATGATGCATGGTGAAGATGAACAGTGATGATGAATAGTGACGATGAACGGCGATGACGAACAGAGTGGTGGCTAGGGTTTAAGGGGGAGATTGGTTCAAAATGAATAACCCAGTGATCGATTTTGATTGATGTTAGTGTGTATCAACCTTTTAGTGGACTAGATCCGATGAACCCAACTTTTGTTGGGTGGGCCTCCACTGGATCTTGTGGACAGGTCGGCCCAGGGCCTTTTATGCACATGCCTATCTATTATATATATATGGTATGTATGCTTTTAAGGTTGGGCGAGAATTTGGTTGGGTACATTGACCAGATCTAGTATGTTAAGAAATTGCATGTTTCAAAATGCAGCAACCAAATAAACTTTAGAAGAACCACTTTCTAACTCAACCTAGTCATATTACCAAATTCGAAAGCACTGAAAATTCAAACTGGTGCTTCCTTTTTTGTTTTCTTTTCTAAATGTAATGTGGCATCCTTATTTCGGTTAGTTTTTCTCAAGAGAGTAAATGAGTCAAGCTCAATTTATCATCGAACTATATTTAATGTTTACAATAGCTCATTTATTATTCGAGTGAACTCGATCTTCATTCACAAGCTGTTAAATTTTGCAAAATAAATTCTTTATATTTTATTTTAAAACATTATCTATAAATTTTAATAAAGAAGTTTTGAATATTTGTGAATATCTTTATAACAATTAATAGATACATATGTTAATGACTATATACATAAAAGTGTAACTCCTAGAGATTGGCTCAAGCATTAAGAGGCCAGAAGAGTCTTGGTTTTAGTGATATACTCCCTTTAGGTCCAAAGTTCTAACCCATGGGTGCAAACAATTTATAAAGGTGAATAAGTTCTTGAACTATTTTAAAAGTGTAAACAATTTAGTGATATGCTCCAACCAGGTCCAATGTTCAAATATTTGGTTGAACTTATTGAATTTTTCATGGGTTGGAGTCTAATAGGCTTTACTTTAGAAGGGAATATCCAATAGAGTTGATTTCAAAGTGAATAAGTTGGATGAAGAGCGAATCAATGGGTTTTGGTGAAAGGCTTGGGTGATAGAGCATTTGTTTTGGTTACTGATTGTATTGATTTAGTTTATGGAGATGTCAACAACATGCTTAAATCACATGCAACCAGAAGAGAAAACTAAGATAACCCAGTAGGGGATACTTTCGATACTTAAGTCGACAAGGAATTAACCTTTCTTGGTGACTAATGAATGAATGACCATCTAGCACACACTTGGTAGGCTATTTATATGTGTTAAGATGTTCTACTATTGTCTAACCCATTCGAGACACAATTCTTGGTGCTCAGTTTGGTATGATACCTTCTAAAGCAAAATTATGCCATATATATTGTCCATGTGACGGATACAATTAGTTGGGTTTGCATGTTAAGTGTAACGTTTTTCTAGGCATTATCTCTGGGCCCATACAATATTTTGTATAGTTATATCCTTTAATTGTCCTCTATCACGAGTCCAACGTGGTTATGCCTTTGCCCAACCTTTGCTCACCATCTAATCTTTCCTCACCTGTCACATTTGTGTACGCAATAGTTACCTAGTAAATTTCTACTACATGTGTTGGCAGGAATTTCCTTTCTTCCCATGTCCCCCATTTTGAATCAGTTGCATTTCCCTAGACAAGAGTCCTTTCCTTGTTGCATACGGTCTATTTCGTTGGGCGCTCCCTTCTATTTGACAGTTCACCTGACACACTTTCATTCACCTTATCGTGCAATGTGAGATCCGATAACTCATCTGACAAATATTGTGCAATGTGAAATGAGGGATAGGTTCGGCGTCAATTCCTTCTCTCCTCCACATGGTGTTCTCCTATTCGCTCATCATCTGTGTTCTTGTACTTCTCCATCTTTCTATAACTGCTATTCTTTTTCTTCTTCTTTTATTATTTCTCATTTTGTGCATTTTGTATCCCCTTAGTTCTTGTTTTCTTCTACCTTCGAACTCTTTCGTCTTTGAGAGTTTCATACTTCTTCTACTTTAAGGGCTCACAGAAACCCTTTGTGTAACGTTTCCTGATCTTTTTGTCTGCGTCAGTCACTAGACGAGTCCAATAAAGTAGACTCCTCACAACCTATCACTTTTTGAGGGGAGTCATTGGAATGCTACCACCACCCAGGTAGAATTGGACTCTATAAGGGAGTGGTATGGCATCCCTGAGTCGATTAAGATGATCCTTCCTGGCTCTCGTTGTGGCATCATCCACTCAGATAGGGTCGCCGAACATGCTGGACTTTACACCAACATGTTCTTGATGGAGTTGAGGCTCCTTTTTCGGTTGCCCAATTCTTTATATATTGGACTACTTGGGCATGACTCTAGCCTTGTTCTCGCCCAATGCCTCGAGGATCTTGCTATCTTGTTGTTCATTTAGAGGAAAGCCCTAGAAGCAAAAAGAGAAGAAAACCCTACCTCACTGCTTGTGAGTTCTTTCATGTTCATGGCATAAGACGACATGATCAAAAGTAGTGTAGTTTATGTCCATGAACTAGCTTTTGGGTCATACACTTGGAATTCCGCTATTCCCATGTTATGAACTAGGATTAAAAGTTCTTTTTTGTCTCTAAAGTTTGTTGGGAGTTTCTCATTGGCGAGGCAAGCCTTCATGAGTTTCTATCAGGGCCTCTTGGCGTTTCATCCCAACTGGTCATAACTTCCAAGTTACTCCCACTAGGAGGGAGATGGAGTGTCTGAATCTTATCTATGAATGAGTTATGGAAAATCTTAAATCTATTAGTTCAAAGGTTGTCCCTACTCTAAAGAATGTCAACCGTTTCTTGGTTATGCCAGATTAATCGTGTGTTGTGGGCCGTCATATTTCAAGTTTGGAGTGTCCAAGGTGCACTCGTGGGCGTAAGAGGTTTACCCTACTTCATTAGTTTCCAAAGGAAAGAGAGCCTCTACTGAGGGAGATGGAATTCATTATGGGTCACGTACTCGTCGCAGCCCTGCTTGCCTACAGGATACCATAGAGCCTTCTCGGCCTCATATTGTCTCTTATTATAGGAATCATCAGGAGGCTCAATGTTCACATTCATCGTTATGCTCTAATTGCTTGATTGCCACATCGATGTGATTGGCCAAGGGGCCTAGGATCTGGACTCGTTGTTAGGTTCCACGTTTTTTGACATGATTCCTGACATTTTCCAAGGTTCATTTCTCGATACATTGTACAAGAAGTTTGAATCCTCATTATCTTTTTAGCTTCAAGTAGATCTATTGAAGTGCTAGAAGTTGGTGGTGAAAAGCTCACTCTAAGCATTCTTAAGACAACTGTAGTGAATGCTGAAGTCGCCATTGATCCACTTGCATTTGCTGGATAAGTTGTTATTTTGAGAGAGGAAACCCCATTTGCCATTGATGAGACTGTTGTTAAGGTAGCAATTTCCCTCAAGGGTGCACCTTTGCCCATACTTATTTTCAGGGAAAAAGTCCATGTGGATGTTATTGTTGCTAGCTCAGACAACGTCTCAAGGGTTAACAGGGATGATGATGCTTCCACTTACCTTATGGAGAATTAGCATGTGGTTTTTTTATCGAGTATAGGAACATCTTCTCCTAATGCTAATTCTACAGTGGCATTGTTAATGGCTTCTGTCAAGCAAACTAACCTTCTTTTACCCAAAGTAGCCTTTCATGATCCTGGCTTTTGTTTAGAGGCTTTTGGTTCCTCCCATGTTCCACCCACTCTGTCTAAGCTGCTAGCAAACCTTTGCACCCCCATTCTTCAACTCTTGCATGTAGTATTCACTTGCCAACACTTGATCACCCGCATCTGTTAGAAACTTCATCTTTAGGTGGTAAGTTGAGGTAATCACCCTCATCTGATTCAAAGTTGGGTGGCCAATGATGGCGTTGTATAATGAGTGGACTTTTACCACAAAAAAGTTCATCATCATTGTTGTATTGCGAGGCCCATTGCCTCCGGTAACAGGTTATGCAATTACACCAATGGGTTGCGCTGATTCCCTTGAAAAGCCTTTAAGGGTTGTAGGTGTCAGTCATAACCTATCTTAGTTGATGCCCATTTTCGTAAGTGTACCCCAAAATAGGATGTTTTCCAAGATCATGTTATCAATCAAAATCTTGTGTGTGGTACAATTGGCGACCAAGAGGGTTACCATGAGGGTGCTGTCGTGTGGGTACAAACCTTCTAGAATCTTATTCACTAAAGGAAATAGGGCAAGCTTCTCCATTTTACTTTGCTTCTAGGACCTCTCCACAACGAAATCTTCTTCATATTAGGCCCTTCTAGCATGGGCTCTCCTAGTAGACGATGATACGCTATCCCCATCTAGTCTTCTTGTGATTATTCTAATCTCACCGAAGGGTTGGTGTGGCCATGGTGGGCTAGTGTAGGGTGCTCCTGGGGCTTTCACTCCAGTATCTCCCTGCTGATCTTTCCCTTCACTTTCCCTCCACCCACCTTTCGAGTAGCAGTTCCTATTGGGCAATGGTACGCCCTAACTTCCCACTCTATATCATACACTCTATGATCTACCTAATGTTGTGGCAGTCTTTGGTGCTGTGATTTCCCAATATGTGGTAAGAGCAATAAAGCTTTGACTCACGCTCGTCTGTGTTCCTTCCCTTTTCGTTTTTTCCTTTGCTTGCTCACCTCCTTGCATTTGAGGCGCTTCCCTATTTCAGGCCATTGAACCCCAATTTTCTCATTTTCACTCTTCTTTTTCTCAACATCTTTACTTCCTTAGGCCACCTCCTTTGCCTTTCTATCTTCATTGTTGATCTTCTATTTTTGTGGGTCTATCAATGCTTGTAATGTGTCTTGCATGTTGACAAAGTCAACTGTCTAGTACATAAATTCCCACAAATTTGTTGGTGTTTTCCTTGCTAGTTCCACCATAAAATGGCTTTTGGGCCATACTCCGATTAGAAGTGTTGCAAGTGATATCATTGCTTCTTGGTTGTTTGCTGTCAGGCACTATTTATTGAACTAGGTAAGATACCCTTTTAGGCTTTATTTATTGAACTAGGTAAGATACCCTTTTAGGCTTTTGTCCTCCTGCTACTTTATTGTAAGGTTGTAGGTTGCCAATTGCCTTCTCCTCCTACTCACCACACCTTTTAGGGTTAGAAAGTGGTTTAGGAATTTACAGGCAAGCTCAATCACCAGCTTAGATGAATTTTGGGAATCAATGTAAGGTTATATGAGCCTTAAAGGTTTCCATATATTCAACTAGGTCCTTAAACCCGTTATAAAGGTCTATTTTTAGGACTTGAAATTTCAGAGGTAAAGGTATTGCCATGATCTCTACGCTATATAGAAAGTTCGTGCTATTGAGTAAGTTGTAGACCAAAGATGATGTTCTCACTCGTTTTGCCATATTTTCATATGTGTCCAGAGATCTCGCATGTTGTCATGCATCCTTTTCTTCTCTTCTTGGTCACTCGAAATCACCCTCACTCGCTTTGAGATTGCTCACTGAGTTGGTTTTTTCGATCTTGGCCTGCGCTCCCTTCAGACCTCACATCTTTTCGCTTTAAGGCATCATTGTTCCCTTGTAAAGCCTCCATTCTTAACATCATCCTCTGCAATCTTTCCTCCATCTCCATAAATCTTCTCTTCGTTCTATCATTCACATGTTCATCTATTGTAGTTGTTTTCTAACCGTAGATCGAATGAGAGTGCATGGTTGCTAGCATCTGCATCTCACTTCACAAGTAAATCAATATATCCCACATACTTCATCAATTGTTGATGCAAATTTTGGTGGTGCCAACAACGTGCTTGAATGACTTGCAACCAAAAGAGAAACTCGAGAAACCTAGTGGGGGATGTATCCGATGATTAAATCAATGAGGAAAAAATATTTATTGTTAACTAATGAATGAATGACCCTCTAGCACATACCTTGTAGGCTATTTATAAGGGTTGAGATGTTCTGCTATGGCATGACCACTTAAGGGGCATGATTCTTGGTGTTCAATTTGGTATGTTACCTTTTGGAGCACGATTCTGCCCTTAATAGGGTCCATCCGGTGCTGGTATCTTGCTTAGACTTATCTTTATAGATTCTGATGAGTTGAGATTAGGGGTGCTACCCGCACCCCACCCCTGCATATGCGGAAGGTGGAAATTCCATCCCGCACCCCGCCCCCGGGAGGCGAGGGTGGGGCCTCCCGACCCAATGCCGGGGGGCGGGGCGAACACCTCATCCACCCCACCACCCGCCCACTTCAAGAACATTATGTCCCATTGGGCTTAAAAATAAATTTTAGGTCTAAAAATATTTTTTTTAGACCCAAATTATTATATAATTAAATCGTAAATTAAAATTTTTATATATAATAATAATTTAAAAATTAATAACAGAAAATTATGTTATTAATTTTTAAATTTGTTAGACTTGTTCACAAGAGTCACAAGAGAGTGAAACTTGTTCACAGTAAATCCCACATTGCTCAAGTAAGACTCTTGTATGACTTTGGAGTTCTATATAAAGGTGGCCTAAGGTGCTCGTGTCATATGCAATCTTGTGAACAAGTCTCACTCTCTTGTGACTCTTGTGAACAAGTCTAATAAATTGTAATATATATTTATATATATACAATTTGGAAAATATAAGTATATATTTATAAATATAAATACAAAGTGCGGGACGGGGTTGGGCCCTGCCCGCCCCCCGCCCCCGCTTAGTGTATTTCATGCTGGGCGGGGGACCCTGCCTCGGCATGTGCGATGCGGGGTACCACGTCCGCCCATGTAGAGGCTGGGTGGACGGGGGCGGGGTAGCAGGGGGCGGGCCCCCACTGCCCACCCCTAGTTGAGATACGGTTAGTTGGGTTTCCATGTTGAGCATAATGTCTTTTCATAGTTTATCTCTAGGCATGTACGGTACATTTGGTATAAGTCTATCATTTAGTCACCCTCTATCATGTGAGTCCTATGTAATTATGTTTTTGCTTGCCAGTTAATCTTTCGTGACTTCGTCACTTGTCACATATATGTGTACCCAACATATGGTATTTTCTCAATTTCAACTTAAGAACTTGCTAGGTGCAAATAAGATCGCGTTTACTTCATGGATAAAAAAGAAAGTCGCGTTTTCAATCTAGAGGATCACTGCTTTTTGTGATTTAGGTGCCGTTTGGATAATGAGTTGAGATGAATGTTGAAAATTGAATAAAATATTTTTTTAAATATTATTATTGTTTTAAGATTTGAAAAAATTGAATTATTTATTATATTTTGTGTGGAAATTTGAAAAAATTGTAATGATGAGATGAAATACTTTCACTTTTCAAACGGGGTCTTATGATTTTCCTTATATCTTCTAACTTGGCTTTGCACCATTGATCTATGAATGTAAATATAACTATACAACTCAATATAGAATTAGAAGCTTTGTATCATAGCATCTACGAGGTATTGACATTTATTTTGTATGAAAATCACTACCGGACAAGGAAGAGGGGAGGGCTAAATTTGAAAATGGCCAAGAAATGCTCAAAATCAGATGCTTTAGACTTTCATCCAATGGACTTCACTTGTTAATATTTAAAACACTAGATTAGTTGCTAACTTGGACAGGTGTGTCAATGTGTTAAAAAATCGCCTTGCGTCACGAACTTTTTGTTATTTGATAGTTTCGAGTCTCAATCCCTCTTCCACATGTTCCCGAAGAGTTCTACTAGGGATCATCCATTTTTTAACATACCGGCCACATCGATCATAGATGATGTGGACGTACGGAGATGTAAGAAATGAAAGCAAATTAATTTAAACGGAAAACACACTATTTTGAGACTTATTGCTTCTTCTATAAGTTTCCTCTCTGTGAGCTCCATGTGAACTCTAAAATTCATTTAAAGGAATTTTTGCCTAGTTCATTATCTCGAATGTTTATCCATCATGTCTCAGAACTAGAAGCCATCCCAAATACACACACCCACCCTAACACATACATGCTTATAACTATATACAACATCTCTCCTCACCATCATGACCACCTTTTCTCTCTCTATAAATCTCTCTCTTCCCTCTTTCTCTAACTCTCTTTCTTTGCCTGTTTCATCTTTGTATCAACTGTATGCTTTGATTTCTTTCATGCTTTAGCTCCAGAACTACAAAACCCATTTTCCTGTTTTGCAAATGGTAGGCTGAGAGGCCAAGAAGAGAACTTGTTGTGGTTAAAGTCAGTGATAAGACTATCAAAGAGGTCAAGAAAGAGGGGTTTCAGAGAGAAAGCTTAGTGTGGGTCTTTTGTTTTCTCCTTGCTTGATTTTACTCTCCTTATTCCCAATTCGAGAATGCCACACTGACGGTATGGTCAATATGTTAAAAACAAGGCTTGCAAATAGAATTATTGGTTCCCAAATGCCCAAACCAAGTAATAATAATACAGTAACAATTTGTACACAACTACTACACAAAATGGCTATGTTGGTGGTGTTGTATAATAATAAATAATAGAGTTCTTTATTTATATTTTAATTTTGTTTGGAAAGATTTGTATTATTATACAATAAGATTATATATACATATCATATTGTTTATTTGAAATTATGATTCTATTATTCTTAATGAGTAATGTTGGTGCAAGGGGATTTTTCCCCTCGGGCCAAAGGCCAAAAAGACAAGCCCAAGCATGGGAAGCTTGGCCTGACTAGGTGGCCCTTTGGCCCATCAGAAGTCGGCCTGTGGCCATGACCACGTGGGAAGACCCCCAAAACGTAAGGAAGGAGAAGACACCTCACCTCGGCATCCTCCTATGACGTCTGGCCTCAAATAGTGCTATGCAAGCAGGTGGGAGGAAATGTGGGGAGTCTTCGATTTTCTGACAGGCAAAGGAGGAGGAGCCTGACGACATGCACTTGCAAGATAGAAGAGACAGGGAGCCACGCCGCATTAATTGCGTCATCCTAGAAGCCACACTACATTAAAAGAACATGACTAAAGGAACTGTTGAGGGGACACATCCCTTGACATGAGGTATTGGCAATTGACCTCCAGAAACCTAGTATAAAAGTCAATCTCCAAGTACGAAGAATGCTTTCTGACTCTTTTACTCTCTCGCACAAACTACTAAGACGATACTGACTTAGGTATCAGAAACTCATCGGCCTTCATCAAGACCCCTATTTCTTTGTGTTTTCTTTGTGCTTGCAACGAAGACCCGAGTTGCTGGAACCTGATCCAAAGGTGTGCAAAACACAATGTTAACAGTGGTGCCGTCTGTGAGATCTCTATAGACTTCACGTGTCCTTTGTATACCTACGAGAACCTATTCTCAGACAACTTGGGGACAAGAGGAGCCAACGTCAATAAACATGGAAGCAAGATTAGTGGCAATGGAATAGTTGGTGGAGAAGCTAACTACTGGGGTGGAGATCCTCCAAAAAGAAAATGAGACGCTCAAGGGAACCACTAATGAGCCGGAAAATGACGTGAAGCCCAGCAATAGCGAGCACATTGGGTCTAGGAATGCCAGAGAGGAAGGTGACACAGAGGAGGAAAGGAAGAACATGTAGAACAAGCTGCTCAACCTCAAAGGAAAGTATGAGGAAATGGAAAGGAAGATGGGCATGTCGTGATCGGTTGACCAATTGCTCACCAGCATAGGCCTACCTTATAGCGAGGAGGTGATGGTCGTGCCCTTACCACCAAAATTTTGAGACCCCCTCATGGATATGTATCAAGGCTCACATGACCCCGTATGGTTTCCCAGAGGAGGTAGCCTATAGAGCTTTCCCACTGACTTTAATGGGTTTAGAGTGTGCTTTGGGTCCATTGCACTCGGGTCCATAGATAGTTACGGGGAACTGGCTCGCCTCTTCCTTACGCAGTTTATGGCAAGCATGAGAAGAAGGCAAACCACAACATACCTCCTCTTCATCAAACAAAGAGAAGAAAAGAGTCTGAAGGCGTACTTGTCCTGGTTCAATAAGGAGTGCATGACAACGGATGACTAGGGCGAGAAGATAACTCTAGCAGCGCTCCTAGGAGGAGTAAGGCCTTGGTCCCAGTTCATGGCAGAACTAGCAAGGAGGACTCTCGCCACATTGCGGGAGTTCATGGGTCAAGTCGACAACTTCATTAGCGTTGAAGACACGCTTCATGCCCTAACCGAGCTAAAGAGGAATGAGCTAGAGCGTGTAGACAAGAAATTGAAGGCCCTAGCCAAGGGCAAGGCTAGCTAGAAGGTAGAGAGAGGGCCTCATGACGATAGGAGGGAAGAAGGCTCTATGAAGGGCCTAGGACTTCGGTTTGACCGGTCGACGCTCGCCATCCAAAAGGACAATCGTAAGCCCGCCCTAGATGATGGCCACAATGGCAATAACCACCGATATTGCACCTATCACCAGTCCACCACCCACAATACTGAAGGTTGCATTTCCTTGAAAATAAGAAGGGATCAGGCGGAACAGCCAAGGCAGAGATATCCTTCCACCCACAGTCCAGAACATGAATGGAGGAGGAAATCCTGGAAGAGAAGTGCCGAGGGGGGCAATAGGCTGAGAAGGGAAGAAAGCCTGAGGCGAAGATCCCTGCGAGGCCTCCCTCAGTTACCACGTTAGGAAGGACCCCTATTGGGGGAAATAAGGCACATGCCTGGGAGGCTCAATACTGAGAAGTATAGTCAGCCAAGTATCGCCTTGCCAAGTACGTAAGAAGTGAGCTGGCCCCCATGATCTCATCTGGAGAAAGTGACGAGGAAGAGGTCCTTTACCAGCACGACAATGCCCTCATAGTGACCATGTTAATCGCTAACTTCACTACAAGAAGGATCCTCATCGACAATGGTAGCTCAGCGGACATTCTCTTCAGGGAAGCCTTCACCTGGATGGGGATAGGTGTTGTCCGACTCCAACTGGCTCCCCTGCCACTAAAGGGCTTATTCGGGGAGACAGTCCAACCAGTCGGGACCATCGCGTTGTTCTTCTTGGCGAGCAGCACCCCTTGCACGACCTCTATCATGGTTGACTTATTGGTGGTGAAGTCCCCGTCGTCTTATAATGCCATAATTAGCTGACCAACGGCAATCACCTCCACCTACCATTTGAAGATGAAGTTTTCGACTTCTCAAGGAGTGTGGGAGATCCAAGGAGAATAGGTTCTAGTACGGGAGTGCTAAGTGCAAGAACTAAAGCCCAGAGCAGGTAGGGTGCGCGCAACTCACCTACAGGCCGCTTAAGAAGGTGGAGCCAAAAGGACAAGGGGTGCATACTACAACGGGTGAAAGGAACAAACCGCCACACTTCTAGGAGTTTTGTAATTTGTAGCTTACATTCCAATGTCAACTGTATGACCTCTATTAATGAAAATATGACTTTATTAGGAATAGAATGTGTAAATTCCTTGGCTCTATCAACGTTATCTCCATCAGCATTATCTCTATCAATGTAAATCTTCGTCAGCGGAATCTCCAACAACAACTTACCTCCCCGTGGGATACCAAGGGGATGAGTTACGCCTAAGTGCTGCTTTATCCTTCCCGCAACGGAGTGTGGTACAGCCTTCGGCTGTCCGATAACCTACCTTTCTTGTGAGCATTAATAGGCAGGAGAGGGCCTAGTCCCAGACTTCCCTGTAACTTACCTCATTGTGGGGATCAAAAGGGCAAGATGAACCTTAAGGCTATCTTCTCCCTCCCATAGGAGAGAGCGAGTCTATCCCTTCAACCACCCGACAACTTACCTCGACTTCCGCCATGACGAAGAGCGGGATCAATGCCAGCCTAACCCTCACTTACCTTTCCTATAATGACAAATGGACGAGAGTGGGTCCAGTCTCAAACTACCAGAACAACCTACCTCCCCGCGAGGGTCAATAGGTGGGTCCAGCCCCTACGGCGACCCAGCCTCCTCCAGGGAGGAGAGCGAGTCCAACCTCTTGGCTGCCAGAACGAATTACCCCATCCCCATCATGGCGGAGTGCGGATCGGCTGTTCAGCTGTCCAACATCTACCTTCCTTGTAGGGTACCAAAGGGATGAGTACAATGCCTAAGGCTGCTTTATCCCTTCCGCGGCAAAGTGCAGGCCAACACTCAGCTACCCGACAACTTTGATAGGCAGGAGTAGGTCTAGTCCCAAACTGCCCGAACAACCTACCTCTCCGTGAGGGTTGATAGATGGGACCAGCCCTCACGACAGCCTGACCTTCCTGCAGAGGAAAGCGAGCTAACCTCTCGGCTACTCAAATGACTTACCCCGACCTTCGCCATGATGAAGAGTGGGATCAGAGCCAGCCTGACCCTCACTTACCTTTCTTATGATGCCAACGGATGGGAGTGGGTCCAGCCACAAACTGCCCGAACAACCTATCTTCCCGTAAGGGCCAATAAGCAGGACTAGCGCTCAAGGTGGCTTGGCCTCTTCAAATGAGAGCGAGTCTAGCCTCTCGGCTGCCTGAACAACTTACCCAGTCCCCATAACGTTGAAATGTGGACCAGCTTCTCAGCTCCCCCCAAGGGATCAAAGGGGAAGGCTTGGCCTAAGGCATCCCCTACCCCTCCCTCGGCGGAGTGTGGGTTTACTTCTTCGACTACCCGACACAGCTCATGAACACCATCTCCCGCAATGGAATGCCTTAGACCTTTGCTGCACTTCAGCAAGGCAGGTCAGGTTTGCAAATTTTAGGGATTGTTTACACTAACTAGTTTGACTTTCGTAGGTTGAATAATCAGCTTCTACTTACCTTCCCATTGAGGACTAATAGGTAGGCTCAGCCTTAAGGTGGCCCAACTTGCCTCACGACAAAGTGCGAGTTCAGTCTCCCGACTGCCTGACGTATCCCAGTGTGAGTCCAGTCTTAATGCGCTACTCGCCTCATTTTGCCAAGTGCAAGGGTCAATGAGGCTAGTCTAGCCCGAACATGCTGCTCGGTTTCCTCTAAAGACCTAAGGCAAAGCCCAATCTTATCTACAGTTTAGAACTAACACCAAAGAGGTGGGAAAGGTCAGGGACCTCCCGACTACCCAGTATGTTGTT
Organism: Carya cathayensis; assembly: GCA_011037825.1. Classification (NCBI taxonomy): domain Eukaryota; kingdom Viridiplantae; phylum Streptophyta; class Magnoliopsida; order Fagales; family Juglandaceae; genus Carya; species Carya cathayensis. The sequence continues at coordinate 978,959 of QGSO01000174.1, forward strand.
GATCCTATGGCAAGTTAACAGGCAAGAAAGGTAAGAAACTGCCCTTTAGAGAGGCCAAATAGGAGGGATTAGCCTAAAGCATCCCAGCCTCTCTCCCAGCGAAACGGAGACTAGATCTCTCCATGATGCGACTTAATTCCTCAAAGATCGGGGTTACTCAATTACAAGAATGAGTAATACTACTCGTCATCCTAATTCTCATTATCTTTTCGTCATCTCATGATGTGGCATTAGATGATTGGAGACTATTTGTTATATTTCACTTGTGAACCTATCATCTAATGCCACATCATGAGATGATGAGAGGATGATGGGAAAATAATTGATGAATAGATTTTTTCTTACGAGAAGAAGGGCAAGCCGGCTTATGAATTGCCTATGGTGCGGATGGTGACGTCTCTCACCTGATGCACCCATCCAAAGCACGCAAGATATGTGTGTGAAGTATAAAGTAAAAAAGCGAAGGAAGCAAGCTTAAAAAGGGACTAGTGAGGGGAGCCAAGTATCGTGTCTTTATGGACTTGCCTTAACCCTTGTTTCCAAGGACTAGGTTGATAAGGAGATGAGGGTCTCATCAAACCCATCATGTTAGCTAGTGAAAAACTGAGGGAAAAGTAATGAATAAAAACACACGATAGAAAGGAGAAGAGAAACGCAAGTTTGTTCGCATTGAAGTCTTTACAAAAGTAAAAGAAACAAAAGGAAGATTAAATCATCACAAAGAAGTGTTACAAAGGAGGAAATATAAAATCTATGAAGGAGGGGCATCAAGATCTGCCTTGAGCGTGGCGAGGTCAACCTCTGGAGCATCAAGGTCTCAGCCTTGGGGTGGTAGGGTTGACTTCAGGGGCTTTGAAATCTACTTCAGCCCCCTTAGGACTAGGCGCAAGAGCTTTAAAGTCTAGAGGAAAGGCGTCGGGGATCCTGTCTCAACCCAAGTTATAACCGTGCTCAAGGCCACCAAGGTATAGAGGAAGATCGTGGACATCGAGGGCTCTTAAGTGTGCCTTGAGTGCCCTCAAATCCATATGGGTTTCTCCAGGACATGGTCCTGCATCTTCTTAAGGCCTTTAATGTATTCGTACGCCCAAGCCTGGTCGTAAATGAATATGGCCAACCTCAGTTGTCTCTCTAAGCGAGGAACGACCTCTTAGACCTGACCTGAGACAAGTCACTTCACAGGTCCTCAATGATCACGTCCTAGGCAGCTACCATTTGCTGGGTCTTCTCCAACTTCTTCAACGCCTACTCGGCCCTCCTCTTCTCTTGGTCGACAGCGGCCTGGGCAGTCGATGGAGTGTCTTCTCGACCTTTTAGGGCATGTAAGAGGGACTGACGTTCTTCCTTTACCAGCTTGAGCGATTGAGCCTCAAAATTCTGGCAGCCTCTCAACTCAGCATTATCTCTTTGAAGTAGGCTCAATGACTCCTCGAGGGATGTCACCTGGGTGGTTAGTTTATCGGTCAACTCCTGGGCAGAGCTGGTTGCCGCCAAATCAGTTAAGACGTTGTTGTGACTTGCGAGCCAACTCGGCCTGCTCTTTTGCCCCTGCCAACTTAGTCTTTAAAGTTTTTTGTCGCTTACGGAGGTATTTAATCCGCTTTTGACTCTGTGTATGAGTGAGCTGGACAGCTACTAGATCCACCTCTAACCATTCTTTCTCCTCCCATGCGCACATCGGAGGGCTAGCTGTACCAAAGAGTGGAGGGCCCAGTTCTCCCCTTCAACTGCTTCCTGGCCGCTTATTATGAAGGTAGCCAATTGGGTTGCTCCCTGTTACCAATGAATACAAACACTAGGAGGGTCAGGAAGAAAAAAGAAGGAAAGGAGGAAGGAGGATAAATCGACGAAAAAAAGGAACCTCGAAGAAGAAGCACATCAGAGATTTGGTAACCCGCTCCAAAAACTCTGCCCGAGCTCTCATAGCTTCAAAACGAGTCGAAAGAGGGATAGTCTCCGCTAGGCAATTCGTAGGAGATGTCCCACGGTTGCATTGGGTCACGTCTCCATGACCACCTTCATCTTGACAGCTGGTGAATCGGAGGTAGGCAACAGAGAGGTTAGAGCGACTGGCTCCTTGGCTGCATGCAGGTCAGAGACTGCAGCCAAGTCCAGCTCAACTCCCCCCTCAGAAGCCTTCTCAACCAGCTTCTCAGTAGAAGTCTCTATATGTTCAATGGTAGCAGAAGTAAGTGCGGGACCCTCTCCAGAGGTATGAGCCGAAGAGGCTTAGTTGAATTTGCCCTCTCCACATTTGAGCTAGGCCCTTCCGTGAGGTCTTCGGAAGTGCCTTTGAAGACTTGGCCCTCGATTGCGAATTGTGTTGTGAAAGGAAAAGAGGGGATCATCTCCACGTCCACCTTAGCAGGGAGCTCTACCAAGGTCAACTGCAGGGGAGCCTGCTCTAGGAGGCCCCCGTAGAAATGCAATGAGAGCAAGTTGGTCCCCCCGGGACAGCCTGTTGAGCCCACAGACACAGCTGGCACCGCAGGAGTTGTGATAGCTAATAGGGCTGAAAACCGACCATCACGGTTCGGCTTTTTGCCTAAACCGAAATTGACCGACACTTCAGGAATGGTGAACTAAACCAGCCGAAACCAACCATGCATGGGGGAGAAAACCGGCCGGTTCCTTTGCCGGCAGGTCACGGTCGGTTTCGGTTTGCTTATTCGGTTTGGGCTGTGGGTTTTGGGCCCTGTTTTGGGCCTTTATCCAATACATGTTTGGGCTTTTTTTATTATTATATATATTTTTTCCTGAATTCATCATCCAATATCCTTTTAAGTTTTTGTTCTTAACTATTCATTCAATTCATCATCCAAGATCCTGTAAATTCATCATTCATTATATTAAAAATAAATAAAAATAATAAATAACTAAAGCATTCATCATATTAACTAACTAATTACTATATTACTTACTACATAATTAAAAATAAATAAAAATAACTTCACTAGATATTTAGTATTACATATTACAAATTCGGAAAACAAGTCAAGTTGTCTTAAGCATAGCAAAAATGCAAGTAAAAAAATAACATAAATAAATGAAAACAAATTGTCTTAAAGACTTAAACATAGCAACAATGTACGAAATTAAGAATATCGATTTTCATGTTCGCTCATTACTACTTCAAGCCTTCAATCTTCAATTGTCAATACTTGTCACGTTCGATTGTGCGGTCAACTCTATAAGAATAAATAAAAATAAAATATCAAATGTTAGTGAATTTATATTATGAAAAATATGCAAAATTAAATTACAAAGAAAACATTACCTGATTTTACTACAAAACTCTCCACATTATCCACAGCCTCTCGGATATCAATGGGTGTTGACGGATGCCTTAACCAATTTTGAGTGCAAATAAGTGCCTCAACAGTTCTCGGAGCCAACGAACTCCGAAAAGGATCAAGCACACGACCTCCCGTACTAAATGTTGACTCGAATGCAACCGTGGAAACAGACATAGCCAATAAGTCTCGTGCAATCCTCGCAAGTATAGGATAGTTAGCCTCATTTATTTTTCACCAAGTTAACAAGTCCAACGATACGCTGAGTGCCTCACAATCATCTGATAAATATTGATCCATTTCAGTTTTGGTAATACTAGATCCCATGGCGGAAGATGCCCTATACCACTCTTGGAACCATTTGGTCTCACGTTTGCCATCACCTTCATTCATGGATCTAGATGTTGGAGGGGGTTGAGAAACTGGGGTACTCGTGGGGGAACTGAATATAGTATTATACTCTGCATACAAATATGCTAATACCTGTCTCACATTCGAAACCAACTCTTCAGCACGAAATTCATCATGAATTTTCTTCAAATGGAAAGTAAGAAGTCCTAACTTGCTTCGTGGATCAAGCACAACAACAATTAATATGAACAAGTTCATCCTATCTAATGACCTCCAATACTTATCATATTTGGTTCTCATGTTTACGGCCATACTTCTCAAACAAGTATTAGTACTCTTACTCAGCATAATCAATTCAGTTTGGAGATCACAAATCTCTAAAAAATTGGTGTTGGCTGTCACATATAAAGATCCAGAAAATCTAGTAGTGGCTTCATAAAACATCTCTAAAAACTTGACAAACACCTGCACTGTCTCCTACTCCGTAGCTTTAGGAGGTCCCATGTGCCCATCATCAAAGTAAGAGAGGAAATTATAATCCTCACTTTCCATCCGCCTGAAAGCCTTCTCAAACTTCTCAGCTGCCTCCAACATCAAATAGGTTGAGTTCCATTATGTCTGTACATCAAGACACAACATTTTCTTACAATCAATTTTTTCTTTTTCTGCACATCTCTTAAACTTGTATAATCTTGTGGGGGATGAACGCACATATCTAACTGCATTTCTTTTGCATCGTTGAAGTTCTGTTCCTCTTTGAGTGGCAAGCGTATATTTTACCACAATAATTACATTTAGCCTTCGGATCATCTACAGGACAACTATCCACCTTCGTAAAATGATCCCATACAATCGATTTGTCCGTCCCTTTCCGTTTCTTAGGTAATGGACAAGTACTACTAGTAGGGGTACTAGGGGGTTTTGATATTTGGGTCTCTCTCACATCTTCTTCCAAATTAATTGTTGTTTGATGTTCATTTGTATCAACATCAATCGGAGACGAAGAAGAATCCATCTAAATTATAAAACAAAATATAAATGTTATATGTTTATAAATTTTAAGATCCCATACAACATCACAAGTTTGAAACATGGCAAACATAAAACAAAATATCCCAGCAGCTAGTTTGCAACATGGCAAATATCATAAGTCTAAGACTTTAATCTAGGTTGTTCACTCATCTTCTCTCAATTTATATAAATAATTAATAATAACTAAATAACAAAATATATATTAACAGATTATATATATAACAAATTATAAGTTAATATATATATAATCGATTGTATATATAATCTGTTATATATAAGTTCAATTATATAAGTTAATATATATATATATATATATTAACTTATATAATTGAACTTATATATAACAGATTATATATACAATCGATTATATAAGTTAATACATATATATAACAGATTATAATTTTTATATATAACAGATTATAAATATATATTTTAATATAGTATATACTATAATTTATTAGGGGTCAGACTACTCACAGAGGCCGGAGGGAGTCACGGAGGCCGGAGGAAAACACGGAGGCTTAAGGGAGTCACCGATTCATCTACGGTGCCGTTGAAAGGAGAGAGTCACAAGTTGGCAAGCATAAACGACTGAGACACACGAGAGAGAGAGAGAGAGAGAGAGAGAGAGAGAGAGAGAGAGAGAGAGAGAGAGAGAGAGAGAGAGAGAGAGAGAGAGGAGAGAGAGAGAGAGGAGGGGGGGGCGGTAGAAGAGAGAAAAGGGAAAAGGGGGGGAACTGGGAAGGGAAAGGTAACCCTAACCCGTTCCAAACAAAATGACGCCGTTTGACCAAACGGCGTTGTTGGCTTTAATTTTTTTTGCTCACACATTTAAACAAAACGACGTTGTTTAATATGAAACGGCGTCATTTTATATAAGGTATATATAAAAACATATATTAATATAAGGTTTGTCGGTTTACCGGTTTTCTGTGTGGTCGAATCGGGACCTAGCCGACCGAAGTCGGTTCTCATTAATTTCTACCGCCGGCTGACCGGTTCCGGCGTCCGACGGTCGGTTTCTGTCAGTGGAGGTTGGTTCGCCGGTTCTCTGTACACCCTTAATAGCCATGAACTCCATAACTAAGGCAACAATAGACGGAGGAGTAGCTGGCATGTCAGGAATGGCAGGGTTCTCTTCCTTTGGCCTCTGCGGGGGATTTAGGGAATAGATCAAAGCAACTAGTGGCTGGATAGGTGTCACGGGTAGTGGCCGCCTCACCTCAACCATCTTTGACGACTGCCCAGAAGGAAACTGAGGAGGAGACTCAAGGTTGTTGTTGGCCCTAGCCGTCTCCTTGGGGGGTTTCTTCCCCTTGCTTACGGGGGGAAGGTTGGGGGAACGCTTCCTCATCGGGACGGCAGGCAACTGCATAGGGATGGTGCGATCACCAAAGACAATGTGGTTGAGGGGAGACAGATATGCCATTATGTTTTCCTCCTTGAGGAGGGTCATTCCTTGACAATGGCGATGCAGCGCAACTTGTTAGGAGAAGTCGTTAGTCGTACCGCTTTGTCATTAGGGATAACCTCCCATATGGTCTTGACTGGGAACTCCTCGTATCTGCCAATGGGAAATTCCCATCCTTAGCTCGACGTGAAGAAAAACTTATTAATCTAATCCTTGACCTTGCGATAGTGTGATTCAAAGACAACAAGGGCATGCATCTCCGTAAAGTTGTAGAAGTTCCCTTTACGTTTTATGAGAATGCAGTGAGGAGAAATTCGTAGCCAATAAGGTCAGCATGTCCTAGGTCTGACTTCAACAAGGCGCGTTGCCATAAGACATAGCAGCAAGTCCGGATCCTTTAGGCGTTTGGGTGAAGTTGACAGGGGGCCAACATGTCGTAAATAGGATGAGGAAAGGGTAGCCTTAGCCAGCAAGAAAATATGCTAGGTAAGAGGACAACGTGCGAGGCAAAACCCTTGTTGTCGATGGTCCCTTCTTGTGGCCTAAGGACCTCGAAGACCACATTCTTTGAAGCGTGGTAGGTGGAAATCAGTGACGATAAGAACTTAGGGGTAGCCTCCAAGCGCCAGTGGTAACCGGCATAGGTTTGCTTCGAGGTGTGGACCTTAGGTCCATCTAACTCCTCAAGAATCTTGGGTTGAACGGTCTTCTTGGAAGCCATTGAGGATGAGAACAAGAAAGGTGGCAGAAAGAAGGTGGAGTCAAGTGAGGAAAATGAGAAAATTGAGACGTGAGGAGAATGCAAATGTGGTAAATGGGGAACGAGAAGGACAAGATGAAGCTTATATAGGGAAGTGACGATTGGCTTTCCACCCCCACGAATTGGATATGGGATACGGAACGGTACAAATCTGACGAACTATGCGACATGATGCAATGTGGGGAGAGCTGTTTGACACCATCAATGCGGAAGGGACATAACAAACACAATCAAGTGCTGGAACCCAACCTTCAGAAAATGTGCAATAAAGTTGAGAAGGAAATTGTTGCACGTAGCATCAAATGGCGAAAAGACCAATAAGGATGCCCAAGAACCTGACACGTGGAAGAACCAAGAAGTGAAAGGGTCATACTATCCTAGAAGAGAGGATATCAAACGATAACGGCTGCATGAAGACATGAAGATAAAGGTAAGAAGAAATTCCCATCGGACTAATCTAATAGGAATTGATAGTGTAACTATAAGGGGATTTTACTCTTTTACGAAGAACGTTATTTGACTCTTTTACTCTCTTGTACAAACCACTAAGACAATATTGACTTAGATATCATAAACTCTCAAGCCTTTACCAAGACCCCCGTCTCTTTGAGTTTTCTTTGTGTTCGTAGGTCTAAAGATGAAGACCAGAGTCATTGGAGCCTGGCCCAAAAATATGCGAAACACGACGTTAACAGTTGATATAAGTTTTAAGTTTGTAAATATTGAGCTTGTCGTTTAAAAAAGAAGTGAGCTCTACCCAAAAAAAAGTGATATTTTTACATTTATGCACGATGGAATCCTTTTTTACTTAAAATTTATACATGTCATTACTTACATTCTTAATAATGGAAAAAATAATATACAAACTGGATTGACAGCACAAAGTTGATAAAACTTGAAGAAACGTGGGCGAAGGAGCGAGTTAAGGTTAAAAAGTAATTGGGAGGCTATAAATCACAAATCACAAAATAATCTGTAGTCCCTTACCCTTTCCAACTCTTTACCCTCCGAATCTAAAAATTGTCCTCCAAATACCCTATCTCTCTCTACAAACAAATACCTTCTCTCTCTACAAACAAAAAGATTTTCTCTCCCCCTCTTTCTGGCACACCACCCTCACCGTCGTCCTTGATTAGTCCCAAAACACCCAACCTCTCATCGCATTCCTCTTCCATCTGACCGTTAATCTACGGGCGCATCTTAGCTGCCACCTATATTGCATAATCCGCTCCGTAGACCCGAATCCGATACTTCAACGGGTACTCCAATTCCATTGTTTTTCCTTCGCCGGCGATTTAGTCCCCGGCTAGTCTAAGTTAAACAAGGTGCGCTTGATTATTAACCTCCGTGCGGCCCCCACCTCTTTCTCTCACTTTAACCTATTTAGTCGAACTCTTTTTATCCCTTTTTCTGCACCGGAAAGGTGAGCGTCTTGTTTGGTTTCAGTCGCCGGCTTCTCTTTTCGTCGGCGATTTCGATTCCGATTGTGTAATTAGGTTTTCGGGTCCCCGATTGTGGGCCCGTACTTGCTCTAGGGTTTTCTTTGTCGAAGTTTTATGGGTGTTTTAGCGTTTGATTTCCTGTGGTTTTGAGAATTTGCTCGTTGATCTGTTGCTCGCTCTGTTATATTTATTTGTATCTTGGGTTTTTGGGGTTCTTGAATTTGTCGATTATTTGGATCCGGTTTTCGTGAATTTTTCATTGCAATGCGTGGAAGTTCGAGTGTGTTCGGTGTTCTTCATCTGAACTGCTTTAAGCACTTATTCCGGACCATATTTGTTTTCTAGCTTAGGTCTAGGAATAATCAAAGAAGCTTGGTTAATTCTTCACTCTCTTGGAGAAGTATTGCAATGTTTGATTGACGAGAAAGTGTAGGGAAAGCAAGAAAATGGAGTTGAGCCAATGATCAATCATTATTTGAGATGCATAACTTGGAAGCCTATTGAACTGAGCTAAATAAAACTACCTGCTTAGTTGATTAGAGTAATACCGTCATTCACTGCTGAGAAATGAGAGCCAGTATTTTTTTCCTTCCATTTCGTCAAGTTTTATCTGCAACCACGTGGAGTCTTATAACTATGCTTTCCTTGTTACTAAGCTTTGACCCACCTGCTATATTTCATGGTGTCGAGGAGTAATGACCGAAATGTATACATTTTTTTGTTTTGTTTTGTTTTCCTCAAAATTAGAGAGGATTATACTAACGAGACTTTTACTTGCTTGTTACTCAGACCATTTAGAGACATTTCTGGAAACAACCGAAGCACTAGGTGTTCACTGCTCTATCTGCGTGAAATTTTACTCCCTGTACTAAGGGGACTGGGTTAAATACGCTCATCTAGGTTTCCATGTGAAAGGATGGCTTTTTTCAGGAACTATACTAATGAAACAGTTTCCCAGGGTGTCCTGGAAGAAAAAGGCCAGGAACAAAGTATCGATAGAACTCGGATCTCAGTAGTGAATGGGGATGTAGACGCTACTTCAAGGGAGAAAGAATTTGATATGAATATGGACGCTCGGTATCAAATTGAAGGTGAATTGGATGGTGCCAATAGGCTGCAAAATGAAGGAGCTGCTGATGATGGTATTAACATGAGAGCATCGAATTTGCAACCTTCTGGAAGGAGAACCGCCGTGGCTGGAAAATGGGGTTCAACCTTTTGGAAGGACTGCCAACCTTTGACTCGGGGTGGCTCTGATTCTGGGCAGGATTCTAAAAGTGGTTCTGACTCTCAAAATGCAGAAGGATCGGAAGACAATTCATCGGATGGCAGGGAAGATAGATTGGAGTCGGAAGATGAAAATAGGCAAAAACAACTGGGCAAGCGTCAGAGGGGCCATTCTGATGTCCCTGCAGATGAGATGTTATCTGATGAATATTATGAGCAGGATGGGGAAGAACAGAGAGACTCGATGCATTTTGGAGGGTTTAAGCAGTCTATTGGATTAAGTTCTAGACCACAATCAAAGCCTGTTGGCAGCAATAGCCACGTGAAAAGAAATTCTAGAGTTTTTAATGACAATGAAGATGATGACAATGATGGTGATGATGAGGACAATAATGCTGATGCTGATGGTGATTATGAAGAAGAGGATGAGGAAGATGGTATTTATTTTTTATTTTTGCGTTGTCTCTGAGATTATGGCTATATTATTTCTCTACTCACAGAGTTGGTGCTGAATTCATTTTGTTTTACTGCATGCAGAGGATGATCCCGATGATGCTGACTTCGAGCCTGGTTCAGGTGTAACAAGTGGTCGCACTGGGAACAAGGTTATTTTGATTGCATTATTGTAGTTGCTGAGTATTAGTTCATTATCATTTTTCTGGCCTTTTCTACTTCTCAGTTTTTTTTTTTTTTTTTTTTTTTTTAAATTTCAGGTAGGAATTTGGTATTTTATCCGATAGGTTGCTTTGTGAAAGCTGATTGTATGCACTTTCCCCGAAGTCTTGTGATTTTTTTAAGTTCTTTTCTATTTTTTTAAAACTTTTTTTTTATAAGTAATGCATATCTTGTTAAAATTGAAGATGGCGCACCAACCCAAGTATACAGGAAATATATAAAATGAAACATCCCTCTTGCATGAAAAGGATTAAAAATCCTTGATTTCTAATGAGTTGGAGGATTGGGAGCTATTATGAGCAGCCATCAAGCAAAGAGATTGTTGAATACTTGTGGGTTTTAGTTTTGTCACTGTCCTCTCACATTCTTTTAATTTTGAGCATTGCATTATTACCAAATACGCCGCATTAAGCACAGAGGGACCATACATAGCCATGCATGGCCTATGTAACAGTCTGCAGTTGGTAATACTATAATGCTAAAATGAAAAATTCTGTAGCTAATAGGTCTATGTAATTGTTTTTGGGATATAATAATTTAATCAGTTTTCTGAAGTTTTGCTTGTGGGATGTGCTGAACATCTGATGTGACTCTTTATGATGTATATCTGGTGGTTGGGACATTGTTGAGGTCTTTTTCATTTTTGTTTCTATTATTATAATTATTATTATTTTGTAATTTTGATTTTTGCAGTTGTTCCCTGCAACCATCAGGCTTACCATATGGTGCTTCATTTTTTTGGGCTTATTATGTTCTTTTGGTTTTATACTGTTAGAATTTCTTAGGATTTAGGAGAGCTAGTCTTCTGTAGTATAAGATGAAACCAGTTACCATCTTGTTCCGTAACTTTTGGGTGCTTATGTTAATTAATGTATTGTTTGACACAGGGGCTGTTCATTTGTTTGTTTTAATAAATTTCTACAACTATGCTCAGGATTAAAAGACTGAAGTGTTTAATTCCTTGAACGGCTACTTTGTAGTCAAAGACCAATATCGGACAATTTTTATTTATCGGACATTTCTGCAGACTTAGTAACTTATATTTTGATTATATAGGATAAAGATTGGGATGGTGAAGATTCTGATGAGGAGGATGACAGCATTGATGATCTAGAAGTCTCAAATGAAGATGATTCCTTTAATGCAAAGAAATCTAAGGGTAGGCAGCAAGGTAAAAGTGGACGCAATGTAAGGTCCACTAGAGAACGAATATCAAATCGTGCATCTAATCGACAAAGAAGAGTGAAATCGTCATTTGAAGAGGAAGAGTCATCGGCAGATGATTCTGACAGTGAGAGTGATGAGGATTTTAAAAACATGACCAGGAGAGGTGTAAATCTACGCAAAAATGGTGGGCAGTCCACTGTGTCAACAAATACATCTGGACGCAACAGTGAGATCCGCACTTCTAGTAGGTCCGTTCGAAAGGTATCATATGTTGAAAGTGAAGAAAGTGAAGAAGTTGATGAAGGCAAGAAGAAAAAGCCCCAAAAGGTGCGATCTACTTGTTGTATTGTTAAAATCCATGTATTCATTTGACCTCTGTTCGTGCTTTCCCTTATGTTTATATTATTTTACTTGATGTGTTTGATCTAAATTTTGAATTGTTTACATGAGTGAAATTTTAGACAATTAGCTGGGCAGTTTAGGAGTAGCATAGCTTGTAGGGCTCTTTCTTATGGTAACCCAGTTTGTATCTGACATTAATGAAAGCTAAAATAATTGTAAGCATGCCAAGATTTGTTATGGGCTGAGCACAGTACCTTATAAGGCTTTTGCCTCTTAATCCCCCCCTTTTCTGGGGGTTTAAAGGGGAGTGCGTTATTACATAAGAATTCTTGTTGCTGTGTGATTTTCTTTAGGATGGTATTTTTACTCTTTAGCTGCTAATCAAATTGTTACTTTGCAGAGGAAGATTACATCATAATTTGGTTTTGTTTGTACTCCATGCATGGGTCCTCTCTTTTTTATGATAAAAAAATGCCTACATGTGTAGTTATATTTTGATATTTGCTGAGGTATGGGCTAGTGCTTAATTTTGTTGCAAAATAGTGCTGGCAAATCTGGACGTGTTTCCATGAAAGATTTAAAATTGGAAGTCACGTGAAATAAAGTACAGAGAAAGTTATTGATAGATTGTTAGTGCTCTAGCACATTTGATGAGAAGTGTTAAATATTTGCATGAAAGAACATTTGGAGACAACAGATTTGGAGGTGCAAGGCCCTTAGAGCAGTGATATTTGCATGGGGCTGGCTTTAAGGAAAATTTTCATGCTAGACAATCTACGTAGACAACAGATTACAGTCATAAATTGGCATTATATGTGTAAGAGGGTTGGAGAAACAATGGACCACTCGTTGTTATGTTATGAGATGGCTAGTACTCTATGGTAAGCGGTATTGTGCCTATTTGGGTCGAGTTGGATCATACTTTGACGGGTGGTGGATTTCTTTCATTGTTGGAATGGCAGGTTTGGTAGCTTACAAAGTGTGACTTTGTGGAAATGATCTTAATTTGCCCATCGTGGTGTATTTGGAGGGAGTGGAATGATTGCTGTTTCGAGAATGCAAGATGAATAAGTGGGAGCTAAAGGAATTATTCCTTAGATCTCTATACTGTTGGTTGGCAGCTATCTTAAGTACCTCCAACCTTTTTTTTCCAGATTTATTTTATTTTCTTATTCTTTCTAATATGATGTTTCTATGTATAGAAAAAATATGTTTCTAATCCATACTCCTTGTGTACTTTGGTCTCCTTGAGTGGAGTATTCACTCAGCATAGCCTTCATCTTAATTATCATTAGTGGTAATTTGTGCTTTGGATAGCAATTGCGCTTTGGATCAGGTTTTAATTTGTGCTGGTAGATTTTTCTGAGCATACAGCAAGCAATATCAACTTTGAAAATAGAGTCTGAGATGGATTCATTGATTTTTTTTTTTTTTTTGATGTCGGGGAACCTCTCCAAGGCAGGGCCCTTTGGACCCACCCCTGCAGAATAAACCCCGGTCCCGTGCACCGCACCCTCGGAAGTTTCCCTACACGGAACTGGTTAAATCGCTGGCTTTTCACCAGGGGGTGTGGCCCCAAAGGATTGTTTGCACCCATGAGGTGTTAGGATTCATTTATAATAGATGAGGGATTGATGTGGCAAGGTTTAACAGATTTTGAGTAGCCTTGAATATATGTGAGTTAGTGTTTGACTATGGATTTTACGAAGGCTGTGCTGAGTGAATAGTCCACCTGTTATGTCCTACAGAAAGAAAATGGACAAACTTGTGCATACTTTGTCATTTAACTACTTTTGCAAACTTTCTCTTGCCTATAGGTTTAATACCTTAAACCCAATATAAAAAGGTGGTGAATGAGATCCTACATTGCTTGGGAAGGAGAAGCTCCTATTCTTTATATTGATTCCAAGAGGCTCCAATTGTAACATTGACTAGGCCTTTTGGAGTACATGCCTAGATGTAGCTTGAGCTTTCTTGGGTTGTTACAATTGGTATTAGAGCCTATCTCAATCAGAAGTGTGAGACTTGAGTGTGCTATGTATGATGGAATGACTTGACGAGGATGTTAGGGATTTAAGGGGGTCGATTGTAATACCACATATTGAGTATAAAAAGATGGTGAATGAGATCTTACATTGCTTGAGAAGGAGAGGTTCTTTCCCTTTATAATGATTGCAAGTGGTTCCAACTGTAACATAGATTAGTCTTTTGGAGTATGTGCCCAGATGTGGCTTATACCTTATTTGGGCTGGTACAATATTGGTGAGATATATTAGCTTGTTTCTCCTTTCTTGGATGATTTGGCAATTTGAAGTGCCTCTGCATGTGAAACCGTTTGCTTAGGATCTTGTTTAGCTTCTTGTAAAAAAATAGTGAGAATGGGGTATGATTAATGGGCATGATGTGTTTAGAGTATTTTGTAGCAATGGAAATGTGCTGGACATGAGAATGCACTGGATACAGCTGAATTGGGTTTTATAACCACTGTAAGTACCCTTTAGTTGGAATAAATGTATGGAAAGGAATTCACATTTAAAATTAGTGAAGGATAGATGTTGGATAAGCATTTCTAGCTGAGAAGTGGTCAAATTGTTATTATTTTTTCTCAATTTACTAATACTTTTTTCTCAATTCACAAATATAAGACATTTTATTAGCATTAGATTTTATCAAAAGGAAGAAATGCTGATGAATCACAGATCCAACCTGGTTTCTGAAAAAGCTTAGTTGTCAGAAGAAGTAATATATAGACCATTATTTTTAGAGGTCTACTAATATGACTAGTGTCTTCTGCTTTCTGGAAATAGTTTGGATTAGTATAAACTAGCCTTGGTGTCTATGTTTAGACTTTCAAAGCTCTCGTTTACTTTTAAAATCTCTTGACCTGCTCATTCTATTCTTGTAGTTATTCCACATATATTCGTGGGCTTATCTTTTCTTGTGGTCGGGCTGAAATTTGAAATGTAGACATGCTTGGAAGGTACTGTGCCAACAAAGTAAGATTTCAAGGATATCAATGGGAAATTATTTGGAGTGGAAATTTTAGTTCTGATGTATTTTGCACTCATTAGTGAAGTGCCGATGTTTATTGATTAAATCCTGGACTCTTCTCTTATGATATTACTTTCTGTTGGGTGTGCATTTGTTAGTTTGATTCGTATACGGTAGTTTACTCAGAAATTTTCTTTGAAATTATTTTGTATGTGTTTTTTTGTGTGATATGGTAACATCTTCCATTTTTGAATTATGTCTTTTAGGAGGAAATTGAAGAGGAAGATGGTGACTCCATTGAGAAGGTACTATGGCATCAGCCAAAGGGTATGGCAGAAGATGCTGCTAGGAACAATAGATCAACAGAGCCTGTTTTGTTAAGCCAGTTGTATGAGATTGATCAAGATTGGAATGAGATGGAATTCTTGATAAAATGGAAAGGTCAATCACATTTGCACTGTCAGTGGAAGTCATTCTCTGAGCTACAACATGTATACCTTTTCTTTTCTTCGATTTTTTTTGTCCCATTGGCTGAGAAATTTGTGGATGGTGTTTTTGTTTTCTGCACTTTGTCGTCAATTTTTCCTCATGTATGTAGCTTTGTGGTTTTGTCTATGTGGGTCCTCAGCTTAGTGGTTTTAAGAAGGTTTTAAACTACACGAAAAAAGTGATGGAGGATGTTCGGTACAGGAAGTCATTCTCACGCGAAGAGGTAATATTGCCTTTTGCCTCTATCTGAGTTCTTTTTACAGAGAATGCTTTCTGGTTCTGTCTTATTTGCATTCTAAGATTAATTATAATCATATGCTTAGAATGTTGGCGTTGAACTGACTTGTTTCCCTGAAATGAAATGGGCAAACTAATGTGTCATGTGAGCAATTTGTAATACACGAGCATCTTTGGCTGTTTTCTTAATGACATTAGAGTTTATCCAGTGACAGTGAGAAACTCAGCAATTTCTGAAACTGTCTATGCTCTCTGCGAACGTGTCTATTTTCCTAAATGAATGTCTCTCTCTCTCTCTCTCTCTCTATAAATCTTTACAACCTAAAATTTCATCTTAATTATTTATATTTCTAGGTTTATTACATAAGATTTGTAGCTCCCTGTGTTGTATTTTTCACCTAGGAAAAACTTACCTCTTAGCTGGAGCCATGGAGGTTGTTTTGTGTGCTAAGTTTATTATTTTTTAGTTACTCTTTTATGGGATTGGATATGCTCCAAAATGGAATCATCTACATTGGGATGCTACAATTGGAAAGACTAAAGAAAAATTCTGCTTAAGTTATAGAAAGCTGGGAATGGATTATTTTGTGAGTTAATTTCTTGTTATTAGGAGTAGAGAACTGAGACATTTTGCATGATAGTAGCTTCATCAGTTCTTCTCATAATTGGTTCCTTGTCATTGTGTATGATCCTGATGGCAGTGTTTTCCATATTTATGTCATTTTCTGTACATAAAAATGTCATATTCAGTTTTCTTTCTCCTAGGTTGTTTCTCTGACAATAATAAGGAATGGACATACTTCTTTTTATGAATATACTTTTTCCTTTTGTTTCAATCTTCAAGTTATATTTCGGTTTCTTTATCCTAATGAGGTTTACATTCAGAATAACAATTTCATTTGTTAACGGTAGCTCATTTATCCTTTCTTTTTCTGGTTCTGTATATACCTGTTAGATTGAGGTAAATGACGTGAGCAAGGAAATGGACTTAGATCTCATCAAGCAGAACAGTCAGGTTTCTTGTCCTGCTTTGGATCTTTTTTCATCTTTAATTTCATTGCTCTGGTAAATATATATATATTTTTTTCAATTTGGGATTTGTAATTGGTTTGGCTTATGCATTTTCAGGTGGAGAGAATATTTGCTGACCGAATCAATAAAGATAGTTCTGGCAATGTGATACCAGAGTATTTAGTCAAGTGGCAGGGACTATCTTATGCCGAAGCAACATGGTAATCTAGACTAGAAATCTGTGTAATGAGTGTCTTCCTGGTGCCATGTTTCCTGCTTTTCCTTGCTTAGCATGGCCTCTATTTACTTATTTTAAATATGATGGAGGGTGCATCAACAGCATTGATATTGGTGTCTAGTCTGTTACTTTGGCCAATAAGCTGTAGCTCAAGTGGTCTCCTCCCCCCTTATGTATGGGGCAGAGGATGTAATTCTGTGTTTTAGGTCTATTGGGCACGTGTAGAGCTTACCTATTAAACAAAAAATGTATTGAATAAGATTGGGTTGTTCGTTTTTATTGAGATCATTAAAACTGGAGATGCTTATACCTTAAATTTATATTTTGTTTTAGGGAGAAGGATGTAGATATTGCATTTGCTCAAGACGCTATTGATGAGTACAAGGTATCATGTGTTCTAATCCTTTTTCTAGATTTAATTTGTGATGATTGCAAAAGGTTATATCTATCTTCAACATATCCATTAGGTTATTTGCTTTGCGTAGCCTTCTAATTGTGGAGGGAACAAGCAGTGCCCATGCCTTGATATCAATATATTATTCCCAAGTTGAATTGAAATTAGCTTTTAGTATATTTTTTTGTTCGGTAAACAAAATTTTATTGATCATAAGAATAGGCAAGAGCGCAAGTATATGGGACATACGCAAGAGCATCACTTATGCATGCTAGTTTAGTGATACAAGAAATTCATGAAAACTTGTGCCATTAAAATCAATTACAATCGACCAATGGAGTCAAGTATTGAAAAAGAAATTTCTAAGCACATTTCCTGATCACTCTTGATTTTTGAAACTGCTTTTGTTCATCTCCCAAAATGGATTACCATAGACATATATATTTTTTTTGATAGGTAATCACCATAGACATATTGGGACCATCTTTCATATTGTTCCAATCTGAGAGTTGTCTTGAAGGCCTCTTTCTCCAAGAAGCTAGGAGATCGATTACTGTTCTTGGCATCACCCAAGTTTTTTTTTTTTTTAGATAAGTAATAAGAAATTTTATTAATAAGCGTAGTCCAGGTACACTGGGAGTATACATGTGAATACACCTATTTAGGATGTAGTAACTGATACCACCCAAGTTGATCCCACCCAAGCAAAGAATTCATTCCACAAGGTCGTATCTCACAATGAAGTAGTAGATGATCAATGGACTCTCCACGCATTTTTGCACATACACCAATCCATGAAAATGATTCGATGCTTCCATAAGTTGTCTGGTGTGAGGATTTTCCCCAAGGACGCCGTCCATACAAAGAAGATTGTTTTTTAAGGGTGCCTTTGTCTTCGAAACACTCTGGTGGTCAACTATATAACCAAAAATTAATTATCTGGTCATCAGATTCGTGGTTTTTGGTCCATCCATAACTGAAGTTACAGTTTTGAAACATTATAACTCGATCTTTTCTTTGTTTTCAAAAGGAAATAGATTTCATTTAAAAAGTTCGATAAAAGGCACAACACTAATAAAGTGGATGTGTACAAGTAAAAAAAAACTAGAGTCTACAATCATGTTTGGTTAACTGGCTTTTCAGAAAAATTTCAACTTCAGTCCAAAATTCAATTAAATAATAAATGATCCGTTTCAACTTTTTATCTGATTATTTATCTAGATTTCAGTAAAATGTAGAAAACCTAACCAAAACTTTTACAAAAACGAAAACAAAAACTACTTTAAAAAGATAAATTCTACTTGTTGCATATATTTTCTCTCTCTTTTGATAAGTTCCTTATTACATCTTTATCTTCTCCCACTACTAGAAATCTTGGCTTCCAATGTTATTTTCAGCTAGACAAGTCCATATGTTGTCACTGTTGCATCTTTATCTTATGTAATCTGAAAGAAGTTTAGAAAATACTCTAGTTTGGAAGGTTATCTCCATACAAAATAGGGTGAAACAAGCAAATTCCGGTGCCATCCCCTAGCTTGAACCCATCAAACTTGGAAATATTTCCCCAGTTGTCTCAAATTTTCTTCCATAAACTAAACAGGGCCCTCTAGCTACATCAGAACAGTAACCTTGGAGACCCCATATATCTTATCAACCACCCTCCCCAAAGATTAACCCTGTTCTTCTCTTGATGGCATCACCATCTGCCTAGTTAAGTCTCATTAAAACCAGAAAATTTCTAACTCTGGTGCCCATTATGTTGAAGACAAAATATATGGAAATGGTTGAATAGAATAAAAGTTTTACTTTAAAAACAAAACAAATGAATAGAATATGAGTTGGATGGATTGCATTTTGAATCTCTAGGTGCAGAGTACTTATATAAAAAAAAAATCTCTAGGTGCAGAGGAAACAAATTGGTTGGAAAGACATTTTGAGGATGAGGTGCATGAGGTAGTAAAGACATTGAATGGAGACGAGGCCCTTGGTCTGAATAATTATACAACACTATTTTTCCCAAGCATATTTTGATGCAATAAAAGGTGACTTGATGAGGTTTTACGACTTTCATGCTTAGGGCAAATCAATAAAGAGCAATTGGTCAAAGTTACACACGTTTTGCCCTTTTTCCCCTTCTAGCCAACATAACTAACCTTGTTGAAAGATAAAAAGGATTTTTTATCTGGTGTGGAGAACGAGAATTTCCCCATCTGAGTCAAGCCAAGGTTTGATCCCCAAACCTCTATCCCCAACACCAGATTGAGGTTTGGGGATGTAGAGAATGAATCATTTTGAAAGTTCTTTGTTTGGATGTCGTTATGGGGCTATGAAAATGAGAGAGTTTGTGGAGGAAAGTGGTAAGAATGAAATATGGTAGTTAATAGGGGGATTGGTACTCAACCCCTAGGGGTTGGCTCAAGGGGTAATGGCCTTGGGCTTGGGGGTATGTTCCCCCCAGGTCTAAGGTTCAAATCCCCTTGGGTGCAAACAATTTCTAGGGGCCATCGGACTGGGGGAGTTTCTCCTTGAATTACCCGAGGTGCCCTTGCGGGAAATACCTTGCTGAGGGCCTGTGCACTCCCGGGATAAGTCGAGACATTCCTGGACACCTGGTGCCAACAAAAAAAGGGGGGCGGGGGATTCAGTACTCTAATGAGATTAATGCGACCTTTGGGGTTGGATTCTGGAAGAATATTCGAAGGTTGGGGAGATAGTTCTTGATATTCACTAGATATAAGGTGGGAAATGGCTTTAAGATATAAGATAATCCCTAGGGGTTGGCTCAAGTAGTAAGGATCTTGGTCTTGGTGGTATGCGCCCTTCAGGTCTAAGGTTTGAACCCTTGGGTGCAAACAATTTCTAGGGGCCACGCCCTATCAGTAAAAAGCTGATATGATTTTCTCGATCTGTGTGATAGGGATGCATTACACGATCGGAGTTTATTTAGTTTAAAGACATGTTGTGTTTGCATGGTTTCCAGGATTCCACGTCATAAAAATAGAAATGCCTTTAAGATAAAGTTGGCACGATTTGTGGTGTGGCAATTAACCCCTAAAGTAGGCTTTCCCGGTTGTTTTCACTATTGCCCTGGCTAAGGATGCTTTGGTGGCAGACACTTTGCTGATTTTGGATGGCTCCAATCAATGAGAAGTGAAATTATTAGCAGAACATGATTGGAGATGGATCTCTTTGTTTCATTCTAACTATGTTTATATATTGTATGCATCCTGTATTTAGAAAACACCTTTTTGCTCATTTATAAAACCATTTTATTTTTTTAAAAAAACGTCGTGCTATAGTTTTTCCAATTTATTTGCATACCTGCAGGCATGCTAAAAATAAGTTCAGGGACTAGATGCCATTCTTTTGACCTATGTGAGTGTTCTTCCTTTTTCATATCGAGGTCTTCCAAGTCACCAACCTTTTTCTATCCCCATTGCAAACTGCCCTTGATTAAAAGGAGAACCTAAAGATATACCCAAATATTTCAAGGGAAGATAAGAAGTTGGCAGTAAAGAATATCCTCCAACTCCTCTCCCAACGTCTGACCCACATGCCAATTGATGTTTTATGTGTATTTTTCCCTCTTTTCTTTTCCCCTCTAAATGTTACTCATTGCTCTCTTGTGAGTTTTAACCTTGAAGTTTAAACTTTGTATTTTTCTTCTTTTTGAGAGATGAAGTTTAAGCTTCGTTTTTACCATGTCAAATGTGTACAACTGCACGGGCACCCAAACACATAAATTATGCGTTTCACATCAAATTAATGGTTTATAATTTTGCTATATGTGAGCAGGCTCGTGAAGCTGCACTGGCTGTACAAGGAAAAATGGTCGATTTCCAGCGCAAGAAGAGCAAAGGTTAGTTTATTTTTTAGTATATTTTTGGGTCTTTGTATACATTTGTTAAACATAATCAATTAGATTAACATATTTGGTTACACTTGTAGTATTTTGGAATACAGCTAGATTTAAGTTACACCTTTTGTGGTGTTATGTTAGAGTTACACTATTTTGCTTGCACTAGATCAATATTTTGACTCATTCACACCAAACTTGATATTGATTGGAAATTTTCTATTATATAGTTGATAAAATTTTGCATTTGGTATATTGTTAAAAATATAAAAACACAATTTGTACAATTTATTTGTCCTTAATTTGGGTTCATCCATTGGAGCATTAGCATATTTTCCCATGCCCATCATGCATGTCAAAGATTATAATAATCGCAGAAGTTGAAATCAATTGGATATTATAATAATTTTTTTTTTTTTTTTTGTTAAAATCCTACATTTAGTGTATATTACTTATTAGTATATTTTAACAATATAAAAACAGAAAATGTGTACAATTTATACTCCAATTGGATATTATAATAAAAATGTTTGGTAATAAAATTCTTATTAATTATTTAAAAAAAAAAACAAAAAATGTGTACAATTTACACTCCTTAATCTGCGATTATCTTAATCTTTGACATGTATGATGGGCATGGGAAATATGCTAATGCTCCAATGGTGGGTTGGATGATATATGGGACTCCACTAAAACGATATTAAGTGGTGTGACATTGACAAAAGTGACACCAATTGCAACATGAATTCCACCCACGCATTAACTGATAGAGTATTATTGTTGTCCCGTGTTACCTCATACTTGGGCTATGCTTATTTATATCATCAATGATCTTTGTTTTACAGATTAAAAAAAACAGAGTATTATTTTACACCTTTTATATTGATTGCTTAATAGCAATTTTATATGTTTAGATGACTCTTGCCTCTGGTAATTCTACAACACCTTTGATGTTGTCATATCGACAAGACTATGCTATCCAGTAAGGGGGTTTAACATCCATTTGTTGTGAGATAAGGGTTTGGGTAGCTAGCATTAGTGGTTGAGATTGTATGGAATTGATATGGAAAGTATTAGCGACGGTTTTTTTTTGGGTAGAGTACTCTGACCTCCTTTAGATTGGAGAAATTTGGCAATCTGAACTAGGGGTGATACCCGCATGGTGCGGGGCGGGGTGGACCCTATGGGGTTTTCATCCCTGCCCCATTGAAAACCACATCCACCCTGCCGCATAGGCTTACCCATTGGGTCTAAAAATTATTTTTGGGTTGAAAAACATATTTTTGGACCCAAATTATAATATAATTTATAATTTATAATTACAAAAAGAATTTAAACTCACTAGAGTTTTATTTTGGATTGCCTTGGCCTCCTATATAAAGGTTGGCCTAGGAGGCCAAGGTAATCCAATGACTTGAATACAATTTCAAGTCTTCAACAAATTTTATATATCTATATACAATATGTTTATTTATATAAATATATAACATTTATATTTTTTATATAGTAGAGCGGGGGGCGGGCAGGCCCCGCTGCCCCCACCCCTAATCTGAATTGAGAAACTCTAATGTGATTTCCTTTGTAGTGGGTTGGGGGATGAGTTTAAGTTCCATCTAGTCATGTGGGATAAGGTATGCTCTCCTATCTCTACTGGTGGGATGGGGATTAGAAACTTGAGGGTATTCAGTTGGGCTCTTCTTGGGAAATGGTAGTGGTGGTATAAAATGGAGAGGGAAGCTTTTTGGAAGATGGTGATTGATTTCAAGTACGGGAGTACGTTGGGGGGAGGGGTGGAGAACCAGGGAGGTACAAGGGGTTTATGGAGTGAGTGTGGAAACACATTAGTAGAGGTTGGGGGGTGTTTGCTTTACACACTAGAATTGTGATAGGTGATGGATCTAGAATAAAATTGTGGCATGACTTATGGTGTGTAGATCGAGCCCTTAAGGACACATTCCCTCCAGTTTTCAGGATTGCGTGTGAAGAGGAAGCATTAGTGGCGGACCTCATGGAGATGTCTGGTGCTCAATCTAATGGAACGCAAACTTTATGAGGGTGGCACATGATTGGGAGACTGGTAGCTTTGCTGATTTTTTCAGACTCTTGTATGCCATGAGATTAAGAACTCAGGGAACTGATAAGTTGTGGTGGAGACCTGCTAGAAAAGGTACATTCTCTGTTCGTTCCTTTTATAAGACCCTCCCAAATCTGCAGCCTAATCACTTTCCTTGGAAAAGTATTTGGAGAAATAAGGTGCCTGTCAAGGCAATCTTTTTTGCTTGGACAACTTCTTTGGGCAAAGTTTTGAAAATGGATAACTTACGGAGACACCGGGTGATTGTTGTGAACTGATGCTGTATGTATAGGAAGAATGGTGAGACGTGGATCATCTTCTATTGCATTGTGAGGTTGCCAGAATGTTATGGGATGATGTGTTCAAAAGATTGTAGTTAGCCTAGGTTATGCTTGCTACAGTGGTGGAGCTCTTGGCCAGCTGGAAGAATCCGGGCAGAATTCTACAAATCACAGCTGTGTGGAATATGGTTCCTATATGTATTATATGGTGCCTATGGAAGGAACGGAATGATCGGAATTTTGAAGATAAGGAGTGCTCATGGGAGGAGATTCAAGTGTTCTTTGCGAAAACTTTATTCCTTCGGGCGAGTGTTGTAGATTTTAATGGCCTAGATTTTTAATTATCTTGTTTCTATTTCTTCCTTCTAACTAGGTGTAAACTTTTGTATACCCCTTGGGTACTTGGGCTATGCCTATTCTTATTAATATAATTTGTTGCTTATCAAAAAAGATGGGAGGAGTACATTGGCCTCCGTTTTTTTTTAAGTTACACTTGAATCCATTTCTGACAAGAACTTGGAATTATGTATCACTTGAGATGAAACAAAAATATTACATTGATGGTTCAAGAGTTTTTGAGTCGAGGAAAGGTCTATAAAACACTGGGAAGTCTGAGCAATTTCTGGAAAATTGAGAGGGGTCTGTGCTTATCATGCATACTTGAAATATTCAAACCTCCCTCAGGTTTTGTAGGAAAAATTGTAGGCCTCCCTTGTAATTGTTTGAAATTTCATGTGGGTCCATATCAAAATATTTCTTCAATAGATATCATTTCTAATGAAAGCTTGGGATTATGTGTTACTTGAAGAGGATAAAAAATATAACATGCAGTTCAAGTGTTTTGAAGGAGACAAAAGAGAGGTCTATGTTTAAAACAAGTTACTTTTCCCCCGCCCGCCGCGTGGGGGGGGGGGGGGGGGGTGGGGGATGGATTGAAGGGTTGTCCATGTCTTGTTTCTTTCACAATCAGTATTTTGGAAACATTTTTTTTCCAATTGAATTATTATTTTGTCTTTTTATTATCCTTATAACTTCTCTCTCTTATTCTCTCTCCCCTGTTATATGTAGAATTGTTTTCTATCCTGCAGCTTGCGTTAGACATACAGAATATTCATTAATCTGAATTCTTTTAATGTTTAGCAAGCTTAAGGAAGCTCGATGAACAGCCTGAATGGTTGAAGGGAGGAAAGCTTCGTGATTATCAGCTTGAGGGCTTGAATTTTCTTGTTAACAGGTATATTTCCTCTGGTTATTATCATTTGTTTTTATCTATAATTAGAAACTTGTATCTTTTACCGAAAAATGGTTACTTTTTCTTGCCAATATGATACAACATTCCCAAAATCACAGGAAAAAAAAGTAAAAGAGTAAGTTAAATAAAAAGACGTATCCAATCACGTGGCCTTCTGAAATTAAACTGACAAAATTATATGCTCTACCACATGAAAAATGGTTGCATCTAAATATATTCCATCTTATACATGTCCTAAATTGTGTCTCTTGCATATGACAGTTGGAGAAACGATACAAATGTCATTCTAGCTGATGAAATGGGTCTTGGGAAAACTGTTCAGTCGGTTTCCATGCTTGGTTTTTTACAGGTAAACCCTTATAGTTCCTTTTGGTGATGCATTATAAACCTTAGAATCATTCTTTGTTTTAAGCGCTAATAATTTTTTTTTTTTTTATTCTTACAGAATGCTCAACAAATATATGGGCCTTTTCTTGTTGTTGTTCCATTATCCACTTTGTCAAATTGGGCGAAAGAATTTAGGAAGTGGCTTCCTGATATAAATGTTATTGTATATGTTGGTACTCGTGCAAGCCGTGAGGTGAGTAATTTTTTGTTGATACTTTTGTTTTAGGTTCACACAAGGATAGGATCCAAATATCCACACATGATATGTCTTTGATTATTTAGCACTGACAGGTTTGGCCAAATAAAGTTCTTCTATCTGGAGATAATTGTAGTTCTCATATAAACAAGTATGCTTATGTTATTTGTTTAGTTGGCATACCATTAGAGGTTGGTACTTATGAAGAAAAAAAACCATTCGAGGTTGGTTATATATATATGAGTTATAATGTTAGCATGGTGATACTCAAGGTTGGTTATATATATATGAGTTATAATGTTAGCATGGTGATACTCAATTTTGTGTATGCCAAAGTATGATATTTGACTGTAATGCGAAGTTGGGCCAAATGCCATCTTGCCTTGTGGAATTTGTGAATTTTATTCCTGTAACATGTTATAGTGAACTAAATGGCAGATCAGCCGGTAAAGTGGCTGATTATAATAACAAAGTGGGTGCCATGCAATACATGATCTTTTGGTAAATTAATGCAAGAGAAAGTTGTGGTCCCCATCATCTGGCTTGATGGAGCACTTGAATGTCAAAGCTCCCAGGGAGTCACTAATATTGTAGTAAGTGGGGCTTTTGCATCATGATGGATCATAAAAACCGATTGCTCTCTTAACCTTTTAATGATTGAAAATCTTAGGCTGTTGTATTTTATGTGATCCATATATGCTTTAATAATTATAATTTTTTCTGCCTCAGGCCCTCAATGCATGCTTATTATCAACTTCTCACCATAGTTTTATCTGCTATATGATTGCAGGTTTGCCAGCAATTTGAATTTTACAGTGAAAAAAAAGTTGGCAGGCCTACAAAATTCAATACACTATTGACTACATACGAAGTTGTTCTGAAGGATAAGGCTGTTCTCTCCAAGATCAAGTGGAATTATCTGATGGTTGATGAGGCTCATAGGTTAAAGAATAGTGAGGCACAGTTGTACACAACCCTTTCGGTATGCAAAGTTCTCCAATGACTGAGACTTATTACTTTTGTATGTGCATTATTTAGTTTAATTTGGTTCATTTTGGATATTATTTACCTGTTTCTTCAGGAGTTTAGCACCAAGAACAAGTTGCTTATTACTGGTACTCCTTTACAAAACAGTGTGGAAGAGCTCTGGTATTGACTTTTTCTCTTGATGTTATCAATATCTGTTTTGCATATCATATTTGTCTATTCTTTTTTTTTTTTTTTGGTGAATGCACATATGCTAAGACTGCAAAGCTTTGAAATTACTTTTTAAATATAGCATGATGTATCGCGATGTTTCTCTGTATTTTTGAACCCTCGGCCTTCTCTTTCCACTTATGGGGGTGCAGTTGCCTATGCCTGTCCTATTGACCGTTGGGAAAATGCCTAACTGTATGCTTATCACGTTTTGTCCTTACAACCTTGATCCCCAAATTTTTCATGCATCTTTTTTCTGCCCCTTTAGCATGAAGTGGGTGGTCTTCCTCCTACCAAAACTGGTCTTCATTATTCATGACTTAATTAATGAAAATAACTTATGCTTAATTTGTTTGCAGTCAAGTTTTTTGTTACTATATATATATTTTTTTGTTTTTCTTCATAATTGCCTTGTGCTTCTGCTCAATAAATTTGGGCATTTTTTTAAAAATCTTCTGGACACAATATTTTCTTCCGAACCGAATGTTTGATCCTGGATAACAAACAGAAACTAGTCCTATTTGGGAATCTTGTACAGGTCCATGATTCTTAACAGTTTGCTCAGCTTTACTCCAAAAGCTACTTTTTGATCCAAACATAATGTTCAGACCGTAAACCATGACTCGCTCCCCTTGGCAGGTCTTCCTGGGCTTATGTAGGTTTTAAACCTTAGAAGACGAACTCTGTTGTTTAATGTTTAGTGATATTAAAATAGCCACTTGGTAGGTCAGTATCCTTTTATTCAATTTAAACTTTCAGTGGATTTTTCTTTTAAATATATGGGTGGTAGGATTTAAATTAACTAACCTCAAGTAATCTGAAATAACGACAAGACTAATATATAGATTTATTCCATAAGAGAACATTTTACTTGCATCAAGGAATTTTTGAATTTTTTTTCTTCTGCATGTCTCCATACTTTTTTCCCCCACAAGGTTCAATTAAAAACAGGTTGTTGCTCTGTTAGTATGCTAGAAAGGGCGGTTTGATAATCATCATACTGAGACTGTGGAAAATGATTCTGATTTAATTGATGTGTGTATAGAGGAAAAGGAATGACCACAAATTTGAAGATAGTACAAGGATCACGGAAGACCTCATGGCTTTCTTTTTCAGATCTCTTTACCATTGGACGGTCACGGTGGCTGAACTATGGCTCTCTAGCTTTAGGTTCTAGGGTTTTGTGGTCTCTTTTATTTCTCTGATTAGGTTTACTGAATTATACTCTGTGTGCTTTCCATATTTTCTCTTCGTTGATTTTTAATGAAACTTTTATTACTTATCTTAAAAGGGTGCTATACAAGTACACGAGCATAAAAGGAAAAAATAAGAGGAAAATATTGAAAGCTGGGTAATAAGAAACAATTAGGAGCCGCTGCCTAGTAAAGGGTTTTGAAGAACGAGGCCTTAATGTACATGTATGATTTTTCTCTCCGTAGTACATGGGGGTTAAATTGGTTCCGTCCAGTCTCGGGGGGTGATGGATTCATCATTTTCCCTGGACTAGACCAGACCAAACATCCACAGGGACCAAACCAGACCGGCAGCTATCGGTCCTGTTGGTCTGGCCCAATTATTATTTATAATTTATTTATTTTTTTCAAATAAATTAATAAAATTTTTTTATTTAAGTTATTAAATTCAAATCACGTGAATTATTAATGTGGATTATGTAAGTAACTCATTAAAAGAAATATTTTATATGGTCAATGATAGTAAATTAGATGAAAATTACATCATTAACTTATATAATTACTATATAAAAATAATATATTAAATTATTAAAAATAGTTTTAAAATATATATAGGAGTTTGGTCCGGTCCAAAATTTATATACCCCGAGACCTGACCGAATTTTTTTGGTCCATAATTTATGGGATCGAGACCGACAGGTCTGGAGTTTGGTCTAGTCCAGTTCGGACCAAACTCCTTACACCCCTAGTAGTACATATATGATTTTTTTCTCTGTATGATGTCCTCTCTGATGATAGTTTGGGCTGGGTTGATTAATGGTGAACTTAGCTTGTATAGAGAGATTATCGTGTGGCAAATGAGAAGCATGGGTACATTGAACCAGGTTTGGTTAGAATCTAAAGTTTTTACAGTCATGGTGGAAGGGAAATCTTTATATATCATTGAGGAGAGCTGGAAAGTTACGAAGGAGGTGTTTTTGGGGCTATACATGGTGAAATGGGTTATCAAAGTGTTGGAGGAATGTGCCTCAGGCGATAAAAATGTGTTTTATGCATCTATCAGGGATGAGAATAGAAGCTATATTGCTCAGAGATGTTCGAATGAATGCTGGCGTTTCATGGCACTAGTGGAGTATGAAGGTGGTGGCAGAAGAAGTTTCGTATTCATACTGGAAGAAATGGAAGGTAGGGGGGTGGAAGAAATTGGAGGGTATTTTGCAGGAAGTTGGAGACAGTGTGGAGGTTGGACTCTAATTAATTGGAGGATGGAGGTAGGAAATAGGGCACAATAGAGGGAAATAGGGCTCTAATTAATTGGAGGATGGGGGTAGGAACTTGACTTTGGTGCCGATGGTGGAGGCTCATCACGTTAATAATCGTTCTTACAAGGAGGTGCTGAAGCAGCCAACGGTTTTGGCCCCAGCTCAAAATAGGGGAGAGGAGTTTTTATGGGGTTGTCGGCCAAAGAAGTGTCATGCACGATGATGGCACAACGTATTGCAGGCCCATCCGTTGCTCAATTGAATGGAGGTGGTGGTGTCAGGTACAATGGAAAGTTGGCAGAGGGGGATGCTTGTTATACGTTGTGAGAGATGAAAATTCAGTTGGATGATTTGTAGGAGAAAATGAACAGTATAATTTGAAGTGTAGAGAAGGGAAAGGGAATGAGCTCGGGCTCGAGCATGGAATTCTCGGACAATGGCCTAGAGGAAATGGGCACAACGTTACTAAGGGCCCAAAGTCACAAAGACACTATAACACTAGGGTTTTGATAGGGCAAAGAACACCATGGGCCAAGTTAATGGGCTTCAACCAAGGGGTTGAGGGAAAGGAAAAAATAAGATGACAATGGGCGCCCACGGACGCAAATGTGGAAGTTCAGGGCTTGTCTCGATCTATGTGGCAGGCCAAAGGAACTGCAAGGCAGTTGGCCACCAGGAACCAGCATCCCACTTCAGAAAAGGACTTGCGATGCCGGGAACCAGCTACCCACGCCAGAAAAACCTCCCATGTCGGTGATTCAAATGGAGAAAATTATAGAGGAGGAATTGTCGCTAGAGTTGCCAGCATCCAAAGAATTGGTTGTCGGTGGTTTCTTGGCCCAAAATGGATAGAAGGGATGATGGAGTGCAGGGAAGGCGTAGCGATGGAATTTTAGGCGGTGTTACCTCTGGCGAATGAATTGTAGCATATTGGGAGTGATACGGCAGTAGTACTGATGTAAAGATCGGTGTAGTGATGAGGACACCTCTGGAGAAGGACTTGCAGAAGGTTGGGAACCTTTCAGAATGTAGGGATGAACTTGAGGGTGAACTACAGATGATGAGAGTTATGAACGAGGAGCAAGACTAGGAGGGTAGGTCTCTATTTTCTGAAGGAGAGACGAGGGACTTGATGGAATTGCAGTGGGCACCAAAGGGAGGGTAATGAGACGGAAAGTGAACCCATTCCTATAAAGTCTGTACTGCCACATTAGCCCAGATCAGTTTCCTCAGACTCGGTGCTACACAAGGTGAAGGAAATTCAAAAATGTTTGGGGATTGAGTGTGTGAAGGCTTTGAGGAACAATTTATGGCATTGCTCACAGCCATTGAAGGACATACTTAGTCTAAGAAGTTGGGTTCCAAGAAACAGATTGAGCTAAATAGGCTGACATGGTCTATTAATAATGAGGGCAGCTCAAGCAAGGGACAGTCCAAAGGAAGAGGGCCGAAAATTTCTTTATGAAGTTGAAGATTGTATCTTGGAATGTCAGAGGGCTTAATGAGGAAAATGAGCGACCACGGATAAAAAATATGTTCGGGAGTGGAGGGCGGATATCATTTTCTTTCAGGAAACTAAGATGGATTCTCTTTCGGCATGACATTTGGTGTGGGGAATCAACTCTTAAATCAAATTTTCCATCTCTTTACAGGATTGCAAGGGATAAAAATGTTGCTGTGGCAGATTATCTTCAATGAACGGATAATAATATTCTATGGAATGTTGACCTTTTTAGAGATGCAAATGATTGGGAAGTGAATGTTGTTTCAGATTTTTTGGGAAGAATTTATGATGCAAAAGTGATGTAGGGAAGAGAGGACAGGCTATTGCGGGACCAAGTTGGAAATTTCAGGTTTTCAGTTAGTTCTTTTTATAAGGTGCTTAATTGTCATTCTGCCAGTGTATTCCCCTGGAAAAGCATTTGGAGGTTGATGGTACCTACTAAGGTGGTGTTCTTCAGTTGGGTGGTTGCTCTAGGGAAAGTATTGACCACAGATAACCTTAGAAAACGTGGTTTGTGTATAGCTGATTGGTGTGTCATGTGCAAGAAGGTTGGTGAATCTGTAAATCATCTTTTTTTACATTTCGAGGTGGCAAAGTCTTTGCGGAATGAGGTTTTTGGTTGGACAGGTTTATATTGGGTGATGCCTAAGGAAGTTGTGGATCTTCTTGTATGTTGGCGTGGCTTTGAGGCAAGGAAACATGTAGCCGTAAGATGGAGTGGGAGTTTGGAAGCATATACGAAGAGGGTGGGGGGTCTTTGCTCGACACACTAGAGTTGTGATGGGTGATAGATCTAGAATAAAATTCTGGCATGATTTGTGGTGTGGAGATCGAGCTCTGAAGGACACATTTCCTACAGTTTTTAGGATTGCGTGTGAATAGGAAACATCAATTGTGGTTCTCGTGGAGATGTCTGATGACTCAAATCCAGTGGAATGTGAATTTTATTAGGGTGGCTTATGATTGGGAAGTTGACAGTTTTGCTGATTTTTTCAGAACCTTGTATGCCGTGAACAATAAAGAAACTGATAATCTGTGGTGGACACCTGCTAAAAAAGGTGCTTTCTCTGTCCGCTCCTTTTATAAGACCCTCACCAATCCGTAGTAGAATAGCTTTCCATGAAGAAGTATTTGGAGAAACAAGTAGTCCGGTTTGGTCCAAGGGGGTTACGGACTGAAATTAAATTTCGGTCCACCATTTTCTCAGACTGGACCGGACTGGACCGTTAACTATCGGTCCATATAGGTCCTGGCTAGTATAAAACGGGGGCCCAATTATATGAAAAGCCCATAACTCCATCAGAATACAAAAAAGTCCAAAATGTGTATTTTCGGCCCATTAGCATAAAAAAAAACCCACAATGTTTATAATTTTGAATAATATAATTATTTAACTTTATTTGCACATCTTTTTACTTACAAATAGCCTAAAAATTTTGAAATTTTTTTCAAAATTCTCCATATCCATCCATTCTTCATAATAAAGTTAAAAAATTTAAAAAAATAGAGAAAATCAAAGTGAAAAATGCAATATCATCCAAATTCCAGATAAAAGAAAAAAATAGAATATATATCTTTGCATATAATATTCTATGACAGCCTTGTATCTTTACTCCCTATGTGGTTAGGGCATACTTTTGTACTTCATATGGCTTTTGCCTATTCTTTCATTAATACACTTTGATTGCTTATAAAAAAAAATATAATATTATGAATCTTTGCATATTAAATTATGAATTCATAATTTATCACGAGTCATGTGATATATTAGTTAATTGATAGCATGTTAATAATTATATATTTAACATTTTGTATTGTCAATGGTGATAGGTTTGATGAAAATTACTTGATTCACTTATACGACTTCTGTATAAAATAATATATATAATTGATAAAAAAATATTTAACAATATATATTTATAATTCGGTCTGTCCAGGGTTAAAAAACCCCACATCGGGATCGGACTGATACTCGAAATCTATATACAAACAGGACTGAAACCAACCATTAAGCATTTCAGTCCTGTCTGGACCGGACTATTTGGTTCAGTCGGTTTTTCAGGTTTGGACCGAAAAATTGTCACCCCTAGAAACAAGGCGTCTCCTAGGTTTGATGAAAATGTCGGGCGATTGTTGTGGATCGGTGTTGTATGCGCATAAAGAATGGTGAGAATATGGATCATCTTCTATTGCCTTGTGAGGTCACTAGATCACTATGGGATGATGTCTTTAGAATATTGTAGTTAGCCTAGGTTATGCCTGCTACGGTGGTTGAGCTCTTGGCTAGGTTGAATTTGGATGGGATTCCACAAATCTTAGTAGTGTGGAAGATGATTCCTATGTCTATTCTTTGGTGCCTATGGAAGGAATGAAATGATCAAACTTTTGAAGTAACGAGCAAACATTGGAGCAGATTAGAGTGTTCTTCCTTAAAAGTTTGTTCCTTTGGGCGAGTGTTGTAAATTGTAATGCATTAAATTTTCATATTTTCTTGTCTCTCTCTCTCTCTCTCTCTCTCTCTCTCTCTCTCTGTGAGAGCTAGGTGTAAACTCTTGTATATCCTTTGTGTACTTAGGCTATGCCTATTCATATTAATGCACATCTTTTACTTATAAAAAAGAAAAGAAAAGAAAGGGGCCTTAAACTCCACAGATATCCACGTCTTCAAACCTCCAACAGTTTTGGTTCTCTCCAAATAGGACACATTAAGTTAGGTGGAATAAGTTTCACAAGTTCCCTATGGGCTATGATGACTCCGAAACTCCCATTTCCTACATGTTAGGGGATCCACTGCTGAAGCCCTCCCTCCCCCCCCCCCCCCCCCCCCCCCCCCCCCCCCAAAAAAAAAAACATATCCTACATTTACAGGACTAATAGACCTCTATAGTATGCCGTTCTATTAGATCTTCCTCCGTGAGTGTCTTTCCTAAAGTGGCCATCCCAACAAAAACAACTACTGTTGGGGGGCACCTTAGTTTTCCAAATGCTCTTTCATGGGAAAGGAGTGCTAGCTAGCATGGGGATATATGGCATTGTTGTATGAACTGAATTCAAAGATCCACCCCTTCCCTATTACATCTTTATCTTGCCCCATTATTAGAAATCTTGTAGTGTCATCAATAAAATACATTTGACTTTTTCATTCTTTTTCCATTTCCCTCTTCCTATTGTTTTGGAACTTGGGACTCAGCATAGGGAATTAGATATCATTAGTGTGATAATGTTTTTTTCTTTATACCCATTCATAAGCCACTATGACATTTGCTTTTGAAAGATCAGTATTTATTCAAAGTAGAAATTTGTCGTCATTTTATCATATGTCATTCATGTTTTTGTATGTTTTCCACCCTTTTTTCCCTCTAGGGCTCTGCTTCACTTCCTTGACCCTGAGAAATTCAAGAGTAAAGATGATTTTGTTCAGAATTACAAGAATCTGAGCTCGTTCAATGAGAATGAGGTGCAACTTACAATTTTAATTACTCGTGCACTTACATATCCTACTTGTCTTTGTAAGTATATAATTTATATGTACCCAAAATATTGTCTGGGTTATTTTGATGTAGCTTGCTAATCTTCATATGGAACTGAGACCTCATATTCTCCGAAGAGTTATAAAGGATGTAGAGAAGTCGTTGCCTCCAAAAATTGAGCGTATTCTTCGGGTTGAAATGTCTCCTCTTCAGAAGCAGTAAGTGCTATTATCAGTTTTTAATTAAGTAATACTCTTCCAATTATGTCAGTGAGTTCACCATCTGCACATCTTGTGTTGGTTTCATTTATCTAGGTACTACAAATGGATTTTGGAACGCAACTTCCATGACTTGAACAAAGGAGTTCGTGGGAATCAGGTTATTTTACATTTCAAGTATCATTGATATGTTTGAGGCTTTTTATTTATCAGTAAATATGAATTTTATTGAAAAAGGCGAAGCCAAGTACACAGAACATATACAAGAGCAACACCTATGCATGGGTGTCTAGAGATACAAGGAAATCATGTATGTTCATGCCATTAAAGTCTATTACAATCGACCAATGAAATAAAGTTTGAAGAAAAGAAGTTCTAAGCTTGTCCATTGTCCTTTCACGATCCTCAAAGTTGCGACCATTCCTCTCTAT
This sequence comes from Carya cathayensis, assembly GCA_011037825.1. Classification (NCBI taxonomy): domain Eukaryota; kingdom Viridiplantae; phylum Streptophyta; class Magnoliopsida; order Fagales; family Juglandaceae; genus Carya; species Carya cathayensis. Next base: position 1,013,340 of record QGSO01000174.1, read on the forward strand.
CCAGATGCACCACCATAGACATATTGGTATCATCTTCCACATAGTTGCAATTTGAGAGGTGGCCCGGGAGGCCTTGCTAGCTGGCCAAAAATTCAACCACCTTTCGTGGTATCACCCAATGGAGCCCCACTCTAGCAAAGATATCATTCCACAAACTCCTAGCCACGTCACAAAGCAATATCAACAGACTCCTCACTTTTCTTGCACATGTAACACCAATCCAATACAATGAGTCAGTGTTTCCTTAAATTATCTAAGGTGAGGATCTTCCCTAGCGAAGCTGTTCATACAAAAAAAAAAAAAAAAAGCTTTTAGAGGAGCCTTAGTCTTCCATATGTTCTTCCATGGGAATACTCTTGTAGAATGTGTCATTAGGGACTTATAGTATGCCCGAACAGTAAATCTCCCCTTCTTGGACGGTGACCACAACATCATATCAGCTCCTCCATTTACTTTATAGTTATACACAAGATTGAAGAAATCTGTAAATGTGTCAATTTCCCAATCTTGGGCAGCTCTAATGAAAGTGATATTCCATTGAGGATAACCACTAGATAGATCCAAGAGTTTTGGGACCGAAGCCTCCCGTTGTCGTGCAATGCTGTATAAAGTTGGGTAGGCTTCCTTAAGATTTCGGTCTCCACACCAAAGATCATTCCAGAATTTTTTATTTTTTTTAAAAAAATTTTAAATTTTAAAATTTTAAATTTAATTAAAATTTTTTTTTTTAAAAAATCCGTGGGTGTCCGGGCCAGAATTTAATTCTGGAACCATCCCCAATTGCAAAGTGTGTATATCGATAAAAGTCAGTCCAACTAGTTGTGTTTTTCCAAAACCCCACCCTATGTGATCTGCTCAACTCATTCAAGCACCATCCTTCCCACGATCCACCATCTTTTAAATTGATGATGTCTCTCCACAATGTTCCCCTTTCATTGTGGTATCTCCACAACCATTTACCCAATAAAACTTTATTGAAAACCAACAAGGTTTGAATTCCCGGCCCACCTTCACATATTGGGGTACAAATTGTATCCCAATTCACCAAGTGAAACTTGAATTCTTTATCTATTCCCCTCCATAGGAAATCTCGTTGCAACTTCTCTAGCCGGCGAGCCACCTTGTATGGTATTGGAAATAGAGATAATAAGTAGGCAAGCTGGAAAGAGTACTTTTTATCAACATAACTCTACCACCTTTGGACAATGGTAGTCATCGTATCATGGTACATTTATCCCATTCTTTTAGCTATAGAGCCCTCGATTTCTGTCTCTAGGAAATCTCTTCCATTAATGCCATCCTTTCAATATCAGAGGTCACTTGCTTTTTGTTAGTCTTTTCTTCTTCTGTGAGACCCCTCTCCTCCTCCACATCCTCCAAACCTTTTAATTCGTTGAGGAGGGTCTTTTTTCGGTGTTCTTCATTCCCAGAAATCTGCTCATTCCACTTCTTCAGGTCCTCCTTGAGAGCCTTGAGCTTATATGCCAGCACATAACTAGGATTGCCCTGGTATGTTTGAGGCTTAAACAATGTTTATTGTTATTGCAAAAAAATGTACATTTTCTGTATATGAAGTTTCCTTTATAATTGCTAAGAACTCATAATTTTTGTGGAGGGGGGAGGGGGAACGGGGGAAGGAAGAACGTATTTTGTGTACCTTAAAACTCAATTATTCACACTTCTTTTCTTGTTGACTGTCTTTAATGGAACCTTCTATTTTCTCTCCTTTTCAGGTGTCACTTCTAAATATTGTAGTAGAGTTGAAGAAATGCTGCAATCATCCCTTCCTGTTTGAGAGTGCGGACCATGGTTATGGTGGGGACTCGAGCACAAATGATAGTAGTAAACTGGAGAGAATTGTCTTAAGCAGTGGGAAGCTAGTCATACTTGATAAGCTACTTGTTAGATTGCATGAGACAAAGCATCGTGTTCTGATTTTTTCGCAGGTTTGTTTCACTTATCACTTCATTGAATATGTAGCTTAAGAACTTAAAGGAAGATTTGGGTTTTTCTATAGAGTTGCCTACTGATTTTGTTTCGTTGATCTTTCATCTTTTTGCATGCACATAGGCTGGCCAACAGGATGGCCCATTTTGACAATGGTGCATGTTTTCTTTTCTGATAATTACTTGGGTGCTTGATTCTAGTTAAATTGTTTTGGAAATCAAGTATTAGATTATTCTTTTTTAAGTGACTAATCAAGTACCGGAACTGTTTCAAGGGTGACCTATAATAGACAGATTGCTTATGCAGATCCCTAGAGACATCTAAGATACGAACTTACCTGAGATCCCTATAGACCTGTTATTTGCTGACCTGGTTTCTTGGTCAGTTCTCCTAGAATCTAGTTTAACTTACTAGAAACTTAACAAGTTCAATAGCTATGCTGCTTTCTACATTCGTTCATAATATAGAAATTTCTTGTATTTTGAGTCTTTTTTTGTTGATGATTACTGTGTCAGTTGTTATGTGTTTTTGTTCTGTGTATATGCATACATGCATGTATATTTTTTTGCTACAGTATGTGCATACAGTATAGCAGAAAATATATTTTTTGCTACAGTGTGCATAAGTGCATGTATGTGCTATAATGTGGACTATATGAGTGATATTCAGTTTTCGCACTAGTGCATGAGAGTGATTGAGTTTTTGGTTGAAATGATGATTGACTGCAGATGGTTAGAATGCTGGATATACTAGCAGAGTATATGTCACTTAGAGGTTTTCAGTTTCAGAGGCTTGATGGTAGCACAAAGGCTGAGTTGCGCCAGCAGGCAATGGATCATTTTAATGCTCCTGGTAGTGATGATTTCTGCTTCCTTCTTTCCACTCGGGCAGGTGGCTTGGGTATCAACCTTGCAACTGCCGACACTGTTATAATATTTGATTCTGACTGGAATCCCCAAAATGACTTGCAGGTCTATATTGGATTGAATCTGTGTTTTATCTTTCATTTGGTTAGCACTGTTGGGCTTTATGCTTATTATTTATGATCACCTATCCACTTGTTCACTCTTTTTTTTTTTAAAAATTGTGGTAGGCAATGAGTAGAGCTCATAGAATTGGACAACAAGACGTTGTTAACATCTATAGATTTGTTACAAGCAAAAGTGTTGAGGAAGATATCTTGGAGAGAGCCAAGAAAAAAATGGTATACTGCACAAAAACGTTTGGTTTTGTTTAATTGTCTCTTATTATTGGTTCTAAGTTGCCTTGGTTTATGCAGAAACATATATAACATATTATTCTGTACCTATGTGCATGCACTACTCATGAATCTAATTTTTTGGCTATTCAAGGTCAATAATTTTACTTGTTCTCTTATGTTTGTGTGCTTTTTAGGTTCTTGACCATTTGGTGATCCAAAAATTAAATGCGGAGGGCAGATTGGAGAAGAAAGAAGCCAAAAAAGGGAGTTACTTTGATAAAGTAAGGACATTTGTCAAAATACGGTTGATAGGGTAACTTCATTGTTAAATGTGGGAACTTGAAAGAAGAAACAAAAGAAATTTCTGAGCTTATAAGCTTCCATTTGTGGTGAAACGTTTTAGGCCTTAGTGGCATTTTAAAAAATTTTACTTTGTAGGGACGTACTGTACTTTTAAGCTTTTGGGACAGTTAATATATTATATTTCATGATTGCAGAATGAGCTATCAGCTATCTTAAGATTTGGAGCAGAGGAGCTTTTTAAGGAAGACAGGAATGATGAAGAAAGCAAGAAAAGGCTCTTAAGCATGGATATTGACGAAATTCTTGAAAGAGCGGAGAAGGTTGAAGAGAAGGAACCTGGTGGAGAGGAGGGGCATGAATTGTTGAGTGCTTTTAAGGCAAGATTGTAAAATCATGTTTTGTTGATGAAATTTTGTCTTTTGCCGTTATGTAACTGTATTACATTTTAGTACAACCGCTGAGTGCTAGCTCAAATAGCACTCACTGAGGGCATAACTTTTTTAACTTATGGATAAAAAAGTATCCCTTAATGAGTTTTCCCTTTCATCTAGAGTTTTAACATTGGGGTGCAGCGTGTGTTGATCTATACTTGCTGGTGCTTCTAAATCCAAACAGTCATTTATGATTTTTACAAAGTTTTTATGTATTTATTTGTTTATGTCCAGGTTGCCAATTTCGGTAGTGCTGAAGATGATGGGAGCTTTTGGAGTCGTTGGATAAAACCGGAAGCAATAGCCCAAGCTGAGGTAGGAACCTGTTATGTTGATATTACTTAATGCACAATAGATATGGTTGTTCCCCAACTCTTTTGAGTTTCGCGAGTTTTGCTGTCTCTTACAGTTAGACGTTTTTCTACCCTTCAGGAAGCTCTAGTACCTCGTGCTGCAAGGAATATCAAAAGCTATGCTGAGGCTCATCAACCCGAGACCAGTAATAAAAGAAAAAAGAAAGGACCTGAGCCTCTGGATCGTCCTCAAAAACGCCGTAAAGCTGAGTATTTAGTCCCAGCAGCACCAATGATCGAAGGAGCAACTTTTCAAGTGAGAAGATGGTCTTATGGGAATTTGCCTAAGAGAGACGCATTACGTTTTTCACGTGCGGTAAAGTTAAATTGATTCTTTTACTACCTTTTTGCCTTGACAGTGTACCATGTAGAAATCTATATATTTTAGAGTTTTTCTTTTTCTTTTTTCCTTGAGGAGATGATAGGATTTATCCAGTAAAAGAAGTTTCATGATTTATTTACCTCTTTTTTTTTAGCATGTGCTGTAATATATATTTGTTCCTTTTGTATTCTTCCTATATATGAGGACTATGCCTTCTGTTTAAAATCTTCGTTTATTTCTAAAAAAAAAAAAAAGGTTCGCTAACAAATTTATTATAAATTGATATACTAGCTAACAACGTATTGATTATTTGTTAAAAATTCCATCTGTAACATATTGTACCATCCATTTACAATCAATGGTGTGCTTCCTTTTATGACTGCCATGAAATGATTTGAGTGCGAAAGAGGGATGTGCTCATCTTCCCACGCCATACACTTTACATATTTTAATATTATTTTTATTATTTATATTTTTATTATTTTTATTCTTTTTAAACTAATTGAGTTGTTCTACTTATCATCCATACACCACATATTTGTTATAGGAAAATTGAAAAACTAAATTAAAATAAATGTGGTGTGTAGTGTGTGGGGATGATAAGTAGAATTATTGTTTTTGAAAAAGAAAATTGGGTCCACCTTTTTTGGCCTGTTTAAAGGCATTTTAGGAAGACCGTTTATTTCATTAAAATGTGTCATCTGTGAACTTCCTGCTATTTTAGGACAGATGAATTAGTTTCTTTAAATTAAAAATCGATTGCTTCCTTGCTAAATGAGCTTTCATCTTCTTGTTTATGTCAATTCTATTTATTATTATCCAACTAAATTGTATTTTCTTGTATATAAATCAGCCTTGATTGTTTCCTAGTACGATAGAGAGGGATGAGGGTGTGGGGTTTGTGCAAGGTAAGGTTGTGTGGGGTTTATGGGGTTCTGTTGTTGCGGAGTTTTAGATTTTTTACCTGACAAAATTACGTTACTCTCTGCACTTCTTCATATAAAATCCCATTTGCCTATCTCTTAATCCTGGACTTTTCCACTCCTGCCCCACCTTTTTGACCATGATCCAGGTATTCAAAGAGTTTTTATTTTTGGGTCTTTTGGGGCAGGGCGGGGATCGTTGCCTGTCTCTTATGTGCACTAGCGTGTAGCATGGGAACAATTTGGCTGGCAAAGCATAACTTTTTGACTTAGTTACTGCTGTTATTTGTTGATGAGGTGATATCTGTCAGTTATAGTTACCGCTGCCTATCACAGGCAGACAGCCTAGTTAGTTGTAATCATGAGGAGAGACAACTGACAAAATATACACCTACTCATGAGCATGGTTTTCTGGAGTAAAAAATGTTTTTGAACCACATTTTGGAATGAATCCTGCATCACAAATTGCTAGAGTAGTAGCAAAATTTGGTAATTTCTTGCTAGATTTAAGTATTTTAGTCACGGCTAAAATGTTTGCAATGAGTGAGGTAATTTTGATCTTTGAAGATGATCCCTAGAAGTTATATTTATTTGCTCTGCTGTTGCAGAGCTTTAATTGTTGACTTTTCCTCCATCACAACTTAGGTCATGAAATTTGGGAATCAAAGTCAAATCGACTTAATAGCTGCGGAGGTTGGGGGTGCAGTTGGAGCAGCTCCACCCGAATCACAGATTGAACTCTTCGATGCTTTGATTGATGGGTGTAGAGAAGCAGTTGAAAGAGGAAATTTGGACCCAAAGGTTGGTCTTACAATTATTGGTCATATATATTGAGTTGAATGCTACGATCGCAGCCTGTTTTTCTTTTTGCTCTTGTATTCTAACAAGTTTATATGGTAATTATTCATAGGGGCCTTTGTTGGATTTCTTTGGAGTTCCTGTCAAGGCTAATGATCTTCTCACCCGTGTACAAGAGCTTCAGCTCCTAGCAAAGCGCATCAGTCGCTATGAAGATCCCATTGCACAATTCCGAGTTTTGATATACCTCAAACCTTCAACCTGGTCCAAAGGTTGTGGCTGGAATCAGAGTATGTGTTACCCCTGAAGCGTACTTCTATCTATTCAGTTCATTCCCTTCTATGAAAATATTATTTTTTCTTGATCCTTCTTTTTCACTTCTTAATAGTTGATGATGCAAGATTGCTTCTGGGAATACATTGCCATGGTTTTGGTAATTGGGAAAAGATAAGGTTAGATGAGAGGCTTGGCCTTTTAAAGAAGATCGCTCCAGTGGAACTTCAACACCATGAAACCTTTTTACCACGTGCCCCAAATTTGAAAGACCGTGCTAATGCACTTCTGGAAATGGTAGGCAAAATCCCCTACGATTTAATCTGACTGTACATTGGTTGCACTTGTCCCGTTCATATTTACTCAACAAATAAACGTGTGTATAAATTACCTTCTTTGAGCCACAATCATGGATATATTGGATTGGTTTTGAAAAAAGGGAAAAAGTGTTAATAGAATTTAATGTTTTTTAAACTCTGTGCTGTTGGGCTGATGAAGGGCCCCATCCAAGTGTTCATAGCATGCTTTTGCATGAGTCCAAAAAGATAAATTGTGCGCAACTATGCAGCGACACATATGATCTTGCCGTTATTTATTTCTTGCATGCTTGAATGTGTCCCTCTACGTAAAACAATAGTGCAAAGCTGAGGTTACGTATATGCACTTATAGTTCCCTTTCTATTTGGTTCCTTATCTATTTATGTTGATATATCCTGATCAAAAGAAGTGCTTACTTATCAAAAAAAATGTATGTGATATATCCTTTACAAGTGAGTTTTGCATTTTGCTTCATTCAATGATTTGTTTGGGAGTCAATTGCAAGAAGTGATGACTTGGACCTCTCTCACCAGGAATTTGCAGCTCTTGGAAAGAAAGCAAATGCTAAAGTGGGTCGGAAGGCTTCTAAGAAGGAGAAGGGAAATCTTCTGAACACCTCAATCTCTCGTGGCCGGGACAAGAAAGGGAGGACTAGATCTCCTAAAGTAAATTTTCAAATGAAGAAAGAAATATCTCAGAAACCCATGAAAGTTGAACCTTTAGTAAAAGAGGAGGGTGAAATGTCGGACAATGAAGAGGTGTATGAGCAGTTCAAGGAAGTAAAATGGATGGAATGGTGTGAAGATGTCATGGTTGACCAAATAAAGACATTGAAACGTCTTCAGAGGTTGCAGACTACTAGTGCTGATCTTCCAAAGGAGAAGGTATATTTTAGTTCTGGTTGTTTGGCTTTCTTATTTATTTTATTAAGCTGTTTTCTTGTTATTTATCTTTATTTTCTTCTTTAATTGATGTATTGCATTTTCTTTTTGTTCAGGTGCTTACAAAAATTCGGAGTTACTTGCAGCTTCTGGGGCGAAGAATAGACCAAATCGTTTTAGAACATGAGGAGGAACCATATAAACAAGATAGTATGTGTTTTTTATCTTCTCCAATTCGTTTACTATTGTTACTAATTCTCATCCCCCAGGGCGTGGTGTAATCTTTTTAAAGTTATTTTTTCAAATAATGGGTTCATTTGGTTTCCATATTATAGTAGTTCCAAAAATGATCTGTTTTCATAGTTGTCAAAAAAAAAAAAATGATCTGTTTTCATAGTTTCAAATTCAAGCCAATGATAACAAAATATATTGCAGAGAACCACAATGTTAACATTATGGTTATTCAATTGACAGGGATGACCATGCGACTTTGGAAGTATGTCTCTACATTTTCAAATCTCTCGGGGGAGAGACTTCATCAAATTTATTCAAAACTTAAACAGGAGCAGGAAGAGGAGGCAGGGGTTGGCCCCTCCCATATGAATGGCTCCCTACCTGGTCCTATAGGCCGAGACAGTGATTCCCATTATTTTCCACCTGTCCCTCGCCATGTTGATAGGCAAAGAGGGTATAACAGTACGAGTACCTACCAAACACTCGAACCAGTTCACAAGGGCCATGATACGGCGAAATCTGAAGCATGGAAAAGAAGGAGAAGAGCGGAAACTGATAATAATCATTTCCAAGTTCAAGCTCCACCTCCAAGACCCATGAGTAATGGTGCTCGGTTATCTGATCCAAATTCATTGGGGATTCTTGGGGCTGGACCATCCGACAATAGACGCTTTGGTGGTGAGAAGCCTTTTAGGATACGGCAGACCGGTTTCCCTCCAAGACAAGGTTTCCCATGAGGTATTGGCTAGTCTTCATGTACTGTGGAAAGAGACCAGCTGATTTGAAAAAGGGCAATTGGCTCACTTGCTGAAAGGTGCTTCAGCCATCAGGATTTTATTTTTTTCCGCCCATGGGAACAAGTGCTTTCAGATTCCTATATCCTGCAGCTGATCGCCAAAAGTATTCACGGGATGGGACTGCATCCTTCAATGAAGGTTGCTGAGGAAGGGGGGAAAATCCTCTTGAAGGCGGAGGGGTGCATGGTGTCTTGCCACCAATTCTTTTCTTCTGCTGAAGATGAGTTAGAGTAATTTGTTTTCGTAAATAGTTGATAATCAGAAAGGTTTTACCTCATTAAATATATACACACATGAGAAGAACATCTTATATGTAATATACATTTGGAAAGTGTACATGATCAAATTTTCGAAATTTTTGACTTTTTAATCATGCATTTTTTTTTTAAATATTTTTTTTTTTGCCATTCTGTCCATACATAAGAACACACTTCTGTGGTTATTTTCCTCTAGAATTTTCATTTTCAGGATCTAGACTGAGAACTATACTTTCCCAGTAATGCGAATTGTTAGTAATATAAATATCTTTATTTACCTTTGTTTTACCAGACTCTTGCTGCACTACGACTGTAATACTTATGCTACCTCCAATATCTGAGGGTTGGAGGATCAGGTTTCAAGCAATGTTGGAAGTACCATAAAGTTACTGACATTTTATTGTATGCTTTGGGGAGAAATTGATGCTGTAGGGGCTAATTAATCTCTTCTATGGTCTGAAGGGTGAGAAGAAAGAAAGAAAGAAAATAATTAAACTTATAGATAAGGTCATCATGACTTGGAGTGTAAGTAGTTCATTTTACAACTAGAAAATTAGTTCATTTAATTAATTGGAAACATTTAGAGGTCGTTTGGATTGAAAAATACTCTCATATCATCTCATTTTATTATTACAATTTTTCTAAATTTTCTTACAAAATAATAAAAAATTAAACTTTTTTAAATTCTAATTCAATTTTTTTAAATTTTTAAATAATAATAATAGTAAAAAATAATATTCTAATAATATTATTAGAATATTTTATTAAACTTTTATATAAAATTATTGAATCTCATCTTATTGTCTGAACAATTCTCTTAATCTTAACAGTACAATACATGAATAATGAATTACTCTTTATCAAAATTTGTCCTTTGTAATTATAGTTATGGAAAATTTAGAAGACAAATAAATTTTCATCATTATGAGATGAGAAGTGCTATATACAAAGTTTAGAGGGTACAAGTCTCGTGCATTTCTTTAAAAAAAAAATGCTTGACTCAACAAAAAAATTAGATTTTCTCAATTAGGTTTTATTTTTTATCAAAATTTTTGTAAAATAAAAATCATTTCAATGATGTGTTGAATATGTTAAAAAAAAAAAAAACTTGCAAATATATATTTTTTTTAATATAATCTGCACTCGTGGAAAGGAGTACGACCTTAGGTAAAGGATAATAAGGAAAACATGCATGCCACGTGGTTTCAATTCACTAGTCTGAAGTTTCTCAAGCCACCTCTAGGAATAGGGTTTAGGAAAAGAACATGGAATGCATAAAATCCAAAGCGCTGTGGTGTGTGGCCTTGGTTACCACAAGAGAGGGTGTGGTTGACGACAGTCCATTATCACTTTATCCTTCACATTGCTTTCCCAACCTCAAACCTCCAATTCCCTTGAAATCAAATGTTTTCTTATTGCTTCTCTCTTTGTTTAAATTATATGACGCCCCTGTATTTTCCTATGTTCCTAATTTCTAGCATTAGAAAAGAAAATATACCATCTATGGTATATAAATAGAGAGAAAAGAAAAAATATTTGGAAGTTGTGGGTTCATTTATAATATCATCTCTTTTTTTGTCAGTTTCCTTTATCTTGTGCATATAAGAACCAAAAGAAAATAAATGAAATTACAGGGGCACATGGGAAATTCTTGGAAAGAAAAAAAGGAGTGAAGTAAAATGATAAGGTGCAAATCCCATGCAGACTCGAGGGTCTGTACGTCACAAGCAGGATCTTAGCCGCAAGATGGGGGGTCATTCGGGGTTCTCTTATCTGCCACGCAGAGGCATAAGTAGGGTCCACAGCCACTGTTGATTGGCTCTCCCGCGCTGTTATAAAAACCAAATCTCTCTTTGACGTTTGCCTTATTGCAAGGTTCAGAGTCTTCCTCTTAGCCTTTTCTGCAAAACTTTATCTAGAGGGAGAGAAAGAAAGCAGGCATACTGATTTGGTGCAATCTTACAGGTAATCCCACTTGTTCTTCTACACAAAGTATTCTCGTCTGATATATCGGTTTTGTTATGTACGTATATATGTTTCTGTTCTTACATGGTTTTGTTATGTATGTATATATGTTTCTGTTCTTCATGTTCATGTGTATGTGTGTATTACGGTCTAATTAGTTTTTTATAGTTCTTGGGATCAACAATATTTATAAGTACCTACCTAGGAGTCTGTGTGTGTCTTTCCTCTGTCTGAAATTTTATGGTTCTACTGACCCCAAAATATGTCTAAAAGAAAAGGAAACAAAGAAAAACTTTGTTACGTTTTTTCGACCTTTTTCTTTTTGTCTTATTGCGGAAGTTGGGGGTGCATCAATAGAGGGCCGGCAAAACTTGTTTCTGACGAAATTGGACTTTTGTAATTTCATCAGTGTTTTTTCCAATGACAAGCTGTTTTTACTCTTTTTTTCTTGGTATATTGAGTTAATGGAGAAGTTAAGAGCAGATTAAGGACTGGTGAATTTTGAACTGTGTTCCTTCAATTAATTTTTTTAACGATTATGTATTTTGGTTTTTAGTTCTATCTATTCATTTATGATTATCGATTATCTTGAAGTGGATTTATTGGAGATTTCAGTTGAAAGGCTGTGAAACTAAACAAAGAGTTCTGTTAATACTTTCCTATGCGACTCAATCACTTCCGCTTAAGGTCATTTATTCTATTCAATGGAAAACACTTTCATAAAATTGCTTGCCCTTACTACGTATTTTGCAACAAAACTAATGTCTTTCCGAAGTCTCTAAATTATCCTTTTTTCTTAAATAAAAAATATAAAATTATCTTTACTAAAATTATATTATTTTTTCCATTTTTTTGTTACCATTAACCTTTGGATGCTTAACGTAGATATAATCCTTATTTTACAAGTGTAATATTATGGCAATTGCCATCTCTTCATATTGGTTGAATCTAATATCTTTTAAGGGGGAAAGTTAAATTGGTTGTAAAGATTGGTGATAAGTGATCCTATAATATTTAGAGATATTTAGTTTTTAATCTCCCACTAGAGTCTTGAATTCAAATAGCTTAATTAATAGGAGGTGATGAAGGAAAACTAAGAGGCCTCTATAATGCTACAATTATAGTCTTTTGTGTGTGTATGTGCCTGCGTGCTTGCATATGTCTCACTTGTGTATTTTTGGTACTGCCTACGTACTCCTTGGACCTTTCAGGAATAAAAGGTCTATTGTCTTTCAGGTATTTTTTGTAGGAACACTGTTATCTTGGAGTTTTATCAGCTTGTTTGGATATGAAAATTTCTTGAGATTTTTGTAATTGTTGAGAAAACAAAAATTCACGACTTTAACCTTTTGTCTCCATGTGTTTTTTCCCCCAAGTAAGTAAAAAGTTAGGGAGCTGTTCATTTCTTAGACTATATGGGTATCCAAATGTATATTTTTCCAGATGCTTATGAAAGAGTAATCAACTTCGCTTCTACTACCAGATTTTTCAGTCTTTCTTCAAATAGTCACAAAGACTCAAAGAGTCCTAAATCTGATATTAATTTACCATTTCATCAACCTACTTGTATTCTAATGTTGGGAGGTTTGTGCCGCTTTTTTCCTGTTCTTATATCTGCCTTTCTTCTTCTTAAATCCGTATATTAATCCTGACACCAATTATAATTCCAGAACTATGAATAACAAGGACCATTTCGATTCTTAACATTACTTATTCACAACTAATTCAACAATTGAATAGACCATTTTCATTTCCTTCAGTTGAGTTTTACATAGATGAGGTATTTGGCATCAAAAAGTCCTATGCATGTAATTGATTGCATGTTTTGGGAGAAAAATGCATAATGGAAGGCTATATAAGATTAATTTGTTAGGTTGGTTTTTGCAGTTGAAGTGTTTTGGCGCTGGAAAGCGTGAGGAATTTTTTAGAACTCAATACCACATTGAAGTTTCAGGAGGGGAAAGATGGACTATGTGTATGGACCAGGGAGGAACCATCTCTTTGTTCCGGGGCCAGTCAATATTCCGGAACCTGTCATTAGGGCTATGAATAGAAATAACGAGGATTACCGCTCTCCAGCTGTCCCTGCATTGACAAAAACTCTGCTTGAGGATGTGAAGAAAATTTTCAAGACTACTAGTGGGACTCCATTTCTTATCCCCACCACAGGTAATGTGTTCATCGACATCCTTAGAGATTTTATTTTTTCTTGCACAGAGTTTGCTTGCAAAGATTTCATGTTCATTGAAGTGCATTCCTTAATCAGCATGAAGATTGAGTTTCTATTTTCAGATTGACTTACTTTTCTAATGCATTAAAACATGACCATATCTCAAAAGAAGGAAACGTGTATCATTTCATTTGATTTAAATTCATTTTGAGTGACGACATGTTTACAATTATAAAATTGGCTATCTTGATTGTTTACATCATTCCTAGAGGTAACCTAATTTTTAAATAACTTGTTTAATTTCCTCAAGTCTTATTTGACAAAAGGTACTTTCTATGTGCTTTTCTAAAATACTAAATCTATACTTTTAATTCTGTAATATTCCCAGAAAAATTGTTGGTGGTGATTTCAAGCTCGCTCAATTTTCGCCAGGGTTGGAATAGTAGTCGCAATTTTATGAGTATTGATTACTGTGTGTCTGTATGTAAGTGTAAATAATAATGCTGTTTTTTGTTCAGGTACTGGTGCATGGGAGAGTGCACTTACCAACACGTTATCTCCAGGAGATCGGATTGTATCTTTCCTCATTGGTCAATTCAGTCTGCTCTGGATAGATCAGCAGCAGCGCCTTAACTTCAATGTTGATGTTATAGAAAGTGAATGGGGCCAAGGTGCCAACCTTGATATTCTGGCATCAAAACTTGCAGCAGATACTGCACACACCATAAAGGCAATTTGCATTGTTCACAATGAGACAGCAACGGGAGTTACTAACAACTTGGCAAAAGTGAGGAAAATCCTTGGTAAGTGTATCATCTAATGAATTTTTTGTGATATAGATTATTTGTAAAGATTGCTGCCTTTGCATATGGAGTTATGAACACTTGAACCTTGCTTAATCAGCCAAACTGAAAGCATCATTGTGTGATAGTTTTGTTTTGCCATGTTATCATTCATTTTTCAAACCCAAACCAAAATGTAAATTTTAAAAAGGTTAAATAACCTATATTCTGTTGGAACACTTTTGGCGACTGATAAGCGTTTTCTTCTGTCAAGTATGCAAACTCTTTTAGTGGACACTTCTTGCTTGAGAAGAGTATACATATTTTGATGCATTATGTTTTTTAAGATCATTCAATCATCGGGTACTTTTGTTCACATGATGTTTCTCAGTGTGGGTGTGTCTGGCTGCACATTTCATGGATGATAGGTGCAAATTAACCAGAGCCTTTTCCTTATCATAAACTAGCCATGAGGTTGCACGTTTGTCCAAATTCTACGGTATAGAATTGCCTGTATGTCCAGATCCCTTCCTACAATCTGTACGTAAAGTATAAATACTTAATTGGGTTGCATCACCTTTTCAATTAAATCTTTATATAGAGATTTCATATAATTTACTTGTCATTTTACGACTTTAATACCATAATCCCTTATCTCCTGATTTTCTCCTTTATAAGATGGTTCTTATGTTCACTGTGGAACTCTCAGATGACTACAGGCATCCGGCCCTCTTCCTTGTTGATGGAGTGTCTTCCATTGGTGCTCTCGATTACCGAATGGATGAATGGGGTATAGATGTTTCATTAACTGGATCTCAGAAAGCTCTCTCTCTTCCCACTGGGATTGGTTTTGTGTGTGCAAGCCCCAAAGCTCTAGAGGCATCTAAAACTGCAAAATCAGTTAGAGTTTTCTTTGACTGGAAGGACTACTTGAAGTTCTACAACATGGGAACATTTTGGCCATACACCCCTTCCATCCAGTTGTTGTATGGACTCAGAGCAGCTCTAGATCTCATATTTGAGGAAGGACTTGACAATGTGATTGCAAGGCATAGCCGTCTGGGCAAAGCAACAAGGTGAGGAATATTTTGAATCTTTATCAGTTCTGCGACTCAGTGATAATTTGAGATTCTCACTTCCTATGTGATGGTTGACTTGCAAGAAAAACATTGTGATGTATATCTTCCATATGTTTTTTTTAATATGAATTCCGATTGGTCCTTCTAAACTAAAAATGCAGGCTTGCTGTGGAGGCTTGGGGCTTGAAGAACTGCACCCAAAAGGAGGAATGGTTCAGTGACACAGTGACTGCAGTTGTAGTTCCTCCCTATATTGATAGTTCGGAAATTGTTAGAAGGGCATGGAAGAGATACAATTTAAGCTTAGGTCTGGGCCTGAACAAAGTAGCTGGGAAGGTTTTCAGAATAGGGCATCTTGGAAATCTGAATGAGGTATTTTAATTTTCTAATCTTGTTGTTTTCACAACCCTAACTCAGTTTCTTCTGTCTCTAAATATTTTTCTTTTCTGGAAAGTTTCATTTTAAATAATCAGAAATTACGGTTCATAACACATATTTGCTTCGTGAATTTCCCTGCTTTATCTGGTGCTCTTTTTCCATTTTTTCAGTTGCAATTATTGGGTTGTCTTGCTGGTGTGGAGATGATACTCAAGGATGTGGGCTACCCGGTTAAGCTAGGTAGTGGAGTAGCTGCTGCTTGTGCATACTTGCAGAACAACATCCCACTCATCCCTTCCAGGATTTGAGTCCATGTAATCACTTCTTCTTCCATGGCTTCCTTCAGCTGATCTCCTTGTATAAAATGTATAATTTCCTCTAGTTGCACTCTTTTGAGGCTCACCACGTTCCCTATTTAATGCACAATGCATCTTGCATTGTCCTGTATTTGTACACTTCTTTTAAGTTCAATCATGTTTTCTACTTTTATGTTCCGAACATGAGATTCATTATAAACTCACTTGGCTAAAAATATAACGTTTATCAAGCCTGCTAAAAGATTAGAAAATGTCTTTCAAGGATATTGATACAAACTAAATACCTGAATATTAAGAGAAATGATATTTGCAGTCTTAGGATGTGCAAGTATCACATACTTCTTTTGAAAAAAGTGGTTACATCTAGAACTCATATGAAAAATAATTCATTAAAGTAGGACTAAACAGTAAGACACTGCTTAAACAAGATCTACCACTCTTTAACGTTCTGCAATATGGCTTCACCAGTTGCTGAGAGTAAATGATGAATCACTTCATGCTAACACCAATACAATGATTCCTTTGCAGAAAATCTAATCATCGCTTGTGCTAGTTTTTCATTGGCGTCAGCAGTACATTTGGGCCCCTCGTCTGTTTGGCTACGTCTTTTTCTTTTTATCTTTTTCCTTCAAATCACAGCTTTTAAAAATTCAAGAAGTAAAAAGGCAAAATGGATGTATTTTACATATTCAATGCTACACAACCTCCCAACCTCTACACATCACTTTTTTTTTTTTTAATTTTTCAAATTTTTAATATTTTTTAAAAATTGTTTTTGAGTATATTCTTTTTAAGTTAATTTAATTCTTCTATTTATTATTCATATACTAAATATTTGATAAAAGAAAAAAATAAGGAAAATTAAAAAAAAGCATGGTGTGTGTGGCCTTTGTATAGATTTTTTCAAAGGAAACAGTGCTTTGTTTAGTAGAAAAGTCACAACTCTTCCACGGGGATTATAAGGAAACTTCAATGATGTTCTCATACCGCACAAATATAGAGTTGGGTTTATTTATTTATTTTTTATATTTTCTAGAAGTTATGTCACTTTGATTTTACTTCCATCATATCTTGTTCATCAACCATTAGATCGTATACTTTAACCACAAAAGAAATATACAAAATTACTTTTATTGTAAAGTAAACATAAAGTTACGTCACTTTATGAGTTTACTTTTTTGTAATCTATTTATTTTTGTAACACTTCTCTTTTTTAAATAATGAATAAAATGATTGATGAATGATGTAAACTATGGTGGATATCAGACACAATTAACGAATATAATATCCAGTAGAGCACCTAATTTGGGACTCTTTCATGTCACTCATTATCCACCTTCTAATTTGGCAACCTAGGATAAGCATGCCACGCAACTAATCCACTAAATTTATTTACTTTGTGCAGCACCATAGTTTGTTGATCTTTACTTCTTTTTTTGTTCTTTCCCCAAAAATAGAATTGGATAAGGACGTTGTTTCCTTACCGCAACATCCTCTATAAACTTAGAAACTTGGTCCAACTAAAACCGTGTCCTAGTACCATATTGGACTTTGGTCTAACAGACAAGAGACGCCTCTCTCTCTCTTTCAAAAGCCACCAAACTGTTAGCACCCTTTATAACCTTTTCCACTCTTTTCTGCCTCTCGCTCCCTTATAGCCCAAGTCAATGGATTCCAACCAAGAAGATCATTTTGATCGTCTTCCAGATGCAATTCTCCTCCTCATCTGCAATAAACTCCTTGACGCCAAGACTCTAATCAGATGCCTATCAGTCTCAAAGCGTTTTGCTTCTCTTATTCCTCAAATTGACACTGTTTTTCTTCCCCTCCCTCGTGTTGTACCTGATCCAAAACCCAGGGAGGGCTTACCCTCAAAAGTTTTCAAGGTTTTTGTGCAGAATTTGGTCACAAAACTCGTTCGATTTCTTCACCATATCATTTTTGCTAGACACGCTAGAAACTTCAAGCCTGACCATTTCTTATACCATTCCCCTTACGGAGTTTTGAAAAATTTCAATGGAGTAAAGACTTTGCATTTAGAGCTACCTTGCATTGGCTGTGACATGGGATTTGACAGTGGTGATCATTCATTAAGATTGCTCAAGTGGAAAGCTGAATTTGGACAGGAGCTCAAGAGTTGCGTAATCCGTGGGGCAACATCTTTTGAAAGGAAGAAACTTTCATCAACGAACACTGGAAACGAAGTACGTGATGAAGAAGAACAAGAATGTTTTCAACCATATTTAGCCGAAGAAGTGCTTAAGTCACAAATACTGTGGACAATATCTTGCTTGGTATCTGCGTCCGTGAGGCACTATTTGTTGAAAGAGATTGTTGCAAAGTGCCGTACGCTTCAAAGCGTTGTTTTTACGGATGTAAGCAAGCAAGGGAAGCTTTGCATGGCGGAAGAACAGGTCGTTGAGCTGAGGAATATTACTATGAACTCGATGGGGACGTCGACGGAGAGGACTCCCATACCAAAATCGTGCATAAAGCTATGGTACGAGCCGGTAATGGAGTTTCCAGCATCGGGGATTGTCATGAAAGGAGTGACAGTTATGGTGATCAGGCCTGTTAATGGAGGAGTGACGTGGGGAGAAGGAAAAAATGATGGTGATTTGTTGGTGGGTGATTTGGATGGAGAGGAGGATCATGAAGATAAGGCAGTTTTTGGGGAAGCTGTGGGAGAGATGGTGAAGAGGAAGACCAAGTTTGTGATGGAATTGAGTTCCTTTTGAGTTGTGAAGTTGCATTTTCGCTTGTTTTGTACACAATATATATGCAGGAGTTTTGTGCTATACACAGCCTTTTTCATTCCACTTTATTCTCATGTTGCATCGCTTATCAATTATTACGTTAACCTTTTGTTTTTCCATAAATTACAAATTCAATGATTAATAGATAATGTCACAAGGATGAATATATATATATATATATATATATATATATATATATATATATATATATATATTAAGATCAAGCGCTAGAACGAGAGTATAGTATATAATATTTTCCTATTATATATATATATATGGAAAGTTAATTGTTTGAATTCATTATCTCAACACAATCTTCTTTGATTACTAATTATAATGAATTAAATCTGAGAAGGAATTTTCTTTTTCTTTTTCTTTTTTAAGGAAAGTAGATGAACTCAACTAAAATCAATTCAGTTCAGTATAATTTTAAACTGACTCTAATATTCAAACACTTAACTCTCAAATTATTAAATTTATCTCAACTCAAAACCTCTTTACACATGGAACCTAGAACATTTTTCAACTTGACATCTCTTTACATGCTAGACCTACAACCTATTTCAACTTCTCATAAATATATCTAAATTCATCTTAACATTCAAACATATCTAAATTCATTTTAGGTGGGTCTCATAAAACTCATTTCATCATCTCAACTCACTACTCTTTATAAAAATACTCAACTCATTTTAAATTAGCTCAATATATATCCAAACGGGATCAAAGTGTTACAAAGCTAAAAAAAGGAAGCGAGCTAGACTTCTAAAATTTTCAATTTCTTAATATTTATTATCATGACCTTTTAAATAATGTTATACTTATTTATAGTCATATAATTTAATATATAAAGAAAAAATCTATCTACGAGTCTCATTTTTTTACACATCAACACATAAGCCTTCTACATAAATTATATTATAATATATTTGATGTTTTAAAATTGTAATGGATTTCACAACAAATAATATATTAACACATGGATAGATAGATAACAAAACTCACGTTGAGTTTTTTTTATTTTTTGAAGGCAACAACCTTTAGTTCCTTTCATTTCAATGAACGTAAAATACATGAAGGGTATTCCTCTATAGTAATAATACAATCTGAAATGGTAAGAGCATTTTTTACAAGAAGGTGGGCTATAGTATTACTATCTCTCTTAACATGAGAGACTTCCCACCTTGCAAACTTAGTAAGATCTAATTTAGCTTCAGAAAGAAACATGTTGGAACTACACCATGCCTCCTGGTCCTTCTTCAATACTTGTGTTGAATCCAAGGTTTCAAGTTTCATGTGATTATAAATCTACACATGGATTTTGATGATAACAAATGAATACAAAGAATAAAGGTGTTTCAAGCTCAAGTTGTCCACATAATGGAGTCAAGCACATCAAAGAACCAAGCATGAGCAAGAAGGAAACAAGTTCACATTAAAGTCATAGAGTAATGTTGTAAATCTCTTAAAATTCGAAATTAGGATTAAGGCTAAAAAATTAATATTTTATCATAAAACATTAAAATACATTTTCCACATGTGCATGAATATTTTGAAAATTAAATTTAAAAATTTTGAAAGATAATTGATTGTCATCTTTCACATGTGCATGCCATGATTAAAGGGTTGAACTTTGAAAATATTAAAGATGATTGATTGTCATCTTTCACATGTGCATGTTTTATTTGAATATTTTCAAAAGTGATTGATGCTTTTCTTGACTTATGCAAAAGGAAGATGTCTTTGTTTGAAAAATTTGAAAAGTAAAGTGTGCTCCTTTTGTCATATGCAAAAAGTAAAAGATTAGGTTTGAATTTTTTGAAAAGTAAAGTATGCTCCTTTTGTCATATGCAAAAAGTAAAAGATTAGGTTTGATTTTTTTTTAAAAGCAAAGTGTGCTCCTTTTGCCATATGCAAAAAGTAAAAAGATTTGATTTGATTTTTTGAAAAGTGAATGATGATGTCTTTGACATGTGAATCTTTTTAAATTTGAATATGAAGTCTCATATGCCTATAAATAGATCATTTGAGAGCTTCACATTCACAACACCAAGAGCATACAATATTTATTCAAAACTTTCATTCTCTCTTCTCTAAGCATTGAGCCTTAACGCTTGTTCATTTTGAGATATATAATTTGTGCTTGTATTGTTCTTATTTCACTCATTGAGGAGTGTTTTCTGATAACCTACCCACTATCAATTCTTGTATCAGTAAAAGGGTGTGTATAACCCTTGTGCGTGTAGAAAGTGTTCTACACAGGGAATAGTTGAATCACCACGTGTAAGGTGATTGCAAGTGTAGAGGGTGTTTTACACGGATCCTTTGTAGCGGTGTTGTTCAAAGGTGTAATAGGTTTCTATCTCCACCTGAAGGAGGTTGAATAGTGAATTCGAGGATCCTCAAGGGGTAGCTTGAGGCGAGGACGTAGGCAGTGGGGCCGAATCTCGTTAACATACTGAGTTTGCTTCTCTCTTACCCTTACTCTTTATATTTATTATTGTTTTATATTTTATTTATATTTTAATTATATATTTGATTTATAATTTTTTTTTTTTTAATACAACTCAATTCACTCCCCCTCTTGTGTTAGTCATTTGGGCAACAACTTGTATGGCTTGGAGTGAGTCACCTTTCAGTACTATTTGTTATAGCCTTAGGTCCCATGCAAATTGTACAGCAATTAGAGCTCCAAAGGATTCAGCCAGAAGGAGTTCTGTGAAGAGAAACTTCCTTTGTCTTAGAGTTGCTGTGACCATGCCTTGACAGTCCCTTATGACCACCCCAACCCCAACAGTACCTTGTACTTTGTTTATAGCCCCATCCCAGTTTACTTTAAACCAATCCTGAGGTGGTGGCCTCCATTCAGTCACAGGAGTACCTGTTTTGGCCTTCATGTGAGCCTGCTGGTTGGCCACTCCTTGTTCCCCTTGTTCCAACTGTACTATGTCATTCACTTCTCTAAGGATTGCATTTGGCGGCCAGAATTCTTGGTTAAAGATGAATGCATTCCTTCTTAGCCATAATTTATGTGCAACTATTGTGAATTCTTTGAGGTCCTCTTCATTGAGATTCTGGAAAAGCCTTTCTAGAAGATATAACATGGGAGTGTAAGATAGTGTGCACTTCTGGAGTCTTTTTTAGCATTGTCCCCACACATCTCTAGCAGCTTCACACGACCAGAGCACATGTGTTGAGTTCTCTTCCTCTCTCTGGCATATAGGGCACAAGGGATTTGGCACTACTTTCCTTTTGTAGAGATTGGATTGGGTTGGGAGGGCTTCTTGGCATGCACACCAGAGAAACATTCTCTCATTCGGTGTGACTTTAAGTTTCCAAATTCTGTTCCATATTATATTGGCATTGGTGCTCGATGATGCTTGACCCTTGGCAGCCACATTCTTTGCTTTTTCCAAGTGATAAGCACTTCGAATAGAGAAAATACCTCCTTTTGTTCCATGCCAGATTAGCTTGTCTTCTATTCTAAGTGTGCTTATAGGTGTTTTAAAAATTAGATCAGCTTCCTTTTTGTCAAAAATTTCCTTAACTAGCTCAGATTTCCAGCACTTGTTGTGAGGATCAATAAGTTCAGAGACAGTTGCATTTGCTTCAAGGATTTTTTGGGTGCTCAAAGGCTTGGTGGGTGCAGGATTGAGGATCCATTGGTCTGTCCACACATGAGTCTTCTCTCCTGTGCCAATTCTCCAGTAGGACTCCTTTTCAACCACATGTCTAGCAGCTACTAGACTCCTCCACACATAAGATGGTTTTGAACCAACCTTGGCTAATAGAAAAGAGGATTTAGGAAAGTATTTTGCTTTTATCACCTGTGCTGCCAGGGATTTGGGATCCTGAAGGATTCTCCAACATTGCTTTGAGAGTAGGGCTTTGTTAAAAGTTTCTAGATCCCTAAATCCTAGTCCTCCATCACTCTTCGATTGCCCCATATTCTTCCATGATAGCCAATGGATTTTGTTTCTTTTTTCTTGTTGACCCTACCAGTAATTAGCCATTGCACTGTTGATTGCTTGTAGGATGCTTAGAGGCAGTTTGAATACACTCATTGTGTAGGTTGGCAGTGCTTGTACTACTGCTTTCAGGTAAATCTCTTTTCCTGCCAATGTAAGGGGTTTGGTAAACTTGCTGGTTAGCTTCTGTTTGATGTTGTCTAGAATTGCCTTGAAAGTTTTGATCTTATGTCGACCAACCACTGAGGGTAATCCCAAGTATCTCTCATATGGCATTGCTGTTCTCATCCCTGCAATTGATGTAATATAATCCTGAGTAGCTCTTGCTGTGTTTTTGCTAAAAATTATTGATGTTTTCTCAATGTTCAACCTTCGCCCTAAGGCCATCTCATAGCATTCCAACAGTCTAATTAGCTTGGCCCATTCTTTAGCTTTTGCCTTGCAAAATACAAGGCTATCATCCACACAAAAAAGGTGGGAAACTTTCAATTGACCTCTGGCTATTGGGCCTCTGCACATATGATGAAAATGTAAGGTGATAGAGGGTCACCCTGCCTTATACCTCGGGATGGAGAAAATTGAGGTTGAGCTATTCCATTCACGAGAAGAGAATACTTGACTATCTCTATACATTTTATCACCATTTCCACCCATTTTCTGCAAAAACTCATCTTGTAAACGATTGCTCTAAGGAAACTCCATTCTACTCGATCATAAGTCTTGCTCATATCGAGTTTGAGTGCCATGTAGCCTTATTTACCTGTCATTTTACACTTCATAGTATGTAGTGCTTCAAAAGCCACCACTATGTTATCAAAAATTAGTCTAGAAGGTATGAAAGCTGATTGAGATGGTGAAATAATACAGGATAGGACTTTCTTTAATCTATTGGCAATCATTTTGGATATGATCTTATAGATTACATCGCATAAAGAGATGGCTAAAGAGGTAGAAGTTCAAAATATATGCAATTACAGGTACACAAAATCTATGAATAGATGGGCTAAGATTCCTTCTGCGACCTAAACACTATGATAATAATTAAATATTCTTTATTTTTATTAAATATTTCTGTTGTAGATCGGCCCCTGGATCTAGAGAAAATATACAGTGAAAGATCATTAATTTCAAATAATGGTTTTCAATATTAAACCAAAACTTGTAGTTTGCCTTCAAACCATCGGTCATAGACGAGAAAAATACTTGAGGAATGATGAATAGTATTTCTAGTTTTCATGAATTCAACCTATGAACTCTTCTAGAACTCTGGATTATATTCAATGGCCATAATTTTAAACATATTTAATTGGAAGGTCATACAATATATATATGCACATGCATATGTATATATTGTCTTCCCCCATCTTGCCATTAAATTAAATGTACCACTTATCCTTTTACTGACTCACTTGTACCCAATCTAATTTGTTTCAGCATCATTTCAAATCAACACGTGCTTTTAGCTAAAAGAAATGCTTTAAACACATAAGAGTTTTAAAAAATAATCTCACCAACTAACATGATTTGACGTGATATATGATTATACAATTACTTTTATCTTCGTAAAGTAAATAAACTAAATCCACGTATCATATGAAATTACAAATTTATGAATTTACTTCTTTTATTGCTGCAGCAATTCTCGATAATTGAACTTTAACCAATAGTCACTTTTTCCAACAAATGTGTAATAACAGGTATAGTCAGGTATAGTGGACTAAACTTTCAGTGGCATTAAACATCTCAAGAAACTACGGTGTCTCGATGTACATACATTCGCCCATATACACAACTTAACGGAGAAATTGCACAATACACAAAAAAATAAAAAAACCTTCAAAGAAAAGATTGCGAAGATGAAAAAATAAAAATTTAAGTTGGAAGTTTATGAAACTCCTAGTCTGTCACGAAGCGTATCGAAAATTGATGAAGCAGCTGCATTCTGTGCAAAGGTCAATTTCAATCTACCAAGCAATTCACCATCTTTCGCCTGCGATGCAGCATCAGCAGCTTCCTTGGCCATGCCAATCCGAGCATAAGACTGTTTGAAAGTAAACAAGAGCTTAAGGTAAAGGTGTTGTATGTAAATTGGTTTGGCCAGAGGTATCACTACATTATTGAACTCATTGCAGGTTTATTTACCTCAGCTCTTTCTCGAGGATCTGTGAGTTTGGGGATATATTTTAGAGCTTCCCCTTTTTCGTCTGCCTCAATGCAGGCCTCCACAAATTGACGGTAGCCTATTTGAAGTGAAGAACAATTAGGTAATCGATTCATGATTCATGAAGTATGTCATGAAAGAACGGACAAAAGATCTACACCTACTTTTCATCTTTTAAATGAAAAATAAATATGCCTTTGAATTCTGTTTTTGGCAAATTGTGGCTACAAAACATTCTCAAATTTACACGTGACCTTGGATGGTAGATCATTTATTGTTGGACCATGCTACTGTGCCACCCAGCACTTACCGCTGAGTTTGACTGCTAGGCATTGTGCCTTTTTTTTTAAAACATTTTTTAAACATTCTTTAAAAATTGAAAAAAATACACATATTCATGATAGTAACTTTTTTAAACATTTAAAAAAATTTTAAAAAAATGCACCAGCGGTCAAATCTGGGGAGCAAACTAGCATTTTCCTTTATTTGTTACAGTAGCAGACATTTAATAAGACTCAAACTGATTTTAAATAGTAAATATTCAAAGTTGTCAGATGTTTTGTTGATTTTTTGAGTTGAGCTTATCAGATACAAACATTCAGATACTCCCGAATCAGGATAACACATTAATTGGAAGCAAAACTTAATAATTGTTGACATCCACACCAAAATATTCTTTGAATGCAAACGACAATATAAATCTACAACATAATCATAATAAAGGCAGCAAGACTTTAAATGTGTCTTCTTCTTCTTTTATAAGTAAATGAAATGTGTTTTCTTCTTTACCTCGCTTTCCTTTTTTTTTTTTTTATAACAGCATCATTTACCTTGCTTTCTAAAACTATTTAGGAGTTGGAAACCTTACCTATTGGTGGTCTCTTCTCCTTTGAAAACTTTTCCAGTGCTTCCCAATCTCTGATCGTGGCCAAAGCAAAGATCTTAAGCCAATACCATCTCTTCTCAGAAACCTGAGACAAGTAACAACATCAGTAACATTCAAATTGCATCTAGTAGACCACATAGATGGCATGTAAACATTAAAAAATGTTGACAATTGCTTGATCTCGTTGCACCCAATATCTCAGCTTCATTGCTTTAAAAAAACATGGAATTAGGCATACGAGAAACACTTTTTCACCTCTACTCTAGAAAGCATCAGAGGAACTTTACAGACCTTGAATTCTGTTTTCACTTTCATTGCCGCTCGATGATTTCCCAATACAATACACGTGCGAATTGTGTCACTAATGCTTGAATCAACAAAAATGGCCTGCTTTGTAGTCACCTCCAACTCATGTTGTATTCTAGAAAAATAGAAAGTAATCAGAACTAAGAATAATTTCACTTTGCATAATAGTTTTTTCATACATCAAGTAGTGGTGTAAATACCAAGTCTAAACCCTAACTGATTATTTGCATACATTTATTGTAGTATGACCTCATAAAGAACTATAGCATGCTTTGTCTTAAAGCCTGATACAACAAAGGGTAGGTTTACAGTAATAATTATTTTATGCATCAAGCCGTGCAAATAAAAAATGTTACTCTTTTCTCACCTTAACAATTTTGCATGCTCTTCAGCAGCCTTTGACTCAAAGGTATGTTCCTTCGTTTCCGCAAAAAGATTTTGGGCCTTCTCGGTAAGTTTTATGCGTGGACCATGGAGTGGAGATCCTTTGCTTGCCATGGGATTCTTTCCTAGTTCCCATGATTCTTTCCATAAAAGAAAAGCAACCTCCTTTGAAACCAGAAAACATTATTATCAAAATTAATGTTCCAACAAACAGAGATTACCATCAGAAAATTTAATATGTTTAGTCAAATACTAAATAAAACTAAGAAATCAAATGGATGAAAGGAAGCATAAATAAAGTGATCTCAAGTAAAACCAGCTGTATGACAATGACGGCTACCTAGAGCACATTCCTCCTCCCTCTTTTTTTTTTATTTTTTTCTGATGGCACACTCATCCTGTCATAACTATTAATATATTTTAGAATTTTGTAATGGGACGACCTAAATCCAATACTCAAGCCATTCTGACACCAAACTCTGTTTTCATGGTAATCACAAAAAGAGGATACAATAACCGACCTAAGGATTCCTACTCTCTACACGACCTTTCAAATACAGATATACTCTCTACAGGACTTAATACATATGTGTCTGTATAGATCAAATATCAACCACCAATCTCAAAGAATTTAAACATACTTGGAGTTGTCCAGTTGATAGGAAGAAATCCTTCAGGAATTCATGCTTATAACACCTGAAACAATGAACATGGTGAGCATTCATGCACAAGCACAAAACACCACATTCAATGATGTAACACAAGCAAAAGAAAAGAGAAGAACATGTCTCTTTTAACTCCTTGAACACGCAATGAAAAAGAACACAGAAAAAAACTCCTTTTACTAAAACCATCTCAATTATTTAGTGATTCAATGATGAAATTTTTCACTATATGCCATTTATCTCAATCTTATGGTAAAAGACCAAAATCCTTGAGTTAATAGAAAAACTGAAAACAAGAAACTAAGGTCACGAGGAAAACCCAAAAATTAAGAAATACTTATCCTGCATCAGAAACATGTGCACACAACAGACAACATGCAACAAGATCCTTGAAAGCAAACAATTTACTTTGACTACGGTAAAAGTGCACTATTAGAAAATTCATACTAAGTTGCAGCCCACATGCCTCACTCCACATCAGGAGAGGCCATGCACTCAACTAGCCTAAACAACACATCTGCACATTCTTTTAGTAATTTTCAGGGCACAACAGTAAGCGCACACTTAAGCTAACATCTGCTTATTCTTCCACCACATGCGTATTCTGCAAAATCAGCGATTAACTAACTCATGCTGTAAGGTTTACAGAACACACGTTTGTATTCTCTGATTGAACAAAAGATGAACAAAGCATAATTCCAATGTTTTCATTTCGTTTCACCTTTTTTTAATTATGGTACTTTTCATCGTATTCATTGTCATCTTCTCCCCCTCCCTTTCTAGTCAATATTAATGTCCTTATTGCCCCCTCTCCTCCCCCCTATTAGTAAAAATATTTTCTTTTTTTCCGTCAGCTCAAATACCTGTCCCAAATCTTTTCTGCTGAACTAAAAAGTCCAATTTCTTGAAAGTGGTTAATGATAATATCCTTGAATAAGTAAGACTAAAATAATTTTCTATTTTAACGTTTGAGTTCAAAGGCAAATAAGTTCATAAAGATCAAATATAAAGTTCTGCAATTCCTTAAAATACCCCGCCACCCAACCCCAGTGCTGAGGGGTGTCTTCTCTCTATGGTGGGCTTTGTTATAAATCCTGTTACCATATGCAGCTCAACAATTTCCTACTGTTGAGACTTGAGAATCTAAATCTAAAAGCAGGTATAAACATTCTCTTAAATCTAAAAGCCAAGTAAAAACTCATTGCATGTTATATCTTCATTTTTCCACAAATATATTTTCTGAAAAGTGTTTTAGAGCCCCCACGATGACCGTTCTTTGTTTGCATTTCCAAGTATTTATGTCACTAGATCATGTGCATTACTTTTCCAGGATGTGTTCAGAAAGTTCACCCTGCACGCAGGCTCTAGGCAACCTTTAATGCCTAACGTGTCAATACTCTAATAACCATAATCTTTTCACTCACATTTGCAAACTAAAGTACCTAGAAAAGACAATTTACAAGGAAGAAATCAATATATATAACTTTTGATAACTAAAATCAAAATCTACACTAAATCCGAAAATAGTTTATACATACCGTGCATAATTTATAAATAAATCCCGTGCCAGGGTTCTGGCCTGTATCATTCCAAAAAACTCCAACGGTTGCCTCTGCATCAAATAGAAGAGCTTATCAATAGTAGGGGTGGCAATATGTTACACGACCCGTTAACCCAACACGAACAAGACACGATAATAGTGGGTTAGAGTTTAGTTTCAATGGGTTCAGGTCAAAACAGATTGACCCACTAAGACACGATTGCTTAACGGGTTGATAACGGGTCAACCCATTATAACACGTTAAGAAAGTTAAATTTATAATTATACCCTTATATCTAAAAGTAAAATTGTTAGAATTTCAATTTCGATATTTTTATTGTTTGGATTGTAATTTTAGACTTGTAGTTATCTTAATAATTTTTATAAATATTGTGATTTTAAATTTTATATAAAATTATACTAAATTTAATCAGGTCAAACTGGTTAATTTTGGGCCTTCAATCCATTTACATAAACAGTTTGAAACGGGTCGTATTGTGTTGTGTTAACCTATTTCGTAATATTCACTAATAGTTCAAAACGGGTTGACACGACACGACCCGTTATGTTAATGGGTTGTGTTAGGGTTTGAGATTTTGACACGATAATCTTAACGGGTCGGGTTAGGGTTGAGCTATATCGTATAATATACATGCTTTGACACGACGTGTTAACACGATTTGACACCCCTAATCAATAGCATCTAGTATATGACTACAAATAGAACCCTTTTTTTTTTATAAGTAAAAATAGAACTTTTTTTTTCTGTTGAATTGTTACCTTTTGCAAGATATGAAACAGAACAAGATAAACAAGGTCGGTATCACCACTTTCAGTTGCCTTAATCAAAGCTGTATCTTCTTCTCCTATGCTTAAAAGAAGAGGGACCTGAAGTGAAAAAATCATAATAAGAAACTTCCAGAAAATGCCGCAGCATTTTTTCCTTTCTTTCTTTTTTTCTTTGTTGGGGGAGGGGGTATTCAAAACATAGCAGATTTTTGAGTCAATGAGGCAGGGATATCTTTCCCCACAAGTGCACTTCAGTCAAATGAAAGAAAAAGAAAGAGAAAACAAAAAACCTGTTTTGAGGAACGTGGTTCATGTTCAACAAGCATAGCAGCCAATTTCCGGCGGCCATTCTTATCAGCATGAGCAGCAACTGCAGCATAGGATATTCCTTTGCATAATTTCAACTGCAACTCAAAAAGACATGATATAAGATGTTTACATGGAATGAAATGAACATAAATCACGTAAAGTTTTAGAGTAATTGACAACCTTATCCAGTAAGATTTCAAGGAGAGTGGCATCAGGGATTGCTAATGAAGCAGTTATCTTCGAACATGCCCAGTGCATTATCACCACCTCCTACAACAAACCAAATTAGGAAAAAAAGGATTTAACATGGACTTATGCCTTTTCAATTCTCAGATATAAGGCAGCAACCATGTCAAGGTTAAAAAATCAATAGCTGACAAAATAATAATGGGACACCAGCAAATATGACAGTCAATAGTCAGGAACAGATCCAACGAAGCATCAAGAACATGGACATATACAAATATATTTAAATGCTATCTGAGTATATACATTGGCTTAATTGAGAATGTATTTAGGTGTTCTTTTGTATACTTCCTGTGTACATGGGCTATGCCTATTTCATTCATATCAATATAATTTACTTCTTATGTATCAAAGATAAAAAGCATATACATTGGCACTGCATAGAAAAAGATTATCATTTTCAGGCATATGAATCAGGACATGAACATCCAATCGATAACCTCAATATTTCATCTCATGAAAATCTTGTCAGATTTTTTTTTTCTTGGTCTTTAGAAAGAGCTTTTGTAGTTAAAGGTGCCAGAGATGAGTTTAAAGAGATGGAACAGACATTTTAAGCTTGTGCGGTTAATTCAGTAGCTTCGTATGGGTATAATACAGTTCTTGTCACAGCCAGCTGAATGTTCCAGGGAATAAAAGAAAGAGGTTCATCTCAGAAGTTTTTTTCCTTAGAACATCTTCAATATCACTACCTCAAGTACCTTCTTTTCCCCCAAAAATTTGTCTCAGCTAATTTACTGATCTCAAGGTAAAACTTCATTCAAGTAGAGTACAACTTTAGAATAAAACATCTTTTTTACAAAATTCTGAAAAGAAGTGTATTGTTAACACTAGAAGCTTATCAATAACTGTCCAAACCAAAACTCCTGTGCAAATTTACAAACAATTTACTTTGATATTTATAGAGTTCTCCACTACTTTCAAACTACAATTTTATGATCACGGTAGATGGACATAAATTTCAGCAGAGAAATCACTGGTTAAAAGGTATTCTCTTGTATGCTTGTGTGTACTTGATCTCAAGTTTTTAATTAACTGTCATAGTTCTTAATACATATTCACAATCAGCCCATCTCTCTTACATCTAACTTCATCTTACATCCATGCCCATGTCACTCTTCATCTCTCAAAGAGCATCTTCACCCACTAGCAAGCACTACTGCCCACGCCCCTCCCCAACAAAAATTAAAAAATTAAAATTTGCTCTTCACCATGATTAGTAAAAGAATAAGTTAAGATCTTTGATGCACTACTTTTTCAGATGGATCTTATAGAATTGCTAATAATTTCATGCTTCAATTTGACATTACCACAATTTCACAAGTTTCCAGTGCACTACATCATATCATACAGATCTTAGATTCTTAATACATAAAAGCAACAGTGCAAATCTATCATATTTAGAAAGTACATTTGAATATATTAGCTTACTTGATTCATTCCAAGGTAATCTGATATCCGCAGGGCAAGAAGGTGTTGGTGTGCATTAATCAAACGGCCAATCAGAACAGACGGCGTAAGTAGCTGGGCAGCAAATTTATTCAGTGTCAAAATCAACAAAATGGCAAAAAAGTTCAATGCTGAAATTGTAAACAAAAATCAGTAAGTTTTGAAAACCTTATATTGCTGGATACTGAGAGGAATGCCAATCTCAGGGCTGCGCACAGCATTTAAGACTCGCAAAGTTTTACACATTTCTTGAATACGGTCACGGTGAAAATTGCTGCCAAAGCCAACTGGATATCATTACCGAGAGCAAAAAAATCAGGAAATATGTTTGCTCTTTTAAGACTTTAAAAACATGCCATTAACAGAGTAAGAATTACTTTTTACCAGGTACAAAAGAATTATTTCACCATAATTGCATAAAATACAGGCAACCGAGACCATGATATGCTCAAAACTAGTAAAATATCACCAAATACGGACTTCACACATCCGTTTCTAATAAAATTACTTCTTACTTATAAAACAAAAATACAGACTTCACAGAGAGTAAACTCAGGCAACAACATTAAGTGTGTGAGAAGCCATTCAAAAGACCATGTGTAGTCGCATTCTACCTAGGTCACCTCCACGTTAAGAACCACAAACTCAACAAAGCCATAAATCCCAACCACTTGGAGGAACAAGTAGGGAAAATATGACAAAATCTCTCTATTTCATCTCCTATGGATATTATATATATATATATATATATATGTATATGTATATATATATTTATGTGCACACATTCACCCCCAACCCCCCAAGAAAAGAAATGTAACAGAATCCATGTAAACCAGTTGAGACAGAATCCTGTATGAAACTTTCTTTTTTTATAAGTAATCAAAGTGTATTAATGAAAGAATAGGCAAAAGCCATATGAAGTACAAAACTATGCCCTAACTACGTAGGGAGTAAAGATACAAGGCTGTCATGGAAATCTTGTCCATTAAAAATAACAGCTGTGGCCCAAGTAAAAAGAGTTCTAAAAAAGAAAGCTATTAGTTCCTCCCTCGATCTCTCTTTATCCTCGAAGGTCCGATCATTGCGCTCCTGCCACACGCACCACATGATGCATATAGGAATCATCTTCCATACAGCCTTGATCCGTTGATTGCCTCGTAAATCTGTCCAACTAACCAAAAGCGCCACTACTGTCTCGGGCATAAACCATCCCAAATCCAGTCTACTAAATACCTCGTTCCATAACCATCTAGCCACGTCACAATGCAGTAGAAGATGGTCCACCAATTCATCCCCATTCCTACACATACAACACCAATCTATGATGATCACCCTCTGTTTCCTCAAATTGTCCGTTGTGACGATCTTGCCTAGGGAAGCGGTCCACAAAAAAAAAGTTGCTTTGAGGGGCGCCTTGTGTCTCCAAATTCTTTTCCAAGGGAATTGAACAGGGAGCTCATGTGAAAGGGATTTATAGTACGAGCGAACCGAGAATACTCCTTTACCTGTAGGTATCCACCACAATAAGTCGGTATGCTGGTTATTTGGTTTGAAAGGGTATAGCATACTGAAAAAGGCTGCATAGCTGTCCATTTCCCAATCATTTGCCGCCCGACTAAAAGTGATGTTCCATTGAATGTGTCCCCCTGTTATCACCATGACATCTGCCACTGAAGCATCCTTAGCAACTGCGACCCTGAAGAGGTCAGGAAATAGTTCCTTTAGTGCATCATGACCACTCCAAGAATCTTGCCAGAATTTGATCCTAGTCCCGTCTCCAAGACAGAATCTCGAGTGCCGGGAGAAAACCCCCCACTCCGTATGCCCCTCTCACTTCATTGGTACACCAACCCCCCATAAACCCCCATATTTGCTCTCAATCACCAACTTCCATAGAGCCTCCGGTTCTTTATAAAATCTCCACAACCATTTTCCAAGTAACGCCCAATTAAAGATTCTCAGAGTTCTGATGCCCAAACCACCACTAGAGAGAGGGCTACATACCTTCTTCCACTTGACTAGGTGGAATTTATATTCCTCACCTATACCAACCCACAAGAAATCTCGCTGAAGTTTCTCAATCCGAAGCGCCACACTAGCAGGAATGGGGAACAAGGACAAGTAGTAGGTCGGTAGGTTAGATAGTGTTCTCTTTATCAGGGTAGTCCTACCTCCTTTTGACAGGTACATTCTCTTACAGCCTGCAAGACGACGTTCTACCTTCTCAATCACTGTATCCCACACCGAGGCCGCTCTTGAGGCTATCCCCAATGGTAGTCCAAGATATGACACGGGGAGTGCGGCAATCATACACCCCAAAGTATTCGCCAACTGTCTGAGGTGTTGTACCCCTCCGATGGGCACCACCTCAGATTTGTTCAAATTCACTTTCAAACCCGATGCTGCTTCAAAACAAAGTAGAAGAGCCTTCAATACTCGAACCTGATTATGGTCAGCCTCACAAAATATTAGAGTGTCGTCTGCAAACAACAGGTGAGAAATATTAATTGAACCCCCTCTTGGGGATCCAATCGGGAAACCAGTCACCCGCCCATTAGCTACCAAGGCTGAGATCATTCTGCTCAAAGCCTCCATCACAATAACAAATAGTAACGGGGACAGCGGATCTCCTTGTCTTAGAACTCATGTGCTATCGAAAAAACTTGTTGGACTTCCATTTATCAGCACTGAAAATTTCACCGTAGATATACATCAACGGATCCAAGATCGCCATTTCTCTCCAAAACCACATCTCCCCAGAAGGTCGATGAGGAAATCCCAATTAACATAGTCGTATGCCTTCTCCATGTCTAACTTACAGATAATCCCAACCAGGCCAGCTTTCAATCTACTATCCAGACATTCATTTGCTATAAGGACCGCGTCTAGAATCTGTCTCTCTTTTACAAAGGCATTTTGGGGCTTCGAAATTATATTTCCCACAACCTCACTAAGGCGGTTTGCCAATACCTTAGAAATAATCTTGTAGACCCCATTTACCAGACTAATGGGTCGGAATTCCTTGATCTCCACCGTCCCAACCTTCTCCGGTATCAAAGCGAGAAAAGTGGCATTTAGGCTTTTCTCAAATTTTCCAACCGAATGAAACTCCTAAAACACCTTCATGAGATCCACCTTTAACACATCTCAGCATGTTTGAAAAAAACCCATCAGGAATCGGAGCCTTGTCTTTAGTCATCTTTCTCGCCACATCAAAAACCTCAGCCTCCTCAAAAGGCCTCTCCATTCAGATATCATCCATAGGCCCAATAGCATCAAAAAGCAAACCATCGGGCCGGGGCTGCCAACTTTCCTACCCGGTTAGTAGCTGTTTAAAAAAATTAACTACATGATTATTAATCGCAGGCTCATCATTACAGTTAGCCCCATCAATCTTCAGCATCTCAATATTATTGGATCTCCTATGAAACTTGGTTTGTATCTACCAGCCTTCAGCTACTCCATAAACCAGTTGAAATACAGCACTCACATCTGTTCAAATATATAAAAAGAATCCGTTTAAACCAGTTTAGACAGAAGTCTGTACAAAACATAGTCTTATATGTCCCAGCCTTCAGATACTCACTTCTTGACTTCCTCTTCCCCACAATATTTTCTCACCCCAATTGTGCAGTAAATTTGGATCACTGAAACTGTTTGTTTCAATGTTGACTGAGATGCAAAATGGGAGAAAGAGTGCAAGAGAAGAACTTCACATTTCCATATGAACCAACGACAGTGAGGTCAAAAAAAATACAGTGAAGCAATTAATGTTGATCTTAAAGTATGTACTTAAGAATGACAATGGAGAGGTCTGAGACAGGCATTCCAACCAAATTGTCACACGGTTAGAAATCACACAGCTGAACCTGCCCCAAACGTGGTTTTAGTTTAGCTATATCCTGAGGACCTGATCTGATGCCACAAATATATATATATCCCCATCCAGCCATGTCTGAGCATGGATTCCCCTATAACTAAAGCCGAAACGTATGTATTCTGTAACAAGATACAATAGTATGAGCAAGGTAGTCAACTAATGATGCCAAGTGCTAATAACATCTAAAACTGTTCTCATTCAGAATGCCACTGCATCAGCAAACCAAACACACCTGCAAAAGGCTTGGCCATAGCTGGCAGCTCTTAGCAGTGTCCTTTGTCGTGAAACATCAAATTCGTGACCAGCTGCATCAACACATGCTTCAACAGCCTCTGACAAGGAGGATCTTATCAATCTCAAATTTTCATCTGCCTGGCAAACAATACTTTGTTAGACACACCAAAATATAATAAACCCCTAAGTGCTAATGTGGTTCTACTTATAAAAAAAGTGCTTGTCTGGTTCTTTTTCTTCACTGTTTTACAAGACCAATAAAAATAAAAAGGAAGAAAGAATGAGTAAAACATTGGTGCATGAATCTTAAATACTTTTTTTTTTATCAGTAAAAGAAATTATATTGATCAAAAGGAGGCAAATGCCCAAGTATATGGGACATATACAAGAGCAATGCCTAAGCATGCTAATTTAGGGATACAAGGAATTCGTGAGCATGAATGTTAAATACTCAATCAATTGACACATTGCTTTTGGAAATTACATATGTAGTAGGTTTGAAAGAGGCACCAACAGGTAAACCATCCATAACAGTGTTCAACAGCAAGCAAATAAGAAAATTTGGTCTAACTTGGTATATTTAAAAATCTCATATTTTGTTTTTGATAAGTAAAAGATTTTATTGATACGAAGGAAGTAGGCGAAGCCCACGTATACAGGAAGTATACAAAAGAGCACCTAAATACATTCTAGGAACCATAAATTAAAAACAGAAAGTCATGAACACTAGTTCCATTAAGCAAATGGATGCTGAAATTTTTTATTAAATATAGCAGCAATATTATGTGTGACAGCCCATCTTTTGGGTATTGACCAATTATATGATCTATTTCATTTTCTTCTTCTTCTTTTTCCTTTTTCTTTTTTTTTTTTAAAAAAAAAAATTTAATTTTTATAAGCAAAAATTTTATTCATCAAATGCGATAGCCGAAGCCCATGTACATAGGATGTATACAAAAGAAACAATAAATACATTCAAATACTAGAAAAATGAGGACAAAAACACATGGACAGGCCCTCCATTAAGTACAATAGCCGAAAACCAACTAAACAAGGAACACATAAAAAATTCCCAGAGTTCTTCTACATCGCGTTCCCTATTATTAAAACACCTCTCATTCCTTTCCAACCAAATGCACCACATAATGCACAAATGAATCATCTGCCACGCAGTTGCCACTTGAGAGCAAGTATGAAGTCTAGCCCAACATGCGAGTAAACCTACCACTGATTTTGGCAAAACCCAGGTCAGTCCGGATCTTCTAAACACACCATCCCATAACACTTAGTCACATCACAATGTAGAAGTAGATGATCCACTGATTCCGCAGCTTTCTTGCACGTGAAGCACCACTCCATAAAAATCATTCTACGCTTTCTTTTATTTCTTTTACAACTCAAAAATAAAAGGAAGACCTTAGATGTTTCTTTTTCCATTCCTTATGTCTTGGGGCCATGCTATTGTTTTCAATGGGGCCAATTTTCATGATTTCCTTGTATTCATTCCTTGTTCTTCTTTGCTGTATACTTCCTGTGTGCAGTTTTAGCCTTACTAAAACTTTATTTTACATATCAAAAAATAAAAGGAAGACAAATCTTTGCTTTCCAATGAAGAGGCGAATGAATAAAGAAACACAGTAAACACGCAAATGAAATCACACAAAATAAATGTAAAATGAAGTTAGCCATTTATGTTTGCCTATTGAAAACGTTGGGAGAGAGAGAGAGTAGCCTGCCTTGGCACTGCGCCTGTCAAAATGATCCAAAGCATCATACAGTAAAGCAGCAGGCGATGTGCTCCCAATCTTAAAGATGGATACAGTGGAATTAGGCACCAGTTGTAGAAATTCTATACTTGAGTTAGACAATATCCTCACTCCATCACACTCGGGGATAAGAACTATTGGTTCATCATACAGGTAGCGCACCGGTTCGTCAGAAGGACCCACCATCAGAAGCATATCATCCCAATACAGTAGCACACTGTCTAAACCACACCATGCTAGCTGCTCAGGAGGAAGAGCTGACTGTACCCACGAAAACAAGATAAATAAAGATTTCAAATAAGCTACACAATCGTTGGTAAAAGGATGACGCCACGAACCTCGCATTCGTATTCAAAGATCTTCTCGAGCCTCGTAGAGTACACCGCCATTCGGCCATCGTGCGTAAATGACGCGACGAACCTCCCGTCCCCTGAGACCACCATCTTCTGAAGCGGTCCATCGCCGGCCGGCAATGGCAAAGGCTGTACCTCGTCCTCCTCCACCATCACCACCCCATCGCCAATTGCCAAAAGAACCTCTACGTTCCCGGACATGGTGTACTGGGGCTCGATCACGGCGACGCAATGCGGCAGCTCCTCGATCCCCTCCGGTGCCGGGTCCGCAAGCCTCAATGGCCTCGGGTTTTTGCTCTTAAAATCAGCAATGGAAAAGACCTTGCAAGCGTCCGTCACGCAGACGACACCGTTTCCCCAGAAAACGCACTCGACCACGTTCTCGTCCAGGTATTCTTGCCCTAGGATCGAGAAGTTGGGCTCGAGGAGCTCTGCGTGGGAGGTGTAGCGGTAAACGGTGCCGTCTTGGACGATGCAGACGAGGGTTTGGTCGTCGGTCCAAGAGAGGCCGATCAGTCTGCCTCCGGGGTTCTTCCAGATGGTGTCGGAGAGTGGGACACCGGTGGAGTTGAAGATGCGGAGCTTGCGGAGGGCAGACTCGGCGTAGAGCTGGACGATCTTGGAGTCGTCCCGGATGAGAGCGATGGGCCCTCCGAAGGGAGCGCAGGCGACCTTATTGCGACTAAGGTCGATGTGCTTCCACCGCAACGGGTGGTAGAGATCAGGCTTGCGGTAATAGCGATCGCCGAGGAGCTGCCACTCAGCGGCCACCGAGACGTTCGCCATTTGTAGGAAAGGAAAGGGGGATCGAAAATGTTAGGGTGTAGGCTTGATGGGAGAGCTTCGATTCATGGATTGGGTTTCTCAGTTCTCTCGCTTCCTTCTTCCTTCGTTTGTGTTTAAAGCCGTTACAGAGGTTAAATTCAGTTCAGACTCCAGTTCTAATCATATTTGGAATGGAAAAAATGCGTAAACATGAGATTAAAAAAAATAAAATTATATGTATTAATTAATTAATTCTTTTAAGCAAATGTCAATTGATCTTTGAGGGCAAAGATGTGCTTGAAGGGAGGGAGAATGTCACAACCTCTAAGAGATTTGCCCGGGATCACACCTCGACACGACTCATAGAGGGTCAGGATAGTCACATGGCTAGCCTGCTTGCATGCCTTGGCTCAAATCAAGACACACAGCGGGCGACCGTGGAGGCTACTGACCGTGTGCAGACCATGCGGGCAGGCTTGCCCGTGCCCTTGAGCGTGCATCTGCGCGCATGCATGCGTGCCCTCACACCACCTAGCGAGGCCAGTGGCGTGCTCCCACAAGCACACCATCCAACGCACGGCTCTAGCCCGTGCCTTGCAGAGCAGGTTAGTGGCATGCCTCACGACGTGCCATCCAGCGCATAGCTCCAGCCCATGCCTTGCAGAGCATGTCAGTGGCATGCCCACCAGGCATGCCATCTAGCGCATAGCTCTAGCCCATGCCCTGCAGACTCTGGGCCATGCCATGCACCATCATGGCTTACCTTCAGTAAGCCATGCCACCCATGCCGTGCAACACCATGGCTCACCGTCAGCAAGCCATGCCACTCATGCCGTGCACCACCATGGCTCACCATCAGCTAGCCATGCCGCACCACCATGGCTCACCATCAGCAAGCTATGTCGTGCACCACCCTGGCTAACCATCAGTAGGTCATGACCACACCACCTGTCCATGGACCAACCCGACCACCATGCACCACCTAGCCCACCATGGGCCATGCATGCCACGGCTAGCCTTGGTCCATGGCCATTATTTTGTTATTTATTTTATTTATTTTCTAAGGACCTATTGAAGGTTTCCAATTTGTTTTACTTATAAATATGACCTCTTTCATTTGCTTTAGAATCTTTTAGCAAAACTCCTAGAGAGAAGACTATTGTTTGAGAGATCATAAACCGGTGCCTTTGCACTTGGGCTTTTTGGGTGCAATCCGTGAATCCCAAAGAGAGAAACACACTTTGCAATTCTTTGAATAAGTGTGATTCATCTATCTTGTTCTTGCAACTTGGTGCAATTCGTGAATCCAAGTTGTGTTTATCAATATATGAGATTTATCCATTACTTGTGCAATCCGTGAATCAAGTATTGAGTGAGTGTGGTTTATGCTTTTGGTTCATTCAAGTTCATTAGTATTTTGCTTTTGTTCTTGAGTGTTCTTCATTGTGTTCATGTGTGTTCTTCATTGTTCTTGAGATGTTCTTGTTATTTTTTGCTCATCCAATCCATCCAAATCTCAAAATCACCCAACCAAGGTGTTTGTCAACTTTCCATAAATTGTTGGCTTCATCTTGTTGCCCTAGCCGCCCCTCCCCTTTCCAATTAAGGTTCCTATAATTTAGGAACCCTAATTGATCCCCAAAATCACTCACATAACCGGCCATACACATCTCCATCATATCCCAAGATTTTAGGAAAGTCATCTCCAAGATTCAAGGAAGGTTAACTTCCAAGATTTGAGGAAACTCTCCTAAAATCTCTCCCAAGTAAATTTTGGCTAGCCCTAGCATTCCCACACCCCATCACTCATCTTCAATCCTAGCCATCCATCTTTCATCTCCCAAACCCTAAACACATATTCCAAGTGGCGCCTACACTAGCACACACTTGTGTCGTGCGCCCAACACCTGGAACCACACAACCCCTTTCCATTTTCCATCACTCCATACACCCATCTTAGCCTAAACATCTAACCCCACCATCCCCAAGTGGTCATATTGACTACCATTGCACGTGAATAAGTAAGAGAGGAACAAGGGTTCGGTCATCACGAGGCCACCATTGGCGTGGAGGACTTAGTGTTTTGGATCTTGACCGAGGACCCCAACACTAATTAGTGCTTTCATTGAGAGGATTCTTGTTTGGTGTTTTTGAGAATTTCTCACTTCTCCAAGAGGTAAACAACGCGTTAACTCTACCTTGTGAATTTGATTGGGAGGTCCACGGAGGACCTCGACATTGTTTACTTTGTATTGCTTGTGAAATTGTGAAATTGAAGTTTGGGAGTTGAAGTAGGGGACGGAGTTTTGTTCTTGAAGGGATCGACCACCCTAGAAGGTGGAGGATCCAAGGTTGGATATTTGCTTATGCAAGAGGGGTTGCCCACCCACAAATGTGGATAACTCAAGGTTAGACTTGTGAGCCGATTGAAGTTGCAAGTTGCTGTCCAAAGCTACACTAACTAGAAAATTAAGTTTGCAAGACTAGTTTGCAAGAATTTCAAGAGGTCAGTTTGCAAGCACCATGAGTACAAGCAATCAAGATGCCGAGTTGATCAAGAGTTCCAACCAGGAACGAATTGAAGTGCTTGAGGGGGTCAACACTAAAGTCATGGACATTCTAAGTGAGCTCAACACCACTATGGCCGAACTTAGAGTGGCTTTGAATGTTACAACCCATGATAGTGAAGAGCATAAAAGAGCAATGGAGACTATGAGAATAGAAACACATGAAAGTATTGAAAGAATTGAGAGGAGACTAGTAGAAGGCCAAGCCCCACGGCATGAGAATAATGCACAAAGACGTGATGCTTTTGTGGATGGTGTTGAGACAAGCGTGACCGAGTCTTTGCATGATGCGATGCATGAGCCACCAAGAGTTGAATTGAGATGAGGTGGGCGTGTAGAGCATGATGATGTTGCCGTGGAAAGGTGGATTCATGGTGGAAGCCACCATAGAAGCCCTAGCACTAGAGGAAGACCTCAAGATGTGAGGTATGAGATGCCTAGATATGAGGATGACCATGAGGCCGAATATGGGTATGGAGATGAGAGGCCTTGGGGCTATGAAAATCGAGATGATAGAAGGCCTTTGGGCCATGAAAACCGAGAGGGTAGAAAGCCTCATTACTATGACCAACATGAAGGCAATCGTGGAAGAAGGTTTGATGATGGAATTCATGATGAGAGGAGGGGAAACCAGACTTATGACCGGGGACCCAAGAGACTAAAGGTGGACTTCCGTAAGTTCAATGGGGGGATCCATATGAGTGGTTGGATAAAGTGGATCACTACTTCCGAGTGTATGATGTGATACCCCGTTTTTATGTGTATTTTCACTGAATGAGTATTTTAATTTAATTAGAATAATGGTTCTTTTATTTTAAATTATCAGATTTTAATTGGATTTTATTTGTTGTTTGAGTTTAAATTGTTGTTTAATTTATTTTAGCTAGTCTTTAGATTTAAAATTAAGTTGTTAGTTTTTACTAGTTATATATTATATTTTAGCTTTATGTTGTGTTTAAATTATTTTCTTGGTTTTATTGTTTTTAAAATTGTTTTCGTTGGATCAGTTTTTGGATTCCAGGTGTGAGGATTGGATCTCATTTCTTTTCTCATTCTTTTTTTTTTCTCTTTTTCTTTTTTCTTCTTTCTTCTTTTTCTTCTTTTTTCTTCTTTTCTTTCTTTCCTCCAGTTTTCCTCTGGCCCGCGCGAAGCTCTCTCTCTCCCCTCTCCATCCGTTTTCGTCTTCAACCCAGACCTGCCGCCGCCGGCCGCCGTGAGGCACACTACCCCCACCAATCAACTCCCCTCCAATCGGTGAACCACCCCACCAAGTTTCACCACCATCCGCGCCGCTGTTAAGTCGAAATCTTCAACTTGGTGCAATTTGTGAATCCAAGTTGTGTTTATCAATATATGAGGTTTATCCATTACTTGTGCAATCCGTGAATCAAGTATTGAGTGAGTGTGGTTTATGCTTTTGGTTCATTGAAGTTCATTAATATTTTGCTTTTGTTCTTGAGTGTTTTTCATTGTGTTCATGCGTGTTCATCATTGTTCTTGAGGTGTTCTTATCATTTTTGCTCATCCAATCCGTCCAAGCCTCAAAATCGCCCAACCAAGGTGTTTGTCAACTTTTCATAAATTGTTGGCTTCATCTTGTTGCCCTAGCCGCCCCTCCCCTTTCCAATTAAGGTTCCTATAATTTAGAAACCCTAATTGATCCCCAAAATCACTCCCATAACCGGCCATACACATCTCCATCATATCCCAAGATTTTAGGAAAGTTATCTCCAAGATTCAAGGAAGGTTAACTTCTAAGATTTGAGGAAACTCTCCTAAAATCTCTCTCAAGCAAATTTCAGCCAGCCTTAGCATTCCCACACCCCATCACTCATCTACAATCCTAGCCATCCATCTTTCATCTCCCAAATCCTAAACACATCTCCCAAACCCTAAACAATCTTCCAAGTGACGCCTACACTAGCACACACTTGTGCTGTATGCCCATTACCCTTGAACCACACAACCTCTTTCCATTTTCCATCACTCTATACACCCATCTTAGCCTAAACACCTAACCCCATCATCCCCAAGTGGTCATATTGACCACCATTGCACGTGAACCAAGCAAGAGGGGAACAAGGGTTCGATCATCACAAGGCCACTATTGGGGTGGAGGACTTGGTGTTTTGGGTCTTGACCGAGGACCCCAACAGAGTGTCCTTGCTTGTCATCCCCGTGGCCATCCCGTCTCAAAACACCGTCAGGAGTGGTTCCGTCGCCGACCACCAGTTCCCTCTTCCATGAGGTCGGGCCCATAGCACAGATCTTCTACCCTCCTCCCCAAGAGCCTTCTGTCACGGCGGTAAAGCTTCCCTCCTCCATGAGTGCGTTCGGTCGCTGAACATCGGTTCTCTCTTCATTTTTGGTTTATTTATGGTAACATCCACCAATTTCTCCCAATCAATGCTTCAGATCTTCTCTTCACAGATAGACAATGCTAAATTTATGTTTTTCCGCTTCTTAGGGCTTTCGGTTTGTTCAAAATATTTGAGTCTAGAATTAGCTTGTGACTATTAGATGTAGGATTTTTTGTGAGATTTCTATGTTCTTTTCATTTTTAGGTCTTGAATTGCATCCACAGGGTTTCTGATAGGAGATATGCATCGTCCATTTCCATTCTAACCATGGGCACGATTTCTGAGTTCCTTAAGTATATTGATTGGTCCCTGAAAAAATATTGAGAGTTACCCACGATTATTGTAACGATGGGCATGTTTATTGTTATTCTTGTGGGAATTTGTTAACTTAAACAATCTGAGTTATAATTTGTTTTCTTCGTATGATTAAGCTTATTTGCTGAAGTTCATCAATTGGAGTCGTCCGGGTCATTGGTTCTTCTACATTATTATTGAAAGTTTAGCTAGTTATTGTTACGAAATGGGCCATTGTATTTCTATAAGTAATTTTTGCTATCAAAAGAAAAATAAAGTGTACAACATCTTTTGATTCTATGTATGTGACTTAAAGTGCCTGAGTAGGTTGAAAATTCTACGTGTGGTTATCAAAAGGTTGAGTTTTCATATGCACTTCCTGAGGACTTTTTTTTTCAATACTCTACTCCTTTGGACTACTTGTATAAACTTTAGGGTGCTAAAGTTACATGATTATCTTTTATCTTATCGAACTGCAGTTGTGGTATCTCTCTTGTATACGACCTGTCTACTTGGAATATTAAGTTAGAGGTTTTTACAAACTTGTTGATTGCTTATAAATGAGGAAAAAATCCAAGTCGACTTCATTTACCTTAATTTTTTTTTTCCTGTTTCTGAGAACTGTTATGCCTATTTACTTAAAAAAGTCTTATGTTTCATTTATGTTGTTTGGGGGAAAATAAAAGACTAGGAAAAACACAGAATCCTGGATTTGTAGATGTGGTTATTATATCACGCTCAACTGGATGCAGTCAGTTATCTCATCTCTTTGTATATGAACAGCAATGTTTGAGTCACATAGTGGAAATAGTGATCTGTCCAAAGGAAAGTCAATAATTGAGTACCCAATTTGTTACTGTGGAATTAAAGCTTGTCAAAGAACTGCACATATGGAGGAAAATGATGGGCGGCGGTTTTTTGGATGTCAAAACTATATGGTGAAATTTTCTCTTATCGCCCACGTATCTTATTCTCGTTGATAGTTT
The DNA here is from genome assembly GCA_011037825.1 of Carya cathayensis. Lineage (NCBI taxonomy): Eukaryota > Viridiplantae > Streptophyta > Magnoliopsida > Fagales > Juglandaceae > Carya > Carya cathayensis. The sequence continues at coordinate 1,057,733 of QGSO01000174.1, forward strand.
TGTTTGCCATAATTTAACTTGGAATTGGTTTTTGTAGTTTGGAAAGTCTTGTGGATACTTCTGCTGGTATGACCCTGAAATTCCAGCATATTGCCAAAAGGCTATCAAACGATTACAACACTCAATTGATAAATTAAAAGTTGAAGTTGAAAAGATCCAAGCATCAAGGGATATCCAAACCTTGAATCATTGACTAGAAATAGAGGCCGAGAGGCGCAAGAGGCAACTGGAGAAGGCTACCTACGTTCTAACAATTTCATTGTCATGGTTATTCTTTTTTGGGTTACGTATATCCAATTGTGGTTGGTTGAAAGGAAAATGTTAATATAGTTTTAGAAGTTAACAACTAGGAAAGTCTTTGTAGCTTTGTGAAAACTGTTAGTGGCAGCTGTTTGTATCTTGTGGCAGCTGTTTGTACCTTTGTGAAAGCTGTTTGTATTTTGTGGCAGCTCTTTGTACCTTTGTGAAAACTATTTGTATTTGTAGAGACCTTGAATATTCTCAATGTATGTGGAAGGTTTAAATGGAATTTTGGTGCAACTGTTTGGATTTATAGAGACCTTGAATATTCTCAATGTATGTGGAAGCTGTGTATTTTGGTGGAACTCTTTGTATACATATTTGCCCAACTTCATGTACCTTTTAGAAGGACTCAAGATCAACTTCTTTGTATACATAAAAATGTATAATAGTTTCTTACAAAAATGCATCAAGTTCCAGTTACTTACAAAAAGACAAGCTGAAAATTTTCAGTTTTTTAGAATAATACAAGCTGATCAAGATAAACCAACCCAACTGAAAACTTCCAGTTACTTACATAAATACAAGCTGAAAAATTTCAGCTTCTTACAAAAATACAACTTGATGAAAATCAACCCCCTAGTTGAAAAATTTTAGTTTCTTACATAAATACAAGCTGAAAAATTCAGTTTCTTACAAAAAGAGATTACCATCATGGCTGCCACAATCTAGGCTCGTATAGATCATCCTGATCCGATAGATTAAATCGCCTAGGTTGCGCTTCTACTGGAGGTGGAGGAGCAGTCGAGGGAGTACCGAAAAATTCTGGTGCATGTGTCCAAACTTCACTTCCTTGATCATATAGACAGGATACCTTTAAAAATTATCAAATATCAATTTTAATAATCTATACATAAAGGAAAGAAAAAAATACGAATAAAAATAAAGAACACTTGACTTTTTAAGTATACCTGGGTTTGTGGAAGCATGTCATTTTGTTGGTATGACACACTGTACATATGTCTATCTTCTCTTGATAAGTGACTACTCCTCTATGCATACCAACATAAATCGAAAATAATCTATTAATACGATAGATTAATACTTTCCAAAGTTAATGGTATCTTACAAAAAACCACTGAAGACTTAACATATGTAAATTCTAACATGACTCAAACAACTATATGATTTCGAACTTATTAAAATACTAATATTTTCTTTTAAAATGTTGTACATATGTTCAGAAAATAATGGTGAAATATAGAACCTTAGTTGTGGCCAATCTCCTTCTAGTACTCGGTTTCTTGAGAGTCTTCTCAACGTAGTGCGTTTTTCTCTTACTTGGTGGTCTCCCTTTACTCCGAACCACCAATGGACTAAGAACTTTTCCTCTTGTGCCATCCATGGGCGTAGCTGGACCAGGTGTGGAAGTACTTTCATACGATTCATCATCCGGGTAATCTTGCTTTAATTGTTCTAGCTGACCAATAAATTTCACACAGTTTCTCTGTCTTTGCATCATTTGAACACAATGAATAGAAGCAATTTTGGATCCGATCAAACCTTTTTCTCACAGGGTTGCTTGTCGCCTCATAACTACTTTTTACATTCAGATAATCTCTCTTTATATCCTTCCTCCAATGAGCCAAAATGTATTTTGGTGGTACTTCAATCTTGCCTAACTGTGCCAGAATACGAAGAGCATGTCTGCATAATATTCTCCTAAATTCAAACAATTTGCAATTGCATGTAATATTTAGGGAATCTTCTTCCTCTATGCTCACATTGTAGTTTACACGTTTAATAAATCCATCACTAACTTCAATCTCATCTGCGACTACGTACGTATATTTTGCACCATCGCCCCCTAAATACGAGTGACTCAAATATAAAAACCCTCGGAATTCTTCTTGGACTTCCTTAAACTTGGCAATTGTGTATGTTTTTTAAAATTGCTTCTCGATAGAATATCAAAAGATGCAAGGAAACTCAGTGTTAAATGAATTGAAGTCAGCAATTGCTTCATTCTCTGCCTTCCTCATAAGGGCTGAATCATACTACTCAACAAATTGTTTCAATGTGGTCCTAGAGTGAATGTAATCATCAAAAAATGCATTCATGCCTTCACTACGTTGTGTAGTTGACATTCCAGCCCAAAACGTGTTTTTAATGTACGCCGGCACCCAAAACCGCCTATCAAGATAAAGAGATCCCAACCAAGCATTATCGCGTATATCATAGGTGTCAAGCATTTCGCACCATAGTTCTTCAAACCCATTCTCACTTAACAAGTCATACACACATTTGTGTAGATTACTCTTGATCTCGTTATATCGAGAATGTGACCCAAATTTCTCTGGAAGCTTCTTCATGATATGCCACAAACAAAAGCGATGCCTCGACGATGGGAACACCCTCGCAATTGCTAGTTGCATCGCCTTATCTTGGTCGGTAATGATTGCATTTGGTGGTTGGTCATTCATACATTTCAACCATGACTCAAACAACCACTCAAAAGTATATGCATTCTCATTGGATATCAATCCACACCCGAATAGGATTGACTGGCCATAATGGTTGACACCCACAAATGGTGCAAAAGGCATTTTATACACATTGGTAAAGTATTTTGTATCAAAAGTGATCACGTCCCCGAATGATTGATACGCAGCTCTACTTTGGGTATATGCCCAAAAGACATTCTTTAACCTCATGTCAGGGCCCACATCAATCGCATAATAAAAGTCAGGATTTTTTTTTTTTTGCATATCCTGGAAGTAGTTCATTAGAGCTTCAATGCCTCCAACTCCAAGGTGAAGTTGTCGTGCTTTCTCAATATAGTTTTGACATTCATTCTCCCCAAATGGCATATTCTCATAACCCCTCGCTTCAACAACTACACTCTTGAAAGTTTTTGACGTACGTATTCCGGCCTCATCATTTATTTCAAGCCTTTTTTTCACCCTCTCATCTACCTTCTTGAAACATCTAAAGTGTCTCAATTTTCCCGGACTACATACATGTGTGTGATCCAATATGACACTGGACAACGTGTATCCGCCGTCCTCATTCAAAACTGAATTAACTTTATTTTTGCACCCTACCCTCTCTGTTTGTCTTGGCCTGAGGACATTGGAAGCCCGACTCTTTGTTATGCCTTGTCGCTCATATACTAATGTAAACCATCTAACCTTCCAGTCATCACTTTGTCTAGAATTTCTTCTACGCACCTCGAATCCTTTCTGCTTAGCATACTTCATATAGTAAGACCAGACTTCTTCCTCAGTAGAAAATGTCATTCCAACCTTGGGTTCTTTGACACCATCATCAACCTCGGGTTCTTCGACACCATCATCACTAATAGGACTATCATCAACCACTACTTCATCATAGTCATTATCCGATAACTCTACTAAGGAAGTCATATCAACTCAACCTTGGAGAACCTACAAGTAGTATCTGATAATTGAATTAGAATATAATTTTATTTTATATTAAAATATACAACAATGTTCAGGCATGCCATAAATTTCCGGTCAAAAATGATTGTTAAATTTACAAATCCAACACACCAACTGAAATGAAATTAAATAAAAACTGTATCTATTTCTTACAAAAAGTTTCACCTCATAGACGAATGACAAACTATTTAAAATCTTAGTTTCAGAAGTCAAAACTAATCATAGCATTACTTGAACTTACAAACTATTTTTTTGAACTTACAAACTCAGTAACCATATGCCGTTGAAGTTACATATTAAAAAAAATATTTGTTGTCGAACTGCACATGACAATTAGTCTTGAAACATAGATTGAGCAAAGTATGATTGGATGTAGATAGAGTTACCTCTTTGATAGATGCTGAAATTGAATTATCTACAGCATTTGTAGCCATTGTTTTCCCATCTTCGGTTCAAATGGTTTGACTTGGTAAGTGACTGAAAAGTTGTGATTTATTGTAGTGGCTTCATATGTTTTGCAAAAGTTTCAAAATTTAAGTATTTAATTATAAGCTGTTCCTATCCTAACTAAATCAAAACTTTCATACGAGTGACATATATAAGCAGTCTTATTCAATCCTATGCTATAATCTGTTCATTAGCTGTATTAGATTAAGACAAGACAAATTCTATGATCAAGGAGCTGATAAATGTAAATGTGGATTCGAAATCATCTTTACCTTGAGTCGGCGTGGAGTGATGGGGAGTTTTTGTGGAGTCAATTGGTGGTGGAGTTTTTGTGTGCATCCAGAAGTCGCCGGAGATAGGGCTGAGTTAGGTGGTGGTCGCCGCCGTGGTAGGTGCAAGGGCAGGTGGATGGATAGGTTTCTTGAGTCACATGGCGCCGTAGATGGATGGATCTGAATCTGTCGTGACGCCGTAGATGGGGGGCCCAGTACGGTGGTGGTCGTCGTTCTTTATAGTGGTGGTCGGACTCGTTACGGTGGGGGCAGGTGGGGTAGATGGACAGAGGCAGATGGGGTCATTATGGTGGGGGCAGCTGAAATGCTGGAAGGGAATCTTCGGATCCTTCCGTCGCCGGAGTCGTTACGGTGGGCCAAGTGGGGCAGATGGATGGACGAACGGAATAGATGGGTTTCAGTAGATGGATGGACGCGGGAAGGAAATTTTTCCTTTGACTTCACATGCCACATCATATTATACGCGTATGCCACCTCAAGCAGTCATCCAAAGCGGGCAAACGGAAGCGGCACAGCAGCATTATTCTTTTAGAAATATTTAAATATATTTAAAAAATGTAAAAAAGAAAAAGGAAAAAAAATTAAAAAATAGCATTTGCTTGCGGGCAGGGGTGTATAATAAAGGGTGAACCGGTAAACTGGATCGAACCGATGGGTTTGGTCTGGTACTGAACCGAACCAAACTACCGATTTTATTTTTCTTAAAATTGGTCAAAATTGGTCTGGTTTCAGTTTTTCTCTTTTTAAAACCGAACCGGACCGGTTCATATATATATATATATATATATATATATATATATATTTTTTAATTCTTTTATATTGTTTATAATTTTTAATATATAATTATATATAAAATAGTTTTGTATTATAGGATAAATTACTAATTAATATAATATTAAATTTTAAAATCTTATATCATTATAGTTTATTGTATTAATAGTTATATTAATATTGTATAGTGCATATTAATAGTTATACTAATACTATATCACTATATATCATAATATATTATAATATATCACTATATAATATAATATATTAAAACTGGACTGGAAACTGGTAAAATCGAAATATCAGTTTAGGAGGGTAACCTGTGCCGGCAATGCGTAATCGGTTTTGAAAAATTTAAAATCGATACATACCGATTCAGTATTAAATTTTGTCCAAAACCAGACCGGACCGGACCAATTACACCCCTACTTGTGGGGCATGCCCAACAAAGACGGCAGAGTAGCATGACTCATTTTTTTAATAATAAATTTTACTAATTTTTAAATAATTATATAATATTTACACATTCAATATATCATTAATATGCAATATTTTTATCTTGTAAGGAAATAGTGATACACAACTATCTAGTGATTTTAATATAATTTTTTAATACCCCAAGTATATAAAGTCACTATATTCTTATAAATATGAATTTTGAAAAGAATAATGAAATATACAAGTTTTAAATTTGTGTATTTGAAATTTATATTTAGTATTATTCTATTTTTTACAAATATAAATTCATAAAAAAAACAATTATAAAATAATTTTAACAGTCTCATTCAGACAATATGAATGAAATGTCATGTCATTCAAATTGAAAAATGCCTCTAATTAACTTAAACATTGTGAATGAGAGATTTACTCATTTTACTCATTATTCGATTTTTTTGTTTGTTTGTTTTTTAAATAAACCTCATTGTATTCATATTCAACTTGTATCAATAATAGTATACATTTGTCCATAATCTACTGAATAGTAATCAAATCTAGACCCTCTTCTACCCAATACATGTCATCATCACAAAACAAAGTCATTTTAGCCAATTGATGAGCTACCTCATTAACCTCTCGATGAGTAAAACCCACCTCCCAGCTCTTATAGTTACTCAATTTCTACTGTAATCCTTTCACCACATGACCAAATTTGGAGTCTTCCTTGTCATCCTTCATAGCAACATCAATTACTCCATTTGTATTCCCTTCAAACATAACATCCTTTATCCCAATTCTTCACACAAAACCATTGCTTCCCAAAGTGCAGTACATTCTACAATGAAAGCATAGATACTATATTTCCTTTTGGCACGCTTTACAGTAACTTCTTCATTGCAATCCCTTCTAACAACCCCAATACCCATACTCTAAGAGGACTCGTTGAGAGCTGCATCAAAATTAGCCTTAAGTTCCAACCCCCTGGCTTTTTCCACCCCTTGCCTCCCCCTTTTTCTACATAAACAGTTTCCTCTTCTACCCCGCCCCCAATCTTCCCTTGAGCTAACTTAAACTCTTCATACCCCACCAATAATATCTATAACTTTAATAGGGACTAAGAATTTCTTATCAAATACTACTTTATTTCTTCTATGCCAGATATTTCTCATAATCATAGTCATTTTCTCAATATTCTCATTTGTAAGTTTGCTGAATATTTCATCCCAAAGCTAAAAAAAACTCTTCACCCTTACCATTTATTTTCTGTACAGAACTCTCCACCTCTGCTTACACATTATAAGTTGTTGGGCACCACCAAAGAGCATGCATCACATATTCATCTTTTGTCAAATAGATAGGACACTTTGCTTCCTTTATCACCCTCCTCTACCATAAGTTCAACTTTGTAGGGATAATGTTGTTAACTAGCTTCCACAAAAAATGTTTTACAACCCCTGGAACACCAAGTCTCCATATCTGCTTTCATATTATCTCCTCTCTCCCATCCCTAGATATCTCCCCATCTTTTTGCCTCCTCACCTTCTGTTCCATATGGTAGGCACTCCTCACCGAGTACTTACCATTTTTTGTATATTCCCAAATCAATCTGTCAGCTATCATCTTCCCTTTATCCTTAGTCATATAGACCATAAGTAAGTTATGGATCTGAATCCAAAATTTCTCACAATCGAAACTCCACTCATTTGGTTATGCAAAGGCATGAAATGCCCAGAGTGCAAACAACCATGGTTTGCCATTCATCACCCATAATTTATCAACCAGAGATCAAAAAGTAATAACAAATTTATTATCACCTACCTCTCTGAACTCAGTTGGCTTACTGGTTTGCCAAAATTTTTCCACTATAGCTAAGATAATCTCCCTTCCTATCGACCTCTCCATACAAATCTTTCTGATGACACTACGTTCTCTTTGCTCCCAAACTTCCTCCTCTGTCTCCTTTCAACGTCCACTACTATTCTGTCCTCCTCCAATAACCTTGGCTTTCTCCCACTGAGCTTCCAGTCTCTTCATCCCACCACCAGAATTCTCTTCCATGGCTGCCTCACACACTCGTTCCTATGCAGTTAGTTATAGCTGTTTTTCACCACCTCTAGTTTGTAGAGATAAAATAGAGCAGAGACTCGGAGTCATGTAGTTTGGGGAAAGTTTTTACTCATTTTTCAATTATCTACTTAGATGATATGTTAATTTTTTCTTCGTCAATATGTAACACTGAAAACACTAAATATTTTAGTTCAAATAATTAAGCAAAATGGATTAGTTATCTCAACACTCTAAGATAAAATTATTCCAGACTGAGATTATATTTCTTAGACATAATATTTACCAAAGAACTGTCACACCCACTAGCATAACTATAAAATTTGCTAATAAATTTTCTGATGAAACTAAAGATAAATAATAATTACAAAGATTTATTGGAAGCCTTAATTATGTATCTGATTTTTACTAATATTTCATTATCTAAACTTTTATTTAAAAGATTAAAAAATGAATCCGTATCTCTAAAAAGAAAAGCATACAAATATTATAAAAGTAAATGTTAAACAACTCCCTTCTTTAGGAAGCTTTTTTCCTTAATTTAAAAGACCGTTGAAACTAATAACTTCCACCTTGGTAATGGAAGAATTTTAAGGCCTGGTTTAGTTATACGGATCAAACTATCTCATTTCATCTCATCTTATATAATCATTAATACTTTTTAAAAATTTCACACAAAATATAATAAACAATTCAACATTTTCAAATTTTAAAATAAAAATTATATTAAAAAATTATATTCTAACAATATTTTATTCAACTTTCAACTTTTATCTCATTTCTTTTGTGTGGAATCATTCAATTTCACCATAATGTTGGAATCATACTTAAAAGAATTACAATACTATTAAAAAAAGAAATCCTAGCCATTTTCTTGTGCATTTCTAAATTTTAAGATGATTTATTAAATCAAAAGTTTTATTTTGAATTGATATATTCCTAGATGACAGGTTGTATTAAGTATTTTCGATTTGGATATTGATCCTATTATAGGAGAACCTAATTTTCTTTCTAATTTTCTCTCTTGAGAATATTTACAGGGAAAATCATAATCTTGAAAACTCGGTGTAAAATCCAAATATTCATACACTATACGACCATCTCCCCCTATCCTTCACCATAGTTTTCTGCAACTCCGAGATCTTATACAACGTTAGGATCATTGCCACCAGTATGACCTTCATATAATCAATTCTCATTATTATCCTATACAAATCATTCTTCTAAATTACATACATATTCTAAAGTAGTTTCTAGATCTCCTTCCTCTGCCTCTTCTCAAATGTGCGTATTGGGACATATACTAATATATAGAATAATAATTAAAGAGATATAAAGATAAATGATTGTAAAAATGAAAGGTGCATAGCAATTAAGATAATAAATTGTAAACAAAGTACTTATTATTAAACTAAACATAAGATTAATCCTTTAGAGTACTAACAATGGAAGACTCAAGGAAGAAGATCATATTACAAAAGAAGATAGGAAGTAAATGTTTTCCCGAGGAAATGATGCAAGAGAGAAGATTTCTGAATGTCCTATCTCCCTTCACAGACCTTCCTTTTACAAGCATTATACTAGTGCATTCGATAATTGCACCTGATACAAACAGTCTAAGGTGTATAGTATTATATATGATAAAGAAAATTTTATACACTACACTATCATTTCACTCTCATCATACTATGTAAGATGTGACATATGTATCACCATTGAATTATTCTTTATTGGATTATTATTTATCATCCAATGATAATAAATATGCCACATCTTACATAGTAGGATGAAAGTAGGATGTAAGCATGAAATATATCATTACTCTTATGGTAATGGTTCAAAAGTTGCCTTCTCTTGATGCGTTGGCGAAAACAGTAAAAACGATACAGTAACTTGATAATATTTGCGAAAGTAATTTGTATTGATGCATTGGAGGAAACAGTAATGATAATTGTTTTAGTCCCGATGTCTTATCTGACTTGAATAATTGTACCCTTTCATAATTGAAGATCTTACATCGTTATTTATTTTTTATGGCCACAAGAGGTGGATTACAATTTGAAAAGTCCAAATCAAATAAGTCTTGAGCATCTCAGAGTAATTTTGTTTGTTGAAGACATTTTGTTTGACGAAGAGGAAAAGTTTGCAAAGGGGAGGCTTGCAAGGCGGGAGAGACCTGTTGAGCTAGAGATAATTGGGTCAGCTGATAATGGCTTGATGACAGACTTTCTTCATCATTACTATAAAAAATTGGTGATATAGCTTCTATTATCTCTTTTATTGATTCCATATATTATCTTTTCATATTGATTCGTTGCCATCTTATTGTTAACATGGACCCCTTCTGCATAGGTTATCCCGGCTATATATGTCTAAAGGAGATTATTTCCAATATAGGAGAACAAATAATTTATATTAAGAATGATAATCTTCAAGAAAAGAAGGAATTGGTAAGTATTTTGAGTTTCATAAACATCATGTGTATTTAAGTATATTTATATAATTTTTTAAAATAATATTATTACTTTTGAAGTTAAAGAGATCAGAATCAAATAAAATTCAGATAAACTTAAAAAAAATGATAATATTTTACCAAAGAGTTGTTCACAACTTGAATAATGATTATTTCAATATAATTTTCTATGGAGTATGGTTTTGAGCTAGGTGTGCCATATAACCAACCCCCCAAGAAGAGGGATCAGAATGTTTTGGGAAGGATGAGATCTTCATAAATCAATCCAAAGCAGTAAAACATTATAATGCAACTAAAGAATGAGAAAAAGAAAATAAAGAGGAGGAAAATGGGACCATCTAAGTGGCATAGATCGACGTAGTTATTATTTTTGTGCGTTTAGATTATGAAGTTAGATTAGATGATTTTTATTTTTTAGATATTTGATAGATATGGGTTCCACCAAGTATTGCATAGTATTTGTAATAATTTTGTTTTATTTATAAATAAGTAATAGTAATTTATAAATTAACTTTTACATTGTGCCTGTAGCACATGCACCCACTGTTGCACAAGGGAAGACGAGTGCACGTAATGTGCATCCATGTCGCTCACGGCCTCCAATGGTGAGCCCGGTCCTCATGGATTATCGGTGCCTTTTACTGCAGTGGGAATGGTCACTGACCCATGGAGGTCGTGCTCGTCGTAGCCCTAAGCCACGGTGGCCATGAACATAGAGTGCATTCGTGTGGGGAAGGCCGGGCAGCAGGTACACATTGTCGTGCATCCAAATGGACCCTCCCTGTGGCGTCTGTGGGCGGGTAGGGCCACCACAGGCCAACACCAAGATGACCAGCATTTTCTGTCATTGGCAAGGTGTCCTTCGACCACCCAAGCTTCTTCTTAGGCCACACAGTCACTGCCAGCTTTCCATGGCTTGTTGAGGCTACCAGGGGCCACAACTGGACATGTTGGCATTTTCTATTGCAAACGTGATGGTTCCCGACAATAGAAAGTGCAGTAGGACTTTCCTCACCAGTCACACAGCAGTGGACTCCGCATCTCGTCACAAGCTTCTTGCCCAAAGATGGAGGATCTTGCCACCCTCCCTTGGCCACGAGGCACTCCTCAACCATGAAGGGCCCTCCCCACACCATCTTGCCACCCTCTCTTGTTCACAACATGCTTACTTGCCACCACAACCATTTTCTCACCTCACCATAGTAGGCAAGCTTCTTGCCCACTCAATGGACTCATCATTGTGAGCATCCATGCGCGGTGGTCCAATCCATGGCATTGCACCCAGATGGAGGGATGCGAGGTGTGTTAATGGTTTCATTGAGGGGAAGGGATTCAAAAAACCCAGAGGTTGGAGCAGTGAGAACGAGTTCTCGTTGTTTTCGACTTGTCCTTTTGTTTGCAAAAGCTTTAGGATGAAAGGCCATTTGTTGTTAGTGAAGTGAGATAATTTTCAATCTCATAAAGTGAAACAAAACATTTGGATAAGAGAGTATCTCTTCATACAAAGTGAGTTGAGATGGTTTCATCTTAACTCTAAAACCAAACAGCACCTAAAGGTAGCTGATTCGTTTAGATATTAAGAATACTTCAGAATATTTATAAATGATAATGAAATAGTTTATGAATAATAATGAAATAGTTTATGAATAGTAGTGATTGATAGTGAAATAATTTGAGAAGATCTAAGAATACTTAACAATAGTTGTGTTTTTAAACAGATCTTAAATTTGTTTGAGAGTAATGAAAGCAACAAATCTAGAGATTGATAGCAATGATGGTCCTATTAAGTTTAAGTGCTTATATGTTCTTAACCTAATGTCTTGAAAGGTCAATTTTTAAGACAATCGAGGGATGGATTGTTATGAGTAATCCATCTATAAAAAGACTATCTCAAAGTAATTGTTATTGAATTTCTTCTCATATAGTAGAATGTAATCTGAGGTGATTTTCCTACCTGTATGTTATCATAATAACATCCAATCCATTGGGAATTGAACAAGGCAAGCTTAAACAAAAAATAACTCAATCATCATTGAGTTACACACTTGCTATTATAGGAACTGTTGATCTGCTCTTCCAAACATTTCGTTATTGTTAATGTATTAAAAAAAGAAAAAATACAGACACCAATGCATTAACAATAATTTTAAAGAGAAAAAATATTTACAATCGTGAATTATGTAATTGTTACATAATCGTTTTGAAAAAAATTCACATAAAAAAGTTTAAATTTTTAATAATAAATTTTAATTTTTTTAAAGTAACTATATAACACTTTAATTATACATAAAAATTACTTTAGTAATGCAAAAAGTCAGAAACTAATCATACTCGATAGCAACAATAGAGCTTTGGGGGTAGATGATTGGTAATTGGCCCATTTGGCATGTTCCTAGATGCTTCTTCTGTGGTTCCTATTGGCCGAAGCAATACATTACTTGTAACAAACACAACACGTATTAAAAATACAATAAATCTATTATTTAAATGTCATGCCAATATGCTTTTTGTTTGTATTCTCTTAACTACAAAAAGGTTCCAATAAAGAACAGACACATTTATGATTTGTATGACTTCAGGTGGACCATGCTCTTTGGCCATTAAAAAAAAACATCTATAATTTATTAAAAAGTATTCTTATTTATTTTATTATAATATTTTAAATAATTTAATAAATCAATTATAATACTTAAAAATATAAATTAGTGTGATTAAGAATTTAAGACGAAAAAAATGTTAAATGGAGTAAAATATTTTTTATTATTAAAGTAATGTTAAAATTAGGTTTTAATATCTTAAAAGCATACGATCATTTTCCATTTCGGTAATGATTGTTGAGTGAAATCGATTTATAATTTAAACTTCAGATATTATTTTATTTTATCTCATTTTATTATTATAATTTTTTGAAATTTTTATATAAAATATAATAAATAATTTAATTTTTTAAAAATTTAAAATAATAATATTATTAAAAAAATAATATTTTATTTAATTTTAAGTTTCCTCTAAAACAATCTCAATCCAATCCGCCGGAAAGAAAAACAGCTGCGAAGTGCTCGCAAACAAAATTCAGTTGTTATGCAAAAAAACAAAACAAAACAAAAAAGAGGTAGATTTAGTTGTAGACATGACATCAGAGGCTCATAGCCGTCCCCCAAATGACTTGAGTAGTCACTCTAGCGAACGAGGATGATCCGAAAAAGTTTGTGGTCGGGAGGTTTCGATGAAGAAAAGTAAAAGATCCAAGAGAGATTCAAAATGGATTTCTCCGGAGACAATACGAAAGGCTTTGTTTTGGCTTTGCTGTCAAGTGGGTTCATAGGGGCAAGCTTCATCATCAAGAAGAAAGGCCTTAGAAGAGCAGCCGCAACTTCTGGTGTCAGAGCGGGTGAATTTCTCTCCCTGCATTCTTTTTTGGTATCAATTTTGGTTTTTCTTTAATGGGATTTTCTTGAATGTTTAGGTGTTGGTGGGTATTCTTATCTCTTGGAGCCTCTGTGGTGGCTGGGAATGATCACGAGTAAGTTTTTAATTTTTGTTTCCTTTTGTTGTTTATGTTTTCTAAGCAAAATGGGTTTGATTTGTTGTGATCTTTGCTTAATTTCTATTCCTTTTTAGGTCATGCAAACTGTTGTCTTTGTATGATGGATTATACAAACTATATGTGTATTTCCTATGTGTCATATTATGATCCATTTTTGTGAATTGTAATTTCATTTCTCTTTCTGCTTTTTGGTAGCACGAGGTGTTCAATTTGATGGGCTGCTTCTAAATAGCAATTGCCGTTATTAATCACGGGTCATACTACAGATATTGTGAACTTCTATTGGAATTTGGTGTTGTTCTCACTTTCTGCAGAATCTCTCTTGTTATATGATTTCTGAAACAGTGATTGTTGGAGAGGTTGCAAACTTTGTTGCATATGCATTTGCCCCTGCAGTTCTTGTTACTCCTCTTGGCGCGTTAAGTATTATTGTCAGGTAAGTTTTTGGCTTGCTTTGAGTTTATTTCTTAGCTAATTATGTGTTCTTCTAGTGTCATATAATGCGGTTGCTTTGTTCTGGTAATGACTCGGATTGCATGGTGTAGTGCTGTTTTGGCTCACTTTATCTTGAACGAGAAGTTACACAAGCTTGGAATTTTAGGCTGCGTGATGTGTATTGTGGGATCTGTCATAATTGTTATCCATGCACCACAGGAGCATCCCATTACGTCTGTTCAGGAAATATGGAGCATGGCAACTCAACCAGGTAAGAGTTTACCCTCATTTTTGTGTCTTGTTTTTGCATATATCACTTCATTAAACTTAAAAATGACCTCTCTGTTTCAGCCTTTCTGCTTTACATGGCCTCTGTAACTGTATTGGTTTTCATTCTGGTCATCCATTTTGCACCACAATGTGGGCACACGAACGTGTTAGTTTTCACCGGCATCTGTTCATTGATGGGCTCTCTCTCGGTACATCATTTCAACCATCAGTTGCTTATTTCTTTTCCTGACCAAGTACTCTAACGTTAGATGCACACACACACACACTCTCTCTCTCTCTCTCATTAATAGTTTACAATCGTTTCAAACAATGCTATTGAACTCCTACAGACTTCCACAAAGATCAAATAGTTCTTTTTCTAAACATATTTAACAAGATTCAATCCTATCAGAATGGAAGTGTGAAATCCTACCTTACTTGAAATGATTATTATAAAATGTTAGTAGACTCTGTTTAAATATCTTCACTTCCAGTTCCTTTTTCTAGTTTTAGTATTGACTTTAAGTTTGTCTCAACTCTGGAGGTCTGTTGGAGTAATTTATTTATTTATTTTATAAGTAAAAATCAGTAATATATTTATTATTTATTAGATAAGCCATCATTTTTTGTTTTCTTTTGGATAGGCTTCTGGGAAGTTCCACTTAGCTCTCCAATTCATGATTTATACACCATGGAGAAGTTCATTTTTTTTAGCTTTTGAAGCCCCATCTTCTTCTAAAATTGGATTGCAAAACTTACACATGCAGTCTTTTTTTCTTCTTCCTGTGAGTGTAATCACCAATAATTGCGCAGGTGATGAGTGTTAAAGCCCTTGGAACTTCACTAAAGTTAACTTTCGAGGGAAAGAATCAGTTAATATATCCAGAGACATGGTTTTTCATGTTGGTTGTGGCTACATGTGTCATCACTCAGATGAATTACCTCAATAAGGTCGGTATGGAATGGTGTTGTCAGTGTTTAATTCAAGCTAGCATAATTTTGAGTTTTGAATCTATGGAATTCCTGGCACATTAAATATTCAATAAAGGTTACCCTTTTTATTGCTTTGATTTATTTTTTATTTTTCCTTTCTTGCTCTTTTGCCCTCCATGTTTGCTACTTATTCAACCAATGAAAAGCCTTCTAGAACATGTGCATACTTGTCTATCGCAATTTTGATATGCCTCTTGATACATGGTCTTGCCAAATTTTTGTGAGCAATATATAGTCCACAATCTTTAGTTTTTCTTCATACATTAATTAGGTACAGTTGACTGCCTTGGATCTTCCAAAGTGATCGGATGACGTAGTCTTGCTCCAATTAATCTAGGGATATTGAAACAAACTAAAAAGTATGCCAGAATCTGAAGTGTGGTATTACTAATATTCCCTTTCCTGTGAAGTTATTCGTGGGAGAAGTATGTGGGATATACCCGTATCTGACAACTTTGTTTGCAGGTTCTGAGCATTAATAAAAATGGTATCTATTTTGATGGATATAAGGCATGATACATGGTAGTCGCAATTATTGCCTTATGGTAGTCAACTATCACCATGCAAAAATAAATTAAGTTTCTAGTTCCAATTTTCTGTGTCTAGCTTTCCATCACTTCACAAGAGAGAAAATTAAGTTTTGTCCTGTAACTATACTAGGAAAGCTCAAGTCACATATGAATTTATAATTCAAAAGAATTAGTCAATGTGAACATTGGAGTCCCTTAAAATGATTATAATCTGCAAAACTTATCACTCACAAACAATGTGGATCCCATTTACCACCTTCCTTTTTTTCATTATAAATCAAAGTATTTTTTTTTTTCAAACTTTTACCTCCCTGAAGTCAATCCCGTAATAGATATTAGTCAAATTGTGTGGCCAACTATAATTTTTCTCATTGCCTTTGTGCCAGCCTCACGTGACTTACAAAGGTAGCTGGGATAGCAGCTTGCAGATGTAATTTTACGAAGGAACTTTCTCTGAGGAGGTAAAATGAACTGGGGGACGTCACAAAGTGTTAAAACAGCTCAGAGTGTTTTATACTTCCCAATAAATTACTTGATACACTTGCCAAGATTTCTCAGGAATATATAAAAACTTCTAGAGACATAAAATCATGTTACAGGCTACAAGTTCCTTGAAATTTTCATCTGAAATGTTAATAGAAGAAATAATCATGTTGAGCTTGAGTTGTTGAGCTTGCCAAGATTGCCATGCATCTCCTGCTCATTTTTCATTATAGGATTTGTTGAGCTTGAGTTGAACCTAATGGTACTTCTAGATCATACAGACGGTTTCCTTGCGAGTAATTGATAATGCATTTCTGAAATATGTCAGGGTAATGGCGCATTTAAAAGCAAATCTGTCAAAATTCAAGAGCTTCTGGATGTTTCTTGATGCCTACAAAGTTGTAAATTTTTAGTCTAAAATATCTGATCTAACAACTTTACTCTGATTTTTTAGGCGCTCGACACATTTAACACAGCCGTTGTCTCCCCCATATACTACGTGATGTTCACAACACTTACAATCCTAGCCAGCGTCATTATGTTTAAGGTAATGTCAAGTCAGTACTGATTTTTGGGATTGGATATTCTCACTTTACTAGTCTTAGCTTCATTTTCAAGTTGGCTTTATTAAACAGAGCAAGCAACATCGCAAAACTATTTCTTGAGGCATGAACTCAGTATGCACAAAATGGATTTTAAAACTGATCAAAGACAACCTTTAATACAACAAAGTTAAGTGCTGCAGACAAATCTTGGCTTACGCCTAACAGTTTCTGGACTTGCTGTGAGCTTCTGCCAAACCCAGTTTGTTTGTGGGAGTGGAGAAATATTTGTTTTTTGTTGATTGGGTTTGGAAAGGGTTAGAAATGACACCTGCAGAAGAGGAATGATATCCAGCAGTATCTAGTTAAATATTACACCTATTGGCCATGTCCACACCTTCATTGTAAATCCTAAGTTTGAAGGGTCAGTGCATCTGAAATAGACAGTTGGAGCAACGTTTGCTCCCATTTAGCTCACTTGACAATTGAAAGTAGTGGCTGGTTCTAGTTTACTAGAATCCTATAACTGAACCTTAGAACCCGACTCTTGTCCTTGTTTTGGGTAAAAACTGTTTCATGAGCCTGGCATTCCTTGAGAGCAGATACCTGGTGAACAAAAGACTCCTCTCATTCTATCGCTACGATCACCTGTATATGTAGTTGGCCTTTTTCTTTTGGACTCGTAGCATATTTTAACAGTAAATACTGCTTGATAAATGCATTGTATGGTGAAACTTATGGTCTCAGGATTGGGATGGCCAAAGTGGAGGAACCATAGTAACAGAAATATGTGGCTTTATTGTTGTGCTCTCTGGAACAATCTTATTGCATTCGACCAAAGACTCTGAGAGAAGCTCATCTTTTAGAGGTGTGTAATAAATTCACTTGTACCCTTTTCATCTCATCCGCTCAGTTCTGTATCAGATCAACATATCAAGCCTTGATTTATTTTGGCTTTTCATGCTTTATTGTAAAAATAACGACAGGTAACAACTACGCACCTGTGTCCCCCTCATTGTCTACCCGGCTCTGCAGCGGAAATGGGGAATTACTGAAGTATGAAGAGGACGAAGAAACACCTCCTGAGGAAGTTTGCTTAAGAAGACAAGAAGTGTATTAGATTGTCCCATTCAGAGGATACCATTGCATTACTTCAAATCAACAGGCAAGGCACAACTGAAATTTGAACAGCTTTGAGAAAGATGCCCATCAGG
Organism: Carya cathayensis; assembly: GCA_011037825.1. Classification (NCBI taxonomy): domain Eukaryota; kingdom Viridiplantae; phylum Streptophyta; class Magnoliopsida; order Fagales; family Juglandaceae; genus Carya; species Carya cathayensis. The sequence continues at coordinate 1,075,934 of QGSO01000174.1, forward strand.
TGACTCTCCACGTCCAGTTCGGGTCATAACGTCCCATTCAATGATAGAAGAATTTCAGAACGTATTCAGGTGGTTGTTTTCATGAGCATCATCTGGTTTTCATTGTTTTCATTTTATTTTTTATGTTTTTTTAATGTCTGGTTTGGAGGAATGCGTCTAAGGTGCAAGGCTGTACAGTTTGTCCAAGATTACCAGTTTCTTCATGCGTGGTTTGTTCACTTGTCAAATAAGGAAAAGGGCTTCTGTTAAGCAAGATTGAATCCCTCCAGACTCAAGAACCTGAGTTCCAGCAAGGAAGGCAGAAATCTTATATTTGACTTGGTGAGCTTCTGGGTAGCACGAGTGATCCTTGACTTGGTTTTAATTTTAATTTTCTGTGAATGTTTGTGAGTCGAGAAGAAGGATATGCTTGTAGGGTATTTTTACAATCAGCCGTAGCCTTTTATAGTGATCGATGTAGAGCGGTACATTTTTAGAGTGCACGAAATGGATTTTAAAAAGGATCAAAGACAGCCTTAAAATACAGCAAACCACTTTTGTTAGGTGCTGCAGCCAATCTCGGCCTCCACAAGACAAATTCAGGGCATGCTGTGAGCCTCTATCAAATCCAATTTGGAGAAATGATAAATCTAATATGTCGCCCCATTGTTATCGTTTTAGTTGACTGCTTGTCAATTTTTTTTTACATAATAATTAAAAAAGTGATTTTAACTGTATTAGTGTATTTTTTTAAAAAATATTTAAACATATTAAAAAATGTGAAAAGAAAAATTTTAAAAAAAGGTTTAAAATTATACTAGTAATAACAATGAGCGATGCTACTCATGCAGCAAAGTAGCACCGCTCTTGAAAGAAATATTTGTGTTTTGGTTCGTAGGGGTTGTAAAAAGGCTAGAAATGATTAACATATAATGATTTTTAAAATCTTTTATACAACTATGTTTTAATGGAAATTTTTATAAATAATTTATATAAATAAAAATAATTTTACATAAATATCCTTATTTTAAAACATGATTTTATAAAGGAAAAATATTAAATATATTTAAGAAAAATTTACAAAAACTTATTTTTTTTCACATATAAATTATTGATATATAAGTTATTGATACGTTGAAAATTATTAAATTTGAATTAAAGAACACTAATAAAATGAGTGTTCTAAGTAAAAATATATAAATATATATATATTACTATTTTTTATACAGTCTAAAAAAAAGATATGCTTGTTACCAAGATAAACATGGTTGTATGATATCCACTGGTATCACTTAGCCTATTTGGATATTCAATTTATCTTATATAATCATTATAAAAAGTTTAAATTCTTATAAAAATATAAAAAATAATTTAATATTTTTAAATTTTTAAATAATAATAATATTATTAAAAAATAATATTTTAATATTATTTTATTCAAATTTCATTTCAACTCATTTCATTTTAATTTGAGTTATGTTACAAATAAGTAAAACTATTTACTAATTTATATATCAATAGTGATTACTTAATATTCAAATTTTAAAATAATATTATTTTTAATAAAATTTATTTTTTAATTAATTATATTAAATTAATGTATATATTAATACACTATTTTGCAATTAGATTTTATATCTCTTTGTGCGTGCCCAAATCCCAACTCCGGAGCAAACAGTTACTTGGTAGAGCAATTTATAAATAAATAAAAGAAAGGCAAGCAGAAAAAGAACTGTTTAAGGAAAGGAAACCACCAAAACAAGACAAATGACATAACATCTGTTACAGGTGTCTCCTCTTTAGCCTTATAGGCAGACCGCCCCTCATCTTAAGTAGTAAAGATAGCTTGTAAGGCGGGTTCATCATCTTCTCTGCACTCGCACCTCCATCAATGGCCACGATTTCAAACCTATACATCAGAGCCGCCGCAACAGACTTCATCTGCACGTAAGCCATCTCCTTCCCCAAACAAATCCTGGGCCCACCGTGAAACACAGGGAATCTGAACTGATCCAACGGCATAAAAGTTCCATCCTCTCCCAACCACCTCTCCGGCATGTACTCCCTACAGTGCTCTCCCCACACCTTATCCATCCTCCCCATTGCATAAGCCGAGTAATCGGCGAACCACCCCTTCCCTACGTGGGTCCCATCTGGCAGTACATCATCGGCCACCGTTAATCTCGAATCGATCGGTACTGGTGGGAACAACCTCATGGATTCTGATAGAGCTGCGTGTAGGTAATGCATCTTCTTCAGCTCCTCGTAGCTGAATATTCCCGACTGTTTTTCCGGCACCGACGACAACTCTTCGTGTATTAAACTAACGCAGCGAGGATGGCCGGACATCAACCAGAAGAACCATGTCAAGGCCGTGGATGTTGAGTCTCTCCCGGCTAGTATGAAGCTCAAGATTATGTCTCTCAAGAACTTCCTCTTGTGTTTTTCATCTTGAAACTCCACATTCAAGGTCGAGAACATGAATCTTGATAACAGATCTTGATATTTACGCGTTACTTCAGAACTGTCTTCTTCTTCTTTGGACCGAATGATTTTCATGGCGTATTGGTCGATTACTTTTATGGCTTCTCTGTATCTTTTTTCCGAGCCTATATTGAGAAATCTTCCCAGCTTCCACAGTAAAGGCAACGGTGACAGAAACCTTGAGGAGCTAATCTCCACGGCATCATCAAAAGCTTTGACAAAGTTGGAGCTTGGGAGGTTTTGATATATACTGTCGGAGGTCAAGCACTCGGGGTTCACACCGAACGCGACCTGGCATATGTTATCGAAAGCGAATCGTTGTAACACGTCTTGGAGATCGATGGCTCTGTTCTCCTCGCAGGCTGCAGCGAGGTAAGGAATGAGGCGGTCCGAGATTTCTGATGCAACGGTGTCGGAGATGAAGTGTTTGAGCGATTTGGTGTTGAATTCATAGCTGGCGATCTTGCGCTGGACAGTCCAGAGATGGGCATCGACGTTGAAGATGCCATCGCCGAGTAGCTCGGTGAGGACTTCGTGGAAGCGGGAGCCTTTGATGTAGTTTGGGAAGTTGGAGTGGAGGAGGTGCTCGACGTTGGTGGGGTTGGCCGTGCAGATTCCATGGGAGAGGTCGAGGAAGGTGCGAACTCGGAGGGTGGATGATGGGGTTTGGGAGAGCATATCGGCGACCCAGTCGTGGAAGCGATGGCGATTGCGGAGAAAGCCGGGTAGGTTTCCAATAATAGGGTAAGACTCTGGGCATGGGGTACTAGTTTTAGAGGGAGACAAGGTAGAAGTGGAGAGGAAATGGAAGATGAAGAGGAAGAGTGGGATAAAGAGGCACAACAATAAGGCCAAGGAGGAAACAGAATCAGTAATCATGTCGAGATTCAGCATAGTTTCCTGTTTTTTGAGGATCAGAAAGTTTCTGCTGTAAATTTCAGTACTAGTGCTTCATTTCTCCTGTCCATAATGCAGCGAAGATCGAGAAGTTGTCAACGGATTCCAATAATTAAGGCAGCTTTGACATTGTGACAGAGGAACAGTGTGAGATAGAGGAGATCAAAATGGCGTCACAAGAGAGAGAAGAGTCCGTGTGATTGGCGAATTTAGTTCCGAAAATGAAATTTTAAAACCCTGGTTTGTTCAGGAAGACAAGCTGGTCGGAGGAGAGAAAATGTAACAAGCGATGGAGTTTGTTTGGAGAAGAGGAAAGTGAGAGAAAAACCTTTATTCATCTGACTGGGCCTTGAGCCTTAGATGGGCCTTAGCTTCCAACCCATTTAGACTAGGATAAGCCCCTTTTGTATTTAAGAAGCGTGCGTATTCCCTTTCTTATCCAAGAAATTAACAACCAATTAACAGTGTCTGTTACCACGACATTTATCTGCCATAAAAGGTGGTACCGATCTCTTTCTTACAACAAAGATGTACTTCCAAGGACACTTGATATCAAAGCTAAGCTCACAGCAGAACTTGGTTAATATGACTTCCCACGATGTATATAAGGTTTCCAGCACCCAAGAAAAGACCAAAAACAGCAGCACTGCCGAGTAAGGTTTGTCCAATATACCTGAGGCTGATCTTCATAACTCCTGGTACCTCCATATCCCAATATAAATATATCACATGAGATTTAATAAAAAAAGGCAAATGCTGATGATATTGGAAACCAAAGTGAATAGAATATATATTTTCTGTGGGCAGCGTATCTAAGCTGTAGAGAAAACAATTCCAGTTTTGCATCCAAAAGGGTGTCAATTTTTTTTAATGAAATGAATTGTATCCATCATCCAGAAGGATGTTAAATATATACTTGATAAAAAGATAAATTTCATTAGCTCTATATCTCATCTGGACTCGCAAATCAATGTTATTCTCGGGTTCGGTTTGCATGCCCATGCCACATAAAAAACCACATGACTAAAATGATACCTGCTAACCCAGCCTTACAATTGTAACACGAGAGAGAAAAAACCAATTCTTTGATTACAATAGATTTACCAATGCCTTGCTTGACAATTGGCTATGGAGATACCACAATGAATGGGAGGCCTTGTGGAGAATCCCCATCGAATTGAAGCATGGTGAACCATGCAGAGGATGGTGTTCGAATGAGGTGAGTGAGTCCTATGGGATGGGGCTATAGAAGCACATAAGAAGAGGTTGATATACATATTCAAGAAATAACCGTTTTGAGGCAGGTGATGGATCCAAAATCAATTTTTGTCACAATATATGGTGTGGCGATAGGGCACTCAAGGAACTTATCCACAAATTTATGGTACAGTTTGAATGAAAAAAGCCTCAATTGTGGACCTCTTAATCCTATCCAATGGTACTCCCTAATAGACTGTTACATTCCTCATAAATGCACAAGATTGGGAAGTTGATGCTTTTTCGAAGTTCAATGACCTAGTGTACTCTACCTGTTTGATAGGGGGAGTTGAAGATAAGACTTTTTGGCACCCCTCTAAGAAAGAAAGTTCACAGTTTGCTCTTTCTAACAAGCCATGACTTGACAATGCACAATACAAATCCATTCCCATGGAAAAGTATTTGGAAGACAAAGGCATCCCAAGAGGCAATATTTTGTGTATGGGCAACTTCCTTAGGGAAGTTCCTTACTCTAGACAACTTAAGGAAACATTGAATCATGGTCATAGATAGGTGTTATATGTGCAAAAAGAGCAGAGAGTCCGTTGACCATCTACTACTTCATTGTGAGATTGCCATGACACTTTGGAATTAAATATTTGCTCGGATGGGATTATCTTGGCTGATGCCGAGAAGTATAATCAGCCTCCTAGCTTTTTGGTGAGGCATTCGGGGCAACTCTCATATTGCAACAATATGGAAGATGGTTCCAATATATTTATGGTGGTATATCTGGAGGAAGAGGAATGAAAGAAACTTTGAAGATCAAGAACAATCAATGGATGAGCTTAGAAATTTATTTTTTAATACTTTACTCCATTGGTTGATTGTAATTGATTTTCATGGCAGAATTTTCATGAATTACTTGTATCACTAAACTAGCAAGCTTGGGTGTTGCTCTTGTATATGTCCCATATACTTGAGCTCTTCCATATTCTTATGATTAATAAAATTTTGTATACCGGTAAAAAACAAACTTTATCTACCCTTAACATATGACACACAAAAGTTAGGTACAAGTTATACCAACTGGATCAGATATCTATCTCAGAATAAGGAAGTCAACCCAAAGCCGGAGAAGGGAAAAAGAAAAAAAAAAGGTAACATCACATGGTAGTTTTGACTCAAAAAAGTACGAACTTTGATTCATCATCTAGCTCTAGGTTGAGATATAAACTACTTTCCCTATTGAAAAACCATTAGAAGCCAGTAGAAAATAAATTTCTTCGAGTTTAAACAATTGAAAAATCACAACGGTGGTATCCTGGCAGCAGGCAGTTTAAAGGCAACTGCAACCTTTTCTTTTACAAGTAATCAAAGATTTCATTAAAATACAGAAGGTATACCCCAAGTACACCATTTACAGCCAAACCCAAAGTAGAAGTTCAGATAGCCTTCAGCTGCAGAAACTGATATTAGTCATGGCAATCCTTGTATGCCAGCGTTCGCACTCCTATATTTGTAAAGTCACAAATATGCAGTCCAGGAAGATCTAAAGGTGCTATGCTTATTAGTTCCACTCTTACTCTTAAAACATAAAAACTACTCCATGCATTACACTATACTAACATGCTATCAGTAATTACCATCTCTATCTGACATGGGTTAACATATGGATTTTACAACGCGTAAAAAGAGCTGCTAATGAAATCCGTTGAATTAAGTGTAAAAACAGCCTTTCAAGCATTGAAATTGAATGTACTCCGGCGGGCACGCAAGCCAAGCCACTGTCCCTTGCCATCGACAGTTGAAAATTGGAATGAACTGTCTTTCGCTCTACAGTTTACTTTTACTTGTCAAAATGCTCGTAAAAAAGGTAGAAACTAGAAAAATATGTTTCTTCCGTTGCCGGGAATCGAACCCGGGTCTCCTGGGTGAAAGCCAGATATCCTAACCGCTGGACGACAACGGATTGTTTTAGCGAGTTAATTTAATTTAAAAAACTAATTTTCGGCTTACTAATTCAAGGACTTCACGCACAGAAAAGGATGGTTGCTGAGAATTGAGAATCCGCCCAATGGATTGTTAGGCACTGGGTAAATTGAGCTTGAAGATGGAAACTAGATGGATGAATGAATTTTTCATTTCTTTCTCTTTAATCATTTTATGTAATGTTATTATTGTTTGATAAAACAACTGATTGTTTCACTAGAATGGTATGATACAAGAAGAATAGAAGCTTGTGTGGCAAATTTAATGAATCTATAGGAATGCACTGCACAACTCAACATATGGTACCATACTTGTTCCCAATTTCGTTTCAATTCCTATCCTTTCCTTTGATGATTCCCGTTTCTTCAAGTGCTTGTTTGTTCCTGTATCACCTCTCGGATAAATCTATGCGTGTTATCTTTGATGGCAAAGGAATAGTAATTCCCAGGAATAAGCACGATGCTTCAGCATAGATCACATGAACAATGGATATTACCGTCCCTCCAAGAGTTGGGTTAGATAAAGCTGTTCAAGAACCGGCTATCAGCTGAAGAAGTGTGTTTCCTCCTGTCGTGATTTAATCAGGAGGTAGAATTAATGTGAACCAAGAGTTACATACACATCCTCTTGAAGATCTTGATGCTCCATCGGATCCTCTGATCAGGAATTTTCACATTTCTGTCTCGTTGGTCCAAAACGACCAGGTGCTTCTATTAGTACATTATTTGACTGAGCTATTATATGGCAACAACTCATCTTTCCCCATGTGACTGGTAAGAATCACGAGGCATTCATACACCATCTCAGATTGTGGGTGTGATTTATCACCAACAAAGAAGGGTTGGATACTATTGTTAATCTCAATCCAGCTACACCCAGGGTTCTTCTTCAATCCCAGCTCCTTTATCTTTGATCTCACCTTGCGCATCTCCTCCCACTTTCCGGCAGAGGCATACATATTTGATAAAATGATAAAACTTGATGGATCATCAGGATCTTTCTCGATAAGTAATCTTGAAATTTCTAAACCCAATTCTAAATTTCTGTGCAAACGGCATGCAGAAAATAGTGTGGTTAACAACCCAACATCCTCCATAACTTCTGGGTTTCTTTGGAGAATCCCATAAGCCTCATGCAGTCTTCCAGCACGTCCTAGAAGATCAATCAAGCATGAGTAGTGTTCAACGCTAGGTTTAATACCATAGTTGGTGATCATTTGATTGAAATAATGGCAACCTTCATCAACCAATCCAGCATGGCTACATGCCGATAAAACTGCAAGGAAAGTAACCATGTCCAGTTCTGCATTGGACTGCTGCATTTCACGAAAAAGCTTCAAAGCTTCTAAAGCTTGACCATGAGACCCATAAGCTGCGATCATTGACGTCCATGACACAGTATCTTTCTCTGGCAATTGATGAAAAACATCAAGTGCTCCATCCACAGCACCACATTTAGCATACATGTCAAGGAGAGCCCCCATGACTACTTCATTTGTCTCCAACTTAGTCTCAATGACATAGCTGTGAATCTCCTTACCCAGCTCCAATGCTCCTAGATGGGAACAAGCTGATAAAACACTAGTATATGTAATGGCATCTGGTCTGACACCAGACTTTTTCATGTCAGCAAAGATGCCAAGAGCATTGAAATAATTGCCTACGGTCACATATCCAGAAATCATAACATTCCATGAAACTGCATTTGTCTTGGACATCTTTTCAAAAATATTTTCGGCTGACATAACACTTCCACATTTGAAGTATAAATCAATTAAGGAGCTTTCAGTAAAGAAATCAACCTCTATCCAATTTCTTACTATATATCCATGTATGAATTTTCCATGTTGAAGCTGGGCTGATCTCGAACAAGCCAATAAAATGCTGGTTAGAGTAGTTAAAGTAGGTTTAATTCTGTCCTCGTTCATTCTTCCAAAAAGCTCAATGCATGATCTGCTGTCACCTTTTAAACTGTATCCTGAAATCATGGAGTTCCACGCGACCACAGTCTTTCTTGGGATATGCTCAAAAACATCAACAGCCCTGACTAAACAACCACATTTTCCATACATGTCCACAAGGGCAGAGCTGGTGAAATCATCCAACACAAACGCTTTTCTCATCAGCTCCATGTGAATCTTCTTCCCTCTTTCCAAATCTAAAAGCCTTGCACACGACGAAATGACAGTTGTGAGTGTCACTGAGTTAGGCTCAAACCCAGATCCTCTCATTCTTTCAAATAATTCCAACGCTTTTTTAGCTTGCCCATCTTGATAATAACAAGAAATCACGGTATTCCAGCAAGCCACATCCTTGTCGGGCATTTCATCGAATAGCTGTATAGCATAATTAAAAGCATTGCACTTTGCATACATGCTTACAAGAGTACTGGCCACGACAACATCAATTAGACAACCAGTTTTTATCACATGGGTATGTATCCTCTTCCCACAACCAACCCTACCTAATCCACCACAGGCCTTGAGAACGCTTGGGTAACTGTAACCATTGGGTTTCAAATATTGGTGATGCAATAAACTCTCATACAGCTCAAGAACTTCAATGAACATGAAGTTTTTGGCGTAAGCAGCCATGAGGCCATTCCACAAAGAGATGTCTAAAGGGTTATTAATGGTTCGGAAAACAAGCTTGGCAGAATCATACAATTGGCATGAAAAGTAGTAGTCGATGAGGTTTTTGCAAATGGCGATGTTGTTCTGTAAGCCTAGAGAGACTATCTTCTGGTGGATGAGCTTGCCGTGCTTGAGCGACTTAGAACTTACGCATGCTCTCAATAGAGAACATAGCTTTATGGTGTCCATTCCGTAACAAATATGAGCATGTAGCAGCTATAAGATGGATAGACCCATCTCTCGGACAGAGAGAGAGATCTACGTGAAACAAATCCTGTGGGATCCAAATGAAGCTGAATCACAATATCCTAAGGCCACGTTTAGAATATGACTAAACTAGTTAGATGTAATTTTAGGCTGAGTCTAATATCTAAACACCCAATTTTTAAATTACTCAACTCATCTCAACTTAAAACCTTTTTACACTTTAGATTTATAATTTTTTTCAACTCGACACTTCTTAACACGCACGATCCACAATTTTTTTTAACTTATCATAAGTACATCTAAACTCATTTTAATATTCAAACACATCTAAACTTATCTGAAGTGAATTTCATAAAACTCGCTCTATCAACTCAATTGATTACTGTTCATAAAAACCTTAACTCATTTGAATCTAAAAAATTAGATCACACGTGAAAAAGTTAAAAAATGACTTTTGCAAAGTTCTTACACTCGTGAGACTTGTCCGTAAAATGACGCATCTTAAAGTGTTCATTCAACACCAGATAAGGTAGTTTATATATTTTCCAATTGAACCATTATTACTTTGAATTTGTGACGATTTTTTTGCAAAAAGTCAAGTGAGTTAATAAAAAAGTTGTATTATTGGTTTTAAAAAAAATCTATTTCCAAGGCCGTCTATTGTCACAAAATGCTGTACTAAGTTGAAATTGCCACATTAATTACGGGTCTTTCAACCTTTTTTACAACTATAATAAATTTAAAAGTAAGCAATGACCGATTTATAAGTATCATAACTCTTACAAGTTTGTATAAATATATATATATATATATATATATATATAAAGAGTAATGCTACATACAATCACTTTTGTGTACTCTCTGCGCACTCCACTGATATGATTGGTTGGATTAATTTTTTTTTAATACACAATCAATCATATCACTGGAGTACACAAAGGAGTCCATAAAAATGACTACACATAGAATTTTTGATATATAAAAGGCAATTTCTCCTGTAACAATAAGCCTAGGAGACGAACGGAAAGATGCATTTGCCCCTAAATGGTTCGTAACTGCTGCCTTCAGTATGAGCCTAATGAATTTATAGACTGACAGAAATTATCAGCAGATACATTTTGCTTATGGAATTTACATGGTATCCACAACTAAAAGAAGAGCCAGCAACCTACTACGAATTTACATTTCTCATCACTCTCAACCCCCACACCAAGGCACATATAGGGAAAAAAAATGGAAGGTAAAAATCTCAAAAAGGAAAAAAAAAAAAATTTATGCAAAAATACAAAAAACAAATCAAACCCTTCTGATTCTCTCCTTATACCAAACCTTGCTTCCCTCAAACTCGGATATCAGATGGAAGCCACATCTAATCAATTAGTATCAACCTCCCAGTAAGTGAGAAGCTGTATTGTGGAAAAGATCATTTCATTTACATATGATCATTCCCATATGTCAATTAGCCAAGTCCTCGCTCCCCACGCCAACACTTGACCTGTCAATCATCCGTACATTGTATTGTTCATATACTCTCGCCCTGTTCTCTGCCCACCACTGTTCTGCCTGTTTCTCACTAAATCGCTTCCGACTGCATTCACCATTTAAAGAAAACTTCATATTTTATCCAGGTGGAAGATCATGATAAGATTTTTTTTCCTACTATATAATTAAGATCATGATATGGTTAATTCTTAAACTCGATTAAGAGGTGCATAAGAAATTCTACATCTCCTCAGTACCAAGGGGGCAAAGACAACGAGCTCTGGGTTTTCAGATGCAAGGGCAAAGTGAAAAAACCACCCACAAAACTAAGTATTAAAACAGTAAGAGGAAAATTATAATCAAGACATGTAAGCAATGCGATATAACCGCCCTTTTAAATGGAAAGAAAACTGGTCTGCAGGTGATGTACCTGAAGCGAACTCGCTTAAGATCCTTGGCACCTCCTGGAAGAGATGTAAGTGTAATATATACTCCGGGCTCGTCTTGCTCGACATCAGTATCAAGACTAGATTCAGATTCCTTTATTCTGCTTCCATTTCTACTCATTGGATCTGAATGGGATTGTTTGTTGTGGCCTAAACTACGGTTACTGATGGTGCTTGACCCGTTAGAAAGTAACTGGCTGTTTGATCCATTTGGGTCTTGTTCTTGGAATATCACTTGACCATTCATTTGGCTAATAGAAATGTTTGGAACGTCAATGGAAGCAGGACTGAAGCCAAAAGAAGCAAGAGAAGGTGATTTGATGCTCCGAGCAGCTCCCAAAGGCAGCCTTTCAGCCATGTCCTTCAACTGTTCAGCACAAAGACAAAAATATGTTTAAGCATAAAGCTCAAGTAAAAGTGACTCCTTAAGATTAATGTTAGTTGTCTGTAAAATACGATCATATAACCTACATCATCTTTTGGACAACCAATTTTTTTGTATATTGTCTTTTTCCTCCTACATGTGATTTATGAGCTCTGAAGTCACTGTTCTGGAAATTAACCCCTAAAACTCCTGCGTGAAACTCCTAGCACTGTTTATTAGTTTTTGTGTGCAGAAGTACTGGAGAATCAGTCAACCATCTAGTGCTTCACTGTGGAATCGCTTGTGCTTTGTGGAATCGTGCATTTAGTCTATTTGGAGTGGATTGTGTAATGCCTCCAAGAGTGGTGGATCTCCTTGAGTGTTGGAAAGGACAGTTTGGAAACCATCATTGGGTTTTATCGAAATTGACTCCATTTTGCTTAATGTGTTGTATTTGGAGAGAGAGATATGGTTGGAGCTTTGAAGATTGTGAGAAATCAATGGGAGGGATTAAGGCTTTTTCATTCAAATCATATCTTTGGGTGGCTGATCAAATTTGTGAATCTGTTCCTAGTTTTCAGGATTTCTTCTTTTTCCTCTTCCTCTTTAGTACAGCATCTCTCGTGTACTTCCAGTGTACTTGAATTACACCAATTTTTTAGTTTGAATAATTATTACTTTTTTTGATAGGTAGTTTGAATAATTATTACTAATAAATAAAAGTGCAAAACTTTAATCTTTATCAAGGATCATAAAGCATTAAGGTTCCATCTGCATCCAATGAAAACATGAGTTCAAAACCAACCCAAGTATCTATTAAATGTCTCTGATAAAAGAGAAGAGAAGACTCAATTTTTAAGTACGCTAGAAACATATAAAGCCTACTTATGGAGCTCGTGCCACAGAGTTTTCAGGAAATGCTAACTGTTTAACAGTATAAGCCTCTATTGACCTCACAGCAAAAACAAGTTACCCAGCAGAAATCCAGCAATCTTAACATCATTAATGAAAAGGATATTATACCTTGAGCAGGATGGTGTGACTAATTACAGCTCAATATGCTGTGGAGCTTAACCAAGTGGTACAGACAGAAAATGGAGGCATTGGTGGATCGCAACATGTTAAAGAAAAAATAATAGTGGAAAATTATTTATAGCCAAAGTGAACATGTCCGAATAAAATGTTAAAATGCACCTCAATATAGCCTCATAAGAACCAAGGCCACAAATTATTTTGGCAAGTTTATGGTCTAAAAGCTTGGAGAAACAAGCACATTGTAAGCACATTGTATCCTATCTGCTCCGGCTTAGTTCTCTAAATGCTCCAGTACCTAAATATCTATAAATATACAATTAACATCATAACCATAGTTGTTTACTTCATTGCAATTGTACCCTTTTTTTCCTTTTATGGATGCATATAAATTACATGTAATGATAATCTTTGCGCCTGTCTGCGTGCATATGTTCTTCCAGCTTACTTCAGGAGTTCTTTAACCTCTTTGCACTTTCCAGTTATGATGAAATATTGGAATAAAAAAGGAAAATGTTGCAAGTAATCAACATATTGGAATAAAGAAAAATTCTACTTATCATCCCCTACACCACACACCAACATGTGATTTGTCATTTTTGTCCTTCTATTTTTAAATAGAAGGACAAAAATGACAAATCACATATTAGTGTGTGACGTGGGGATGATAAGTAGCACTTCTCCGCAATAAAAAGGGAAAATGTTGCGAGTAATCTTATCTTCTTTTCCTTTTTCAAAAGAATCCCTTTTAAGTTCATGCTGAAACCAGACTTACAGAAAACAGACTCCATCCAAATCCTTCAAGGGGGAAAAACAAGAGAAGAAAAAATTTCGTTCCCATTGCCATGCAGAACATAAATGGTAGATTTCATTGACATGGTAATCCCAAAAACTACAAACATTATCACACTAATGCATGTAAACATCCATCTTACCTGGGCAGTAAGCGACTTAATGACTTCCTTTGCTGCTTTACATTTTGCAGTTTCCTCCCCTGCAATTGCCATTGCTTCCTTTAGCTGTTTAGTTGTTCTTTCAAGCTCAACTTCTTGAAGTTGAGCTTTGCGAGTGAGATTGTCCACCTGCAAGATAAAGATAGGTTAGGAATAATGAACAAACATACAACTGAGCAGGAATAGCTTGTCAGAAACAAACATACAAAAGAGAAATTTAAAGTTAATGTAAGGATAGTTTTTTTGTTATATATGTAAGCATATAGTTGTGATGTCTAGCTTGCATTATTAGTCAGCTATACATCACAATTAAAACTTTATGCTTGCATATAAAATAAATCAATGCTTGTTAAAAGCTTAAAACCAGTTCTTCAGACAAATGGTCACTTCAATCACAATTTCAGAAAGTATTCGACTTTGTACAATTTAAATTATCTAACTTTGTCATGAAATCTAGTACTCATGCGCTGTGATGTCATTTGAACACTTGTATGAAATATTGTAGCTTCAATTACACACGAAACTTAAAGAATCATGATAAACGGTCATAATTTTCTTTATTCAACTCCTTGTCCAAATACATAGAAAGAAATAAACAAACACTCGTTGACATTTTATCATGTATCCATATCTGCACACACCACACACATTGCCCTTGTAGCCAAGCAGTGCCCCTTTACCATGGACTAGCTCTTTGGTTCGACCCAAGGAGGAAAAGAATATGAGATGGAGATGGGTATACCCGGTACGCAGCCCCCATAGAAGACACAACAATGATGATACACATCCATTCTGGAAGATTAAAATCTTCAAAAGGAACATATGAACTACTTTTATTAGGTAACTGCATTTCATTGACAAGTTTAGAGGTCCTCTCTTTTCTTTCACAATTTCATCATTTACTATTTAGTTCATTGATCTCAAGAAATAAAGAGGGGCAAGTCTGGGAAATTCCAACACATCTTGCTCAGTAGCGTTCTCCTTCTAGATAGGTGTATTTCTTGTATACTACTTGGATTGTGCGTTTTGCACCTTTTACTGAAGTCTTTTTACTTTAAAAAAATATTGGTCAACAGTGCTGAGGGATGGAGGGAAGAATCATATCAATCATCAAGTTGCATGCAATATACAAACATTTCTATGCCATGCTATTATTAACTTCATCATATTGGAGTTGCTTCCAGTTTAAATTTAACTATAGATGACAAAATCTTGACCTAAATCCGCCCCAAAAAACCTTACGTATGCCCCGGCACCACAAGTCACGTGTAAACAAGTCAATAACTGCAATATGACACTCATTTTCCTACAAAACTAACTTGCATTTTATGCTTGCCCACAATTTTCACATCATGAATGACAACTTTATGCTAGCCCACATTTTTCACATCATGAATGATGGCTAGGTTATAGAATATAAATCAACTTGACAACATAAGTGCCTACTGTTGCGCAGCACTCATTCTCTACTTTCAAGTTTCAATACCAAGAAGGAGATAGATGTTTTTTTCATAGTGCTTTCTCTAATCTGCCACCTGCCAGTGCAATACCCATTCTCACTACATGAAAAAATGTGGGTGAAATAAAAGGTAGATACTGCAAGTAAGTGAGCAAATTAACTTGGGATTAAAAAGCAGGGAGAAGCATATACCTGTGTCCTTAATTTAACAACCTCCTGGCTGAGACTATCATTCGTTCTTTTTGTATCATCAACAACAATCTTTGGTGAGGTAAGTCCTCCCAGGGTAGGGGTTGGTGTTGTTGATCGAGGTGGGCTGGGCCGCCTTGATATTGGGGATGTTGCCCGTGAAACAATTCTTGATCCAGGAACAGAAGCTGAGAAAAACTTCTTTGATGACCCAAAAACTGGATTAAAAGATTTAGAAATATTAAGTGCTCCCCACTGGGAGCCTCCATTTGGAACAGGTGAGACCCGACTGCTGTTAAATTCTAGTTTCTTATTTTTTTTAGAAGATCGGGTTTCCACTTGCTTCAAGGACTCAATTGAAGAAAATCTAGCAATTTGAGCACGAGATCTGGAATCCAACTTATCATCTTTCTCAAAGAATTCAAGTGACCCTTGATTGATACTTCCTCTTCTGCTCACAGAAGAATGAGATGAACCATCACTTTCAATAGCTTTCCTTAGTTTACTGAAACAATTATCACAGACACGATAAGGTTTGTTGGGATTTGGTGCCATAGAAGCCTTAAGAGACTTCTTACTGCTACATGAGTGACAAAAAACAAGTCCACAATTATAGCAATTGTGACGTTTTCTTTTAAAATTAAATGGCAGTCGGCAGCCAGAACACATAGACTGATCAACACCAGAGACCCACTTGTGAAGGCATATAGCTGCTGTAAAATTAATACCACAGGCAATACTTTTGACTTGTTTATCTCTCAGAGCTTCTACTAACGTTGGGGAATTTCTATCATCTGTATCCCCATGACCTAAACGACCATTTGCTCCCTTGCCCCAAGTATAGACTTCGGTTCTTGAAGTTAAAACCACAATATGATGAGCACCACAAGCTATCTCCTCCACAAAACTCTTGGAGAGCTTTCCTTCAACACGAGCAGGGAGTTTCCCATCAGCCTGGGGAGTCCCCAACTGGCCATAAACAGGACTGCCCATTGTATAGACATGGCCAGAGGTTGTAAGGGCAACCGTTAGACTATGTCCACAGGCAACTCTACAAAAGTTGGGTTCAACAAGAGCAGCAACACAGGTGGGCACAAGTTTGGCTTCCTTATTACCATGCCCAAGACGACCTTTGTCCCCGTCTCCCCAAGTAAACAGCTTTCCTGAAGAGCAGTTGCTGGAACTTGAATTCCCAACCATGACTTCTACAACTGCAGCAGTATGCCAAACACCACAAGCTGCTCGGACTGTGCGGAGCCCCTTGAGGGATTCCACTTCCCTTGGTATTGAAATGCTTTTCCGATCTCCATGGCCCAGAACACCAAATGTGCCATCTCCAAAAGTAAACAATTGCCCAGCAGAGGTTACGATAGCAGTGTGCCACGGTCCACAAGAGATAGATGAAACATGTATGCCCTCCAAGGGCCCATTTACTTTCTTCGGGACCCAGTGACTCACTTCATTTCCATGCCCAAGAAGACCAAAATTGAAAGTCCCATCACCCCACGTGTACAAATCACCAGCAAGTGTTACAGCACACGTATGGTACTCACCACAAGCTACAAGCTCAATGTTAGTACTACTAAGGGCATCGATTAGCTTCGGATGCAAAACATCAGAGTCTACTCCATGCCCAAGCCTGCCTCCAGATTCCTCTCCCCAGGAGAAAATCTCCCCTTGTTTGGTTACCAAGGCAGCATGCCGTCCACCGCAGGCAATGTTCTGGACATCAAGTACCACTGCAGACTCTAAGGCTTTTGGCAACAAAGAATCCGTTTTGACACCAAAACCACTCCCAGCTCTATGAATTCCACCACCCAGAACACCATCCCCTATTCCTTCCCCCCAAATAAAAACATCCCCCAGGGCATCACCATCATCGTGACCAGAACCTTGGCTTGATGAGCTAACAGCACTTGATAGACTAACTCTGAAAGCATCCATCGCCATTGCCTTCATGTGACCCTGTACACTATCAGATCCTCCCGATGACAAAGAATGGACTGAAGCACTAGCAGAATCTGAAGGGAAGAAACCCCTGGGAGGAACAGCATACAATATGACATCTGATAATGCTTTATCTAGACCATTCTTGGGGGGGCTTTCATATGGACTATGAAGGCGAAGGTGATCTCCACTATCCTGAATCAAGCATAAGAAGCTTCTTGTAAGTTACATTTTTAACTCAATGGGAAGAGAGTTGGAAACCAGATAACCATACCTTCTGCATGCTTTCATTACTACCAAAAGGAGAATTCAAAGGAGAACTTCTTCGTGTGCATGTTCTAGGACTATTTGCTTCAGAAGGAATTCCATCACTCCTTGATTCTGTTCTCCATTTACGGTGATGGAAACGTGATATTAGTGCTTTTAAACCACCAAACCATGCCTCAGATTCATCTTTATCCTTGCAAATCTGTTTCAGAAGGATCAGATCACCAAATTACAAAGCACCTCAACACTAAAACCAGACAGATATGGCTTAGAACCCCACAGCCACAAGATGCAACCAATAACAATAATAGTGCAAGGAGACGACTAAATAAACAAATCTTACTAAATCTAGCGATCTGTCATTATATATGAGCGAAAATGACTGATACTCCTTCTCAGGCCGTGGATACCTTTGAAAGATTGGCTGGAAAAAATTATAACATGATTAATTAGTAGAGTAGAAAAACTTAATGACCAAGTATGAAGCCACTAAAATTGGTCAAAGGCAAGAAACGTGCACGGCACGCACAAACAAGCCAGTGACCTGATGCTCATAAGAAATCATCAGTATCTCCAATGCCAATAAATTTTACTGAGAACGTGAAGGGAGAAAAAAAGATGACCAATAATACAAGTGAACAAATTTAGCATCTAGACATGGCAAAACATCCTGGTTAAAGTTTGTCTTAGCAAGAGACAGAACCCTATCAGTAGCCATGAGCCTGCAATCTGTTTACAGATTCAAGATCCAAGGCAAAGAAACCTTTCAGAGACAGAGAAGATAGTGACTGAATAATAAAAGTTCAACCAAAAATAAAAGAGGCGAGATTCCTAATTTAAATAGAAACTTTTTAAAAAGATAAACTAGTTGTTAAATAGAGATTATACTTATAAATAAGCGTTGGGTGTTAAATGGGATGAAGTTAATTCCAAGTTCCGCTCATGCGAGGCCAGGACTATAATTACAATGATTTGCACGCTAAACTATCATATATTGATCAAACAATAAACAATGTAAGTTGTCCTACTCCGACAAATGATTTTCACACACCAGAAAAGGAATGAAGAAAAATGAGATGAATTATTAGATGAAAGATATCTATCTCGTCACTAATATTACATATCATCTACACATCAAAGACACTTACAGTGCGTTGTCCAGAAATAATTCTAGACACATGGCTTAGTTTAAGGTGCTTCTCCTCTTTCCCAGAGTACCATATCAGAACAGACTCGTCCTGAAAGCAATAAAAATCAAACATTTAACTTTTGCTAGCAAAACTGAAAGCTCTGTGGCATGCGAATATAACACTTCTTATGGAGCTACTTAATTTCTTCGGGGGAAGGGATACAAACAACAAGTGCATGGAAAACTTTCTTTCTCAAGGACTAAGTCAGCATTTATGAACTGTACTCATAGAAAGTAGCTAGTTGTTCCAATTCCATTCATTTGAGCGGAGCATTGAAGGAAAAATAACAAGTCATAACCCATAAGAGAATAGGATATATTATGACTCAAATTATATTCAATTTGAGTGTTTGGTTGGCATGTATTTAGCTAGTAATGCCTACTTATTGTACTTTGGAAATGGCATTTGGTTTGACAATAAATAAAACAGTCATCCTTTTTATTTTTTTATCTTTCGGCAGGAACAACTACAACTGAATGGATTCTCTCCAAATTTATCTGTGTCTGCATGCTGTATCACAAAAGAAATATGAATATATTTCTGTAAAATGAAAAACACAAAAGTTAAAAAGGGAGGTTTTGTAATTTTGTAAAAACCTAGGGACAATTTAGTAATTGTACAAATAGAATGCATGGAAATTAATTTTTTTATCAGCAATAAAAAATTAAATATAAAAAATAAATATATAAGAGAGAGGGCATGAGTCACTCTTTTCTTATCCCAATTTCCTTCATCATGAGGAAATCAGAGCATAGATGTGTTAAACAAATATGAAAAAACAAATAAATAAAGAAGGGAAAACTTAGGGCATCTCTGGATGAAGAAAATTTTGTGAGCTTTTAAAAAGGAAAAATGTTGACCTTTATAATAAATGTTCACTACATAGTTGTTAAGTTTTGGATTTTTATGTCATCAGATTTTGAGGATATTGTTTAGTTTCAATTTATTAAACTCTTTTACAAATTGAATTGTGATTAAATAAAAGTTATGATTTTGAGGTTTCAACGTTTATGGACCACTTATTACCTGGTTCTATGTAATGTCATAATGTAGCATTCCTAACCCTATGAGAAGGTAATGTTACAGTTACTTATACACCAAGTTAGCATGATTGTACAATGTTTGGATTGGTTGTTCCACACATAGAGAGAGGGAGACATCATATGCGGTGCTTATTTGCTGGATAATTACATTGCTATCTGATACCTGAAAAGAGAACTATCTCTCCCACACCCTTCCCGCCAAAGTAAAAGGATTCACAATTTTTCTGGAACTAAATAGTTAACTATAACTACAACAGACCATGAAATATAGATACTAAAAGTGTAATACCACTTACCTGACTAGAAGCTTGATAATGTTCATGAAAGATACAAAGGGCTCGTTTGGACATTTTGAAGATTTGAAATTGAAAAATGTTTTGTGTTTGAGTGATGTTTGGGAAAGAAATTATGAGAAGTTTTGAGAATATCTGAGAATACCTCGTTACCCAAACAAGCCCGAAATCCCACATAAGAAAGATTAGAAACATAAGTTATTTATATTTCTCCCTCTTCTAAACTAGGTGTCTCTCTTGTATACTTCCTGTCTACTCGGCTTTACCTAGTTTCTATTAATAAAATTTTCTTACTTATAAAAAAAGTTTTGTTCCAATGACATAATGATTAGATTTAAATAAAAATGATAAACTAGTGGAAGGAGGTGGGAATGCACAAGCATACTTTCCAATATATAAAAGGATAACTATGGAATGCAGACTCGAATGTAGAAGATTGCATACACATGACTAAAAAAAGGGGTCAAGCTTACATTGGAAAGCCGGAATGGACAAAACTTGGGCTTCCCCCTTCTTCCATACTTGAGCAAGTATGCCCCTTTCTTAAGAGTAGTAATGGCCTGCCATAAATATCACCCAAGAACCTAACTTAAGCATGTTCAGCTCATTTGGAAGCAGGCAATAACACAAGCCGATTATCAAGAGGAGAAGATAAAAAAGTAATAAAAAAAATGACACGCATGCTATTCAAAGTGATAAATAAGAAATGCCTAGTTGCTATATGTAGGTATTTCCTCTTGTATACTTACTGTGTGCTTGGGTTATGCCTATTTATGATAATAAAACTCTTATTAACTATCAAAAAAGAAATGCCTAGTAACACCCACAAACAATATTCCAAAATAAATTCTGATACAGTAAGTCCCATTTGAAAAGCCTATCTGCTCTGTTATCCCACTTGATCAGTGAGGTAGCACCTACTTACACTCTGAATCTAAGTGACTAAAATAGACTAGACTAGACATTTTACAAGGGCATAAAGCAGAAAATCCCTTGCAGAAAGATATATATAACATAATTGACCTCCCCACCCACTCCTCCAGGAGTCTAGAGTGAGATCTACTCAAAGATTGGCAAGCAGGCAGTGTGGATTCTAGAGTTCATGCTTGTATCTCCTTTTTCTCTCAGTATATTTACAAAAAACTTGACATTTCTTGCCACATTATAATACTCTTGCGTAGATAGAGAGTTCTTATAAAGGCATCTGACCTTTCTTTTAGAGAAGTAGTATCTGGCCTAACCTTGCAAATTATATCATGTATAAAGATGATATATCCAATTCAATTATCAACTGTGATAAGTCAACTTCCTGAACATTTCAGAGATGCTATAAAAGATTTTAGATATCGACTTGTTTAATATCGGTCTTTTTTATAATTTCTAGTTAAAGATCAGTTATAAGTAACCCATAAGTATAATATTAATCCATAGAATTATATTTAAGTGAGCATTATGTTGTTCAGCCATTAACTTTCTGAGGGACAACATTCATCTATGAACCAGTCCAGAAAAGAGGGAAGGTTTTGTAAAGATTGTCTTTTGACTTACAAGCTATCCACTACCAGAAGGGGGGAAGTGGATTACTTGCAAGTCAAAACAAAATCTGACTCTCTTGGTGTAACCCCAAGAGGCCTGGGATGGAATCCCACCAACACAAAGGAACAAAATTTAAAGGATGCGAGAGGGTGACGTACCTACATTTGCTCATAGGCCCATGGGGCCTCAATGGAGCCAAAAATAAAAAATAAATAAAAAGAAAAGAAAACTCTCCCGTTTAGTCCTTCCCGTCACAGATGCATATCACAAAGAGCAAACTACATCCCGACATTTGGTGGTTAGCCAATGGTGAAAAAGAACATTGCTGACCAACAATTTAAGGTAGAAAGTCATCCTACCATTCTTGTACATGTCCCGTGTACTTGGCTTTGCCTTTTTTTTTTTAATAAAATTCATATTTACCGATAAAGAAGAAGAAGAAGAAAGTCATCCCACCATGAAAAAAAAATCATCTTTCAGTTCATTCCAACGACTTGAAATTTGAAAATTCATCGGTAACAAGTACATTAAGTCTGTTCAAACAACTTAGTCTAACTCCACAAACATCCATCATGAGCAACCCAACTCCACAAATAATTGCACCATCATTATTAGAATCCTATTGATGAAAAAAAAAAAAACATCGCGAAGATTCATATCCAGAATACCTAATAGCATCACGTAGAACCAAACAAAAATTAACACTTAGCACAAGCAATGACATAGAATTCACAGTGTTTGCTATCTCATTGTAAGCTCAAAATCAGCCGATTCTTGAATGTATAACACTGTACCAAAGGAATAAACTAAAATATCCAAGAAACGAAGGAAAGCAAATACCTGCTCGACATCCCTTTCGACGGGACCAGCCCTGCTAAGATCCGAAGCCATCCTATCCGTCCGCGATATCACGCAAAAACGAAAACCTAAACGCCACCACCAGTCTTTGACTCACCCATTCTCAAAACCAAATCCTTCCATTCAGCAATTTCATTTAACCACGCCTTCCCTATCCAACTCACCCCCAAATTCACACTCTCACTCAGCCCTAAAAGCCCCATCGAGCCTCGTGGCAAGCATTCATACACACTCAGTTCCGCGCCAGTTCCATCAGTTACGGTTTCCGTAACTAGCTGCACTGACAGTACCGTACCATCCGATGCTTCAAATTGAGTACGGTTCGTGCAGTGAGGACCGCGAAGTAAAATATAGTGTGTTAGAAGAGCAGTTGTTTAATTATGGGAAGAGAATCAATCGAAGCAGTTGGTGATCGACAGGTCGCGAAGCTCGAGGTGTGTCCGCGTATGTGTGTGCGCGCGCCCGTTAGTATGGGAGAGAGATTTTCGGGGTCGAGAAAGTACGGGAAAGAGTGGGAAAATCTAGGAAACTATGATCTGATCGATGCTCTCAGGATCAGGAGCAGGAGAGAGAGAGAGAGAGAGAGAGGAATCATGAAAGTAGAAAAATGTTGTAGTCGTATTTAGCAACAGGAGAAAGAAAGAAAATGAAAAAAACAAATGGATGGGGTAGGATAACGCCCATCATATATATCTAAATTTTCCAAGTTGAAACTTGCTTCTTTTCTCGGGAAAGTTTTTTCCTTTTATTTTTCTTCTTTATTTCTTTACTTCCGCGTTTGGATGGAAGGAAAATGTGAAAGAAAGGGTGGGAAGAAAATAATAATAATAATAATAGTATAATGCTATAGTTCTTTGGTTTCTTTGGGTTAAATGTCAAGTTGTCAACAACTAAGGCAGAGAGTGGTCAATGCCGTGAAGACTTTGACTGTTATTTTGGGGAAAAAAATTTCAAATAACAAAAAGATTATAACTGAAAGTAGACTCACCAAGTAAATCAAAATAATCACTGTCCAAACCAAAAAATAAAAATAAAAAATAGCTGGATGGTTTTTCTATCCTCTTTTTCTCTTCAAGTTAGAGGCTTATTGCCTTCCATGGTGGTCGAGAAATCACAAATGCGACTATGGTGACAAGTGGGGATCACATGCTGTAGGATTGGGTGGGATGGGCCGGATTTGAAAGATTTGAAGATGCCGATTCTAATAATCAAGCACGTGTAACTATCGGAGGTTTTGACGACCGTGGAGTTCATGTGTGGGCAAAGCGACGCGTAAGCCTCACATGCCAATCCAATCACTTTGATTATTTCAACAACAAAACTATCTTTCAAGTAAACTTCGTTTTTCTATGCATGCTAAGTCCACACATGGCCTAGGCACATATTAATCATTTGTCAACTTGTAGGGAAAACATGGACTATAAATCCTTGCAGCAACATGAAATATTTAGGAATCGAATCCCTTCCCTCTAACCCCAAATGCCTTAAAAAAAAAAACAAACGTAATTGTGACTTGTCCAAAGGAAAATGGGTGGTGAGAGAGGTGAAAAACAGCAGAGGCAAAATGGCTGGAGTTCACAATAGGTTCATGATGCCCTTAACAAGGGCACTTGGCTTTTTCCACCCTTGTTGATTAAGACCAACACCGTGATGGTACACTTTATAGAAAAGTGGGTTAGCCACGAGTCAGAAAATTCTGTCGACTTTTTGTCAAAGTGGTCCTAAAACTTTTCTCTCTCTTTTAGTGGAGTGATGTACTTATCAGTGCAAGCAGCACCACGCACATCCTCCACGACATCAGAAAGGCCAAACCCCCCTTTTTTTTTCACAGCTCAAATTGAAGGTTACCCTTCATGATCCACCAATGCAAATCCAATCAAACTACCTTTGAGCTCATGTGCCATTGCTTTGGCAATATAGGGAAGACATCCCTCGTTCTCTCCCTATTTGCAATTTGCAGCCTACCTCTTGTTGATTGTTAAGTTAGTGGCTTGAGTTTAGTCTTTCAAGTTTGGACTTATAATCTTGATCATTTTTTGTTTTTCTATCCCTAGATATTTTATAGAGATTTGACTACACTGCAACACAATTTGTCTTGCTGAAGATTACATTGATCTCTCACATTCATCCCTGCATCACGAGCCTATCTAAGTCCATCTAGATAGATATCTCAATAAGTAAGATGATATTATAGTCACATAAATAAATAGTTGTGTCTTCTAATTGTTTCATCCAAGACAATTAAGAAACTTTTTTGATTTTAAGAAAAACAAAACAAAACTTTTAAGGATCTTTCTTTTAGATGAGGAAGTATAAAGAGGCCTATGCATGATGTATAAATCCCAAAGGTAGTGTGATAAATTATTGAGTAATACTACATACAGTCGTAGAGTGTGTAAGCACCGTACAATCACTTTGAAAAAGAGTGAAGTCTATTATTAAAAAATTAATTTTTTCATGTGGATCCCGTATTTATTTATTTTTTTAAGATAATTACATTATATTTTCGCACTTACGACTACACCTATAATTTTTCTTAATGATTATCTCAAGATTTTTGCCTTTTGGCTATAATATTTTAAATATTTTTTATAACTCTTTTCACAATAATATTTCAGTTATGTAAAATTCGAAATTCAAATCAATAAGATTTATGTATGTTTTTTTTAATTGAGTCTACTCGCAAGTTTGATACGGCAATACATCACTTATTATGAAAATAAATAAATAAAATAAAAAGTAAAAAATAAAATATCATTATCATTATTTTTGCCATGCATTTCATGGGCTTAGCTGCTTATAGTAGTAGTATTAGTGGTATTGCTTTTTGACTTTTGGATTCGATCTCCCTCAGCCCATCGAGGCATTGGGTTGGAGTTTTGGGTTGCTGCGGCCCATGTATTGCTACAGTAGATGCTCATATCCTTGTCTGGCGAGCCCAACCTTATCGTTTTGAATAGCCACACAAGGATCTTTTTTTTTTTTTTTTTGAAAGGAGCCACACAAGGATCTGTTAAAAACACACTGCACCACACATGATTATTTCTGACTTACTGATTTTTTTAAAACACCTCATATCCTAAAATTCAACTCTAACCTCTAAAATATTTCCAAACCTAAATTCATTGTAGGACTACCACCAGCTACCACTTTTGGCCATACCTCGTGGTGGTGGTGGCTGCCACCTTGAAAGAATGACGAACTATCAAACCAACAACCTCAACCGCCATCCTTAGAGTTGTTGGAAAATCATCCCGGTGCAGGGTAGCCACTGTCCATCTTGCGAAGGGTGAATATGCGGCAACCCTAAGTCCTAGTTGATTGCACCCCTTGGGATGGTTGCCACCCCATATAGATATATCTTTATTCAATTTTTGTTATTTAAAAATTTGTGCTTTGATTGTGTGAGTGAATTTATTTAATTTATCATGAAATAAACTTATGCGTCAATTCTTGGATGGAGGGTGTGATCCATATTTACATCACATCCTCTTTTATGAAAAATCACTGGAATATTTGATCCAGTTATATCAAAGATAAAACTCATGTTCATTTTTTTTTTTGGGAGTGTAAACCTAGATTTGGATTCAAATACCTGGCTGTTTTGGATCTACATCCAAGTTTATAATACGATCCTACTTGCCTAGGTTAACTTAGTTATAATCTGGGTGGGTACTCGGTTGTAAAAAATTTAAATATTAGGTTACTCGGGTTGTAATCGAATATCCAAATTTATCAAAAATATCATTTTAAAGATGAGAGCTACAAATATAAAATGACGTTATTTTGAATATTAAATTGACATGGTTTCATTTACAAAGAAAATTATTTTTAAAATAGAAAATCTAGTTACAGTTGTTGAATATAAATCCAGTATTTGCATTCGAATAAAAAAGGGTACAAAATTCAGATATTTGCCTGAATGAACCCAGTTTTCCAAGTAAAACCGACCCGGATGCACAACTCTATCAATTATCCTAAATTGACCAACCACCGGAGTGTAGTTAGCAATTGATTGGAAGTTCCTATTGTAAAATTTGTTGTGTCTATGAAACGGGAAAAACAAAATAATAATAAATAAATAAAAAAACGAGAGAGCCAAATGAAACTCAAAGGAAATTAGGCAAAAAAAAAAAAAAAACACTTGTATAAACCATAAACCCTTGTAGTATAAATTCATATTCTTTTCCTACTCATAATAAAAATGAAGTATTCACAAGAAACACACATGTTTTTGCTGGTTTTGGATGAACGTTGGATCTCTCGTCCTGTTGACTCACCGTTAAGATAGGCTTGCTTGAAAAAAAAAAAAGGAAAATGATATGCATATCGTTTAAACCTTCTGCTGGCAGCCACCGCTGCATGAAAATTTTTTTTTTAATTTTTTTTTTACTTAGTGATTAAGAAAGTGTTTTTGAATGATGTTGTGAATTTTTTTTTTAAATATTTAACCGTATTAAAAAAATACATCTAAAAAATTGTGAAAGTAAAAGAAAAAAAATTTTACATTAACGGTAGCTCCCAGCGGGAGCTGGGAGCGGTAACCGTAGCACTATCCAAAAAAGAAAAACATGCATGCTAAGAAAGAGAGAGAAAAGAAACACGTTTTGTAGAACGCAGGCCACCAATATTCATCATTCAAAAGCCGTGTCCGAGACTCTACCTGTCGCTGCTGCTGCTGCTGCTCAGCTTCCCTGCAATTCCCTCGTGGTTTCTCCGCCATCAGATTCTCTCATACTCGCTGCACGCCGGGCCAAATTGCACTGTGACACCGACTTTATAGAGTCCAGAACTCAAACATACAAAGGATGTCTTCTCCTAAGACACAAATCGAACTCCGTATTTCATTCAAGAGTCCCGTACTCTCTCTCTTCTACTTTCAAGTTTGTATCTGCCTCTCTCCTCGCCGGTTTTGCGAAGAATCGTGCCCTCAGATTCACCATGATTGATGAGCTTCAGATAGCTACGTTGAGGGCTGAACTGCTCGACAGGCTGAGCAACTGGGGTAAATACTCGACGTACGATGGTTCGTACGACCCCCGCACGTTCACAGGGAAGTTGGACACGTTGGAGCTGCAACGCATAAGGTTGGACACCATGACGGCGGAGTTAGCCTTGTGGCGGGCGCGCGAAACGAAGCGCGAATTCCAGACTGTGCTGAGGGAGGTTGAGTTCGAGGTGATGCGAAGACTCGGCAGGACCTTGGCCAAGACGGTGGACCCGGCATTTGCTGGGACGGAGGAGGTGGTGGTGGAGGAAAATGGGATTGTCTGTGGGGTTTGTCAAGAAGAAATGCAGGAAGGGGATGAAGGAAGAATGCTTGGGTGCAAGCACGAGTTTCATACGGATTGTATAGTGAAGTGGCTTAGGAGTAAGGCTACATGTCCTTTGTGTAGATATCAGATGCAGGTCAAAGAGTTTGAGCTGAACATATGATTCTCGGGGAAACAAGATCATGAAAGTGAATCCAATTTATAAATTTTCCTTTTTTATCTTCTTTTTATTTCCCGAATTAATGCTATTCTTAATACTAAATTTTGTTGTTTGTTCTTGGTGACACATTTTAAATACTTCTATAAGTCAAATTCTTAATAACACCCCAGACAGAATATACAACGCAGCATTAAAATCAACAACAATACAAGGTATTGAGTTCTGAAATGTGAGAACTTCAAGAAAGCTTAACAATGGCATTGGTTCAAACTTGAAGCCTGAAGGGCACTGAATATAGATGCCTGCCGCGCCAATCCTTTTCCTCCCTTTTGTTGTATACTAAAACATATCAAATACAATAAAGCAAGGAGAGCAGGAAATTCAAAGAAAGTAAAGCAAAGCCAACAGGATAGGCATTTCCAAGCAGAAGAAGCATTGCTTGTGAGGGGTTTTAAAAAGCTAACCAAGATACAAAGCACTAAAATGCTAAAATTATCACATATCTGGAGAAAACCTGTGATAATGACTCCGTTCCAATATTTTTGGTTCATGTAACAATTGTATCGGTAAAATATCCGTGGTTGTTTGGGAACTGCCACCAATTAGCAAGAGAGAGGGAAAAAAATAACAAAAGGAGGAAGGCTAATTCCACTGATTAACAAACAAATCAAAACAAGGCAAGTCAATTCAAAGGCAGAAAGCACTGCCATGGTTTTTGTTTTCCATACCTTGATCCTTCGCAGATCCAGGCATATGAATCTTACAGTCAAGCGTTCATTACCAATATTTTCCTCTGCGAAGCAGTAAAACTCAAATGAAAATAAAAAAAAAAAGGAATTCTTTCTACACATATAAACAGGTGAGCACTGCAACTGCAAAAGAAATTCCTAGCCAGTGGACTGAAATTTTGTTGCTGATGATGATAATGGTAAGTAGTGCTTCCCTTGCAACTATAAAGAAGTGATTCTGCATTGGAGTGTACATGCCCATCGCTTTGAGAACATTAAAGCTTTCTACCATCCATCAACAACTGGCTCCTATTCCAGGGAAGAGCTGGTTTCTGCAGTTTCATCCTCGCTAAAGCTAGACGGGATCTCCATGACAGATCTAGATGATATTTACAACACAATAAAAGATAATTGGAGCCACAAAATTGAAAAGGGAAAGAAAAACAGAAGTTTGAAAGACTGCACCATGTGCTCTTCAGTACTCAAAAGGACAACAGAAAAGTTTAAGAACAAAGAAGAATAGAAACTCGATTGAAAAAGAAAAAAAAAAAAAAAAAAAGAAAAAAGAAACACAACTAATCATTGACTGGGTAGTCATTTTTCTAGGGTGTTCAATCTCGTGCATCCACTCGTGTGCAAACTTCCATTAAGTAGAAAATCAACATCCTAATCACAAACATACCTTTCCTAAGCGAATCAACACCTTTCGTTCTCAGTATTCCATCTCTACCGAGAAAGATAGACATATGATAGAATACTAGAATAAGCCTCTCAAGATTTCAGAACTTATAAGTCAGAATTTCGTGAATACCCAGTCAAATAATAGATTCAGATTCCACATTCAACCCCACTCTAAACTGACAGATTTAGAAGAGGAAGCAGGCATGCTAATACAGAGGCAGATGATAGCAATTATAAGTATAAATTTATACCAACCCTTTGCTCCGATGTGTCCATGTCGGCATTCCAGTGAATGATGCTTTTTGCACATAGTCTGTTTTAGGAAGATCAGGTCTGACTCGTTTTGCAACCTTCAATTTCAAATGGGGCATCAATAGCAAGGAAACACACTGCACGGCATGCAACTATGCATGTTCATACGTACTGGTGTACATACACATAATATTTCCACAACACATGTATTTATTAATGTATCGTGATATCATTCAAAATTGGCCAAAGCTAAAACTCACCATCGTTTCCTTTGTTGGATGCATCTTTAAGTTAACTTGGTTTCCATATTCTTTAATACCCTTGAGTTTTCGATTGACTTTCTCCTTCTGCACGTGCACATAAACATTAGAATATCAAGCAAAGAAAATAAAAGAGCTTCTAAATAATATAGCAAATTACTAGTAAAGTCTAAACTGAAAAGTAGACCTTTTTCATCCTCATAGATAACCCCCTCTCCTCTGTATCTGTGTCAACTGATTCGCAGGGGTTACGAATCAATATCGAAGGCTTCGATTTGAATTTTTCACTCATATGGATAATGTTGGGGCTGACATTATCATAATCATGCAACTGACTTCTGATTTTCCCATCATAGTGACCGTGAAGATTAGTGATAGCATCAGTCCTCATCCCTTCAACATCATGCTTACCACTCATTCTTTGATTCCTCTTATTGCTGTAAACAGTGGTTTCTCCTGCAGAATCTTCATACAGATCAGAGAAAGAGTTCTGCTTACAGAAAGGTTTTGTATGGTTGAGAACAGTTGAATTCTGTTTGAATTGGGGATGAGATATCTTGTCCTGATAATCAGAGCCATGCATGCTGCCACAATTCTCCCTTTCTATGTATAAATCCTGTGAACTCATATTGGAATTGTACATCTCATATCTCTGAAAGGGCAGGGTAAAGGGAAAAATATTATCACAGAAGACAATAAAATTATTCTAAAAAAAACACGAATATAAGCAGCATGCAGAGTGGAACTCCCACTGAAATTGATGCAAAACTTTCACAGTGAGTTTATTTGAATTCCATGATTTTGAGTATAGAAGAGTAATTGGCTTCAGTAAAGCAAATATGAGGTGCAGGTGTGAGCTCTGATGTTGAGAGCATTCAAACATCAAATTGATAATATAGCCACCACTAATAACTGTTGGTCAGTTCAATGCCATAGAACCAGAAAAGACTTGCTCAGCACAGATCTTATTTACTTATTATTTCTTCACCCACACGAGGAATCCATTAAATGTTGGAGTTCAACCGGCAAGATGAAGTGTTAAGAATATGAAAGTGAAGCCCTTTCAAACTCAGCTTTTACTTTTACCTATCAAAAAAAAAAATATGAAAGTGAAGCTATTAGAAGATGCACATGCTGGTGGTTCTGTAGCAGTGGCAAAGGTTGTAGTGAAGGTGCAGTAGGTAGTGGTATAATGGGGGTTAGTGGCAGTGGATGATGACACTACAACAAATGTAGTGGCAGGGATGAATGTAAGGTTAGTGCTGTGGTGGTAAAGAAGGAGATAAGCCTTGAATTAATTATTGCTTTCTTCCATAAGATAAATTACTTGAATCTATCCAAACCAATAGGTCAGTATGGTTCATTCACTATGCTGGCAACTGTTTAAAGAATCAAGATAAACGACCAGCTTCCTTCTTCAAAATATTGGTTTGCAGCTAGAGTGGCAGAAACTTATCCCCACTTCACATCGAGCCAAGCACTCCTGCTGTTCGTGAGCTCTTGGCAATAGAAAACAAAATCCAGCCATGCCTCTTGCTACTATATCAAAAGGTTCAGGTGGTGATTAGCTGAACGAATCCAGTGCTCCAAATCCCATACAATTACAAAATTATTAAGTTTGGCTTGAACTACCAGACTCAACCAATGAGCATGAACTTGCATTTACTTACTGATTATGTACTTCGTAGTATTGCCTAAACTGAATGCATCACTCATAGCTAGACTCCTAACCTCCCCTCCTCCCGGCTTTGAAAAGGGCGTTCCGGGCTCTTTATAGTATTGCAGCGAATAGGGAGGCTTCAGTGGCAGATATGCGATTCTTTTCGCATGGCTCTCACCAATGGAATATTCTTTTTAATAGGAATTTTCATGATTGGGAACTAACTATTGTATCGGATTTTTTCAGCTTACTATACTCCAAGGGGATGCCAATGACACAGGGGGATAGATTGAAGTGGAGGTCTAATAATAAGAAATGCACGGTTAAGGCGTATTACAATATCTTGATAACACAAGATCATATTCCGTTCCCTTGGAAAAATATATGGAGGTCTCGGGTGCCCTCTAAAGTTGCTTTTTTTGTATGGAGTGCTGCACTTGGGAAGATCTTGACTACGGACAACTTGAGGAAGAGGGGTTGTGTCGTGGTAGATTGGTGTTATATGTACAAAATGAATGGAGAATCCATGGACCATCTGCTATTGCATTGTGAGGTAGCAAAGGGGTTGTGGGATGAGATTTTTCAAAGGATTGATGTTCCTTGGGTGATGCCCTCGAGGGTGGTGGATCTGTTGGGTTGTTGGAGGAAGCTGCAAGGTTGTCATCAAGTGGCTGCGGCGTGGAGGATGATTCTGCTATGTATCATGTGGTGTCTTTGGTTAGAAATGAATGCGCGTTGTTTTGATGATAAGGAACGTAAAAGAGAGGAGCTGAATAATTTTTTTCTCCACACTCTATTGTTTTGGTTTCCGCTATTGTACTAAATGGGGATAACGCTCATGATTTTTTGTCTTTAATTCAGCACAGTTAGAATGTATTTAGGTGTTCTTCTGTACACTTCCGGTGTACATGGCTTATGCCTTTTTCATTCATATCAATAATATTCTCTCTTAACTATAAAATAAAATTATAAAAAAAAAATTTGGGGTAAGTCGTAATAAAAACAATGATATATGAAGGTATGTGGAAATTGGTAAGCCCTATGGAAATCGATGAATGACTGTAAATATGGAGGCATATAGGGGGGCTAGTGCACTAGAGATATAAGTGGGGCTAATGGGGTGGGAGTTTGGAAGCACATTAGACGAGGGTGGGGGGTTTTTAATCATCATACAAGACTCGTGTTGGGAGATGGCTCAAGAATAAAATTATGGAGCGGCCTATGGCATGGGAATAAGGCCCTAAAGGACTCGTTCCCTTCAGTTTTCCGGGTTACATGCAAGAAAGAAGCTTCAATGGCTGATTTTATGGTGATATCTGGGGATCAAGTCCAATGGAACATCAACTTCACTAGGGCAGCCCAAAATTGGGAAGTTGGCAGCTTTGAGGACTTTTTAGTCTCTTGTATTCCATGAAACCAAGCACTCAAAGAGCTGACATGTTGCAATGGATACCCGCAAGCAAAGGTACACTCTCGGTTCGCTCTTTCTATAAGTCTCTCACACAACTGCAAAACAATTAGTTTCCATGGAGAAGGATTTGGCGAAATAAGGTGCCTCCCAAAGTGGCATTCTTTGCTAGGATAGCTTCTTTGGGTAAGATTTTGATGACGGATAACTTGCGGAAACATAGGGCGATCATAGTAGCTCGGTGCTGCATATGTAAGAAAAATGACAAGACTGTGGATCATCTCTTACTGCATTGTGAGCTTGCTAGAGCGTTATGGGATAAAGTGTTTTGCATATTAGGGTAGTTTGGGTAATGCCTGCCACAGTGGCTGCATTGTTGGCCAGCTGGACAAACATAGGAGGTATTCCACAAATCAAAGCTGGGTGGAAGATGGTTCCTATCTGTATTCTGTGGTGCTTGTGGCAGGAGCAAAATGACTGGACGTTCGAAGACAAGGAGCACACGATAGAGGAAACTAGATCTCTTTTTATTAGGACTTTATTTCTATGGGCCATAGCTATAGATTTTAAGGGCCTTGATGTTCATGATTTTCTTGTTTCCATTGCTTCTTCCTAGATAGGTGTTACCACTCAAATACCATCTCGTGTACTTGGGCTATGACTATTTTTATCAATACAATCATTTACTTATAAAAAAAACAATGATATATATCACAAATTTCAGGAATTCATAATGAAAGTAAATGCTAAACAGTTCATAAATTATATTTTCTATAAAAATTACAGTGGCATGAAAGGCACCTATACCTAGAGCCATTATAGACAATCTTCTCTGCCGAAACCTTAATATAACATTAAAAAAAATCCACCAAAGCTTATCAGATGACAAAATTTCAGAGTACAGGGAAATTAAGAAATCAAATACGTGTGCTTTCTCAATTAGAGACCCAAGTTTTAATTTAATAAATTCAACACCTGTGCTATTGGACATGTTAAATTCAAGATGCCAAGAAAATTTCCATCAAATAACTGGCAGCAAATGCCGACATAGACATATTACTCACGTGTCATCCACATGCAAAAATATATGAAAGGAAAACATTTAAAAAAACAAAAGAACAAGGGATGGGGAGGATCCCCTCCACCACCTGTGCAATGGGGTAGAGAATGCACTATAGCACAGGAGGTGCCGGAGTGCCTCCACTGTGGAATGGCCTCCAATGCGCTTCCATCCATTCCTTCATTAAAAATTATGGAAAAACTCAAATTAAAAACTCAGATCTCAAAGTCAAAAAGTGGGAAGTACAGGTCCTTGATTTCTTAATTTCTCAAAAATATAACATGGACTTTCCAACTTAACATATATATTCATCCAGTTTGTTCCTTGTCCTGATGAGTTCATTATTTCAACACATTGATAAAATCTTCCAGTCCAGTCCTTTGTTCCCCCCCTACCACACTCATCATGCAAAAAAATATAGAGTACAAAGCAGATTTCAACTTACTAAATCTGTCTAATACAGAACAAGAAAGAATCCAAAAGTCTACTTACATTGCTGAGACTGGGTTGCCTTTCTGGTCCAGAGAAATCTGGAGAATGGGTAAGAGAAGGATTCCCAACGTAGTAAGGTTCTGCAGAAACACAAAATGAGGCATAAGGCTCCGATTCTCTGGAGAAAGAAGTTTTCCAGTGAATATTAAGAAAAGGATTATCTCTGCGATTTAAACCAAAGGAAACTCATAGAAAGTAAGGTTCATACAGATATGCATGTTCATCTTTATCAATGACAAAATTCCAAGCATAATTTGACAAGTTAGTCAATGATACTCAAATTATCAATAACAACCTCTTCCCACTACCTCTTCCACCTTCATCATCATCATCATCTCTCTTGCACAGGGGGGCCGCGCACGCAAGGGGGGGGGGGGGGGGGGGGTGGTGGTGAAGGAGGAACCTTTAGACATAAAACCTTTAAGTAAAGAGGGGAGACGATGCAGTAGCCGAGTAAAATAATGCATCATGGCATTACCAATGAAAAGGTGAATACTTCAGAATAGGAACTTTTATTTGCATGACGGAAATTATGCTCATCCAATTATCATTTGCCTAGAGACAAAAATTATATGTTGTTGTAAATAAAAATAGACACTTTCACACACAAAAATGATGATAAATAAAAGAGAAACTAAAAAAATGAAGCAGGAAGATCTAACCAACAACACAATGTGAAATTCAACTCTGGCAGGACCAGCTGCATCAAAATTAAACTAGAGTTCTTACGAGGAAATACATGTTACAACTTACCACGGATGGCATTCCTAATCGGATACTCAAATGCACAGGGAGGAAGTGGTTGAAATTCCACACCAAGCAGTGGACCATCCTCTCGATAATGACGCCCCAATTGCCTCTTAACAGCAGTAACAGCAGCATTTTCAATTTCACCCTTCACTTTCAAGTATCCTGATGGCTTATATCCAATCCCTTTTTCACTAGTAGCATTTATGGGTGCAATGACTCCATTATGTGTTAGGTATCTAGAATTTTCCCTATCATCTGGATCCTCAGTTTGGCGAAACAATCTGTCTTGCGAAGATGAGCTACTTTCTGAAGATGTATTATCTGTGCCACTGACAGTTCCTGTATAATGAGTCGCATGCTCATAGGTGAGGCCTGCAGCCTGAAAATCATTGCAATAGAGCCTTCGACTTTCAACTTCCCTTGGATCAATGTGCCTATAATCACCATGTTTTGTGCTGCCGCATGAATCTTGTACGAGTCCACTGCCACGATCCTGAATCACAGCACCTGAATGATCTTGTCGTCCACTAGGACAAGCTTCATCTCTGAACAGTTTTTTGTCTTTTAACCTTCTGTGACAAAACCATCCAGATATTTGCTTTTCTGTCAATCCTATCTGCTCTGCAAGTTGGGACTTCATTTCTTCCGTAGGGTATTTGTGCTCTAAGAGAAGTTCAAGAAATTTTCCTTTAGAAAAGTACATGATTGGCACTTAACCGGAAGCCTGAGATAAGATAAGACAAGTGAAGTTGCATACCGTCATAAAATTTTTCCAAAGCCATAACCTGGGCAGGTGTCTTGAGCCTTCTTTTCCTATCTTTCTCCATAGATGCTTTATTCTCTTCAGAGTGCACTCCACTTGATTCTGAACATGAATGGAAAAGTAATAAAGAAACCTTAGTAATGATAACAATGGCCATGATATTTATCAGGAAATATTGTTTCGCCATCAGCCACTTGGTTAAATTAAAATGGTAATACTAGAAACTACACCACTATCACACCATTGTGATCATGGCAATTTAATTTGTCTCCAGGAAAATGAAGGGATAAATATAACAAATTCTCTCAGTTCCTAAGGCAAATAGAAAGCCAATGATATGCCTGGTTGGCCTTGCTCCCCCACCACCCTCCTCTCTCTCCCTCTCTCTTCTCTTCATGGTACATAAGTCCTCTGGATTAGTGAAATACAGAAGTTATTCAAGGAAACTTGATAAAGTTTCTGCAATTTCAAATAGAATGAGACATAAGCACTCTGGCTAAATGAAATATACAAGTTTTTTCAGGAACATGATGGACTTTGTGCAATGTCAAATAATTTTCTTTTCTTTTCTTTTTTTATAATTAATAAGTGCAATGTCAAATAAAATGATTTCAGCAACAAGGCAATAAAATTGTCAGAGCTTCTCTCCTTTGCTCCCAAATAAATACGTGAAGTTCAACGACCAGTAAATAAAAGGTTCTGTCAAAACCATCTGGTCCTAACTCCAAAAGAATGTTCAATCTGTATACTAAAATGCAAGCATAGGCATATTAACACTTCATATTTGAGGAATTTTTATCATGGTGCTTGCTTACATAATTTATATTCTATCTCGTCATTTATTCTATACTGCCATTATACCTTAAATATTGCACTTGCATAATTATGTTTGCTTTCCTGGCTGTAGATTATATAGGTCACACTTAGCTCACTCTTCCATAACTCAACTAGTACCTGGGTTTCTCATTTGTGAACAAGGTTTCCTAATTCCATACAGGTTTTCAATATGATCATTCCATACAATACAAAGTATTGAGGATTTAATCATAACAACTTAAAACTTGTGACAAGACTGCATCTACTGCTTTCGTGAAATGATTTAATTGAAGCTAACTAAACGCATCAAGCAGATGCCAAAAGTAAAAGTTCATCATTTTCAGGTAAATTCGATGTATACTTTACAAACAATTAAAAGGAACGGAAAATACCAATTTTAAACATAACTAAACAAGCTTCATTAAGACCAAAGCAGTCCCAAAAGAAGTAAATTGCCTCCCCAATATTAATCAGTAATTCTACTCAGATTTTTAATCATCAAGCTCAAATGTAAATACAGTTATTATTGCCATTGTGAAGGAAATTTGGGGAAAATGACGAACAAAAACTAATGCCCAATTTCATTCGAGAAAATGCAGGAAACAAAAGACACGAAAATCCTGAGAATCCAAACTCTCCATCAGTAGGGACTCAAGAGCACAGAAGGGAAAACAGACAACAATTCCCAAATTCACGTCCTGGGCATTACCTTCACCATTACAACAGTTTTGTCTGTTTATGCAAAGAGTTCAACGTCCTAGAACTCAATTTCACATTCTAACGCAAGAAACCCAAAGCAATTCGCACGAACCGATCAGCAAATGAGAACCCAAAACGCTGATATGAATTGAAAATATGAAAATTCAACAAACTACCTTCCATGTTGAGTGAAATCCTGGTGATTCCTTCAATCTCTTTAGAAGTACCGGATTCCGTTGGCTCAAAAAGCAAAACTCATTAGCCCAACAAGCTTAAAGCCAGAGAAAAATGCGATTTTTTTTTAACATCCAATCAGTTTCCTAATGGAAACGAAAGAGTTTCTGGTACGAGGTGGGAAGGCAGAGGGAATTCTCCGTTCCCATACGCTGGTTCCAATCAAAATTTTTATTTTCAAATTTTTTTAGTTCTTAATTAATCTATTTATTTATTTATTTTACGTTTTGGGTTACGTTTTTCGTTGGATTTTTTAGCTTTTTCCTTTTGGGCGTCTTATGGCTAGTTTGTTTTAACAAAATTTTTTAATAAAGATTTAATTATTATATTTTTTAAAATTTTTAAATAAAATAAAATAAACAATTCAATTTTTTTAAATCTTAAAATAAAAATAATATTTAAAAAATATATTTTAATAATATTTTATTCAATTTTCAACTTTCATCTCAACTCATCTCATCTGCTTAAACAAACTAGGCATAATTATTTTCTTTTTGTTTTCTTCTTTGTCCTTTTACTTTTATTCCAATAAATATTTGAGCATATCTAATTAAGTGTAGTATCCGGGCGTATTAAGAAATAGATCTCATTCCAAAATTCTCATCTTATTTTATCTTATTTCATTCCATCTTCTTTTCAAACATAATTCAATACAAAATTTTCAAACTAATCATTACAATTTTTTCAAACTTTTAAATAAAAAAAATTCAACTTTTTCAAATTCTCAAACAAAAATAATATTATAAAACTATATTTTAACAATATTTTAACTTTATAATTTTTTTTATTCAAAATTTTCTCTCCTTTTCTAAAACTCAAAAAATATTCAACTTAAAATTTTTTACTGCAATTCACAAATTATCTTACTCCCCAAATGAGCCTTAAATATATTTAGAACAGTTTTAAACATTCATGGTGAATGTGTGTAAACATACCAAGCTCATCAATAAGTTAAATAAGGAAGTAGATGATCTTCTAGAAGAGGATGACTTAAAATGGAGACAACAGGCTAAGTAAATATGGCTCAATGAAGATGATAGAAACACCGAGTTTATCCATATGTGTGCTAACAAAAGCAGGAAGACCAATCTCATTAAGAGTATCATTGATGGTGCATGAAATTCAGCCAATTATACACATGAGGATATTTGTGAAATGTTCCAAGCTTTCTTCCAACATTTATTTACTTCATCTTAGCCTGCAGGAATTGAAGAGTGCTTGGAATCTCTCAGGCCTACAGTAACTACAAAAATGAATATCAATCTCACTCAAGATTTATCATATGCATAGATTAAGGAAGCTATCTTTAATATGAATGGGCTAGGCTTACCAGGTCATGATGGCTTTCTAGCTACTTTCTTCTAGAATCACTGGGATATTGTTTGTAAGGGGCTGTGTGAAGCAGTTTCTACTACTTTTAAATCTGATGTCTAGGCAGAATATCTAAATGATACTTTTACTTCTCTTATTCCCAAAGTTAAAAAATCCATTATAGTTCCTAATTTCAGACCTCTAAGCCTATGTAATGTGTAGTACAAGATCATTGCTAAAGTCTTAACAAATAGGCTGAAAGTTTGTCTCTCTTCTCTCATATCTCCTACACAAAATGTCTTTATCCCTAGTAGGCTTATCACTGATAATGTCATAATTGCTTTTGAATTCATGCATACCATAAAGTGTCATTTAAGTGGTAAGGAGAGTTATATGGCATTAAAACTTGACATGAGCAAGGCTTATGATAGAATTGAATGATCTTTCTTGGAAGCAGTCATGTAGAAAATGGGGTTCTCTAGCAGATGGATTCAATTGATTATGAGGTATGAAACATCAGTCTCCTACTTCTTTCTCATAAATGGAAGTCCTTATAGGACGTTCACTCCCTTAAGAGGCATTAGACAGGGAGATGCTCTCTCCCCCTACCTATTCATATTGTGTGCAGAAGCCTTAAACAATCTTCTTAACCATGTAGAAGCTTCAAGCTAGATCTCATGTATACCTTTGGTTCGTGGTCAACTTCAGATCAACTACCTCTTTTTTGCAGATGATAACCTTATCATTTATAGAGCCAACTCACTAGAATGGAGTAGATTACTAAGGATTTTGGAGATCTATGAGCAAGCTTCAGGTCAGAAACTTAACAAGGAAAAAACTTGAATTTTTTTTTGCAAGAACACTAGAGGAGAAACCAAGGATATTATCACAAGAATTGCTGGAATTAGATCCACACAATCTTATGAGCAATACCTTGGCTTACCAGCAGTTATGGGTAGATCTCAAGTAGGCTCATTCAGTAGTATTGTGGACAAAGTCAAATCAAGAATTTGTAGCTAGAAGATGAAGTATCTTTCTCAAGTTGGAAAATAAATTCTATTAAAGGTAGTGATCCAAGCCATTCCCACCTACTGTATGGGAATTTTTAAGTTTCCTAAAGCAATATTGCATGAGATCAACATATTAATGAAGGGCTATTGGTGGGGGAAGAAAGATGAAGAAAAAAGAATTCAATGGATCTCTTGAAACTAGATGGGGAAAGTAAATCTATAAGGGGACTTTGATTTTGTGACTTTGAGAGCTTCAACTTAGCTATGTTAGCCAAGCCTTTGGTAAGACTTTCCCTAATTCCCTAATTCTATCAAGTAATACTTTGGTAAGACTTTCCACCAAAAAAAGCTAGGGAGGAATCCATCTTTCCTGGGGAGATTTTTTATAGTAGCCAAACCTCTCTTGGAAGAGGGTTTAATATGGAGAGATGGTAATGATGAATTTATCATAATTTGGATGAATAAATGGTCTTCTAATTTCACTTTTTTTTCAAAATCCAAAGTGGTGCCACTCAATTACAGGAAGAAGATAAAGTCGCAATGTTGATTGATAAGGACATAAGGAAGTGGAATATGCAGATCCTCGATGAAGTCTTCTTAAGCAGTGAAGTTGAATGGATTTGCAAGATACCTATCAGTCCATGTGGGAGTGAGGATAAGCTAATATGGAGATGTACCAAGAATGATTATTTTTTTCTTTTGTTCTGTCAAAAGTGCTTATCACCTTCAAGTAGAGCTAGCAGAGAGATCAAAGGGCCAATCATCAAATAGTCATAACAAAGAGGAGAATTGGACTTAAGGGCAGGTTTGAGGGTAGAGATGAGAATTTTAAGTTTGAGATAAAAGTTTAAAATATTATTTTTTAGTATTATTATTGTTTTAAGATTTAAAAAGGTTGAATTGTTTATTATATTTTATGTGGGAATTGGGAAAAGTTGTAATGATGATATGTGAATTCTAAGTTTGAGATGAAAATTCTCATCTACCAAACCTGTCCCATTATGGGGATTGGGAGTTCTTAATGCTAAAAAACTATTCATATGGAATGCTTGTCAGGATGGTCCACCTACCAAACTCAAGCTTTTCTGGAGGAGATTAGTGGATAACCCAATGTGTCCTATTTGTGATTAGGAGCCTGAGACTATTGAGCATGTTCCTTGGATATATGCATCAACTAGAGATGTTTGGAGCGAGTGTTCTATGAAGTTACAAAAGACTTCCATTACCAACTAGAGCTTCAAAAACATTGCATTATTTGCTAGATCTCAAAACCTTGAATCGAAGGCTTTCTAATTAGATATCCAATACATCTTCAACCATTACCTCATGGGAGACTCCTCCAAGAGTAGCCTCATTGAGAATGAACAGATCTTTATATCCAGTTCCTTATTTAGCATAAGCCTATGTTGTTGTCCAGGCCACCTTCTTTGGTCTCAAGTTGGGGCTACAAAATATAATTCTTGAAGTAAATGCTTTACTGGTTGTTAAAGCTATCAATGTTTCTAAAAATAGTTGGGATAGCAAAGAAATGCTCATTTCAGATATCAAGAATACTCTTGCAAAGTTTCCTAAGTGGTTTGTTAATCATGTTAATGGGGAAGCCAATAAAGTTGCACATGCTCTGAGCAAAAGTGCACTATCTATTGCAGATTCTATTATTGATAAGGAGTACATTCCCTCTTGTATTCATTCTCTCCTGTAGAGAGGTTTATCAATAAAGTTTATTTGATCTCAAAAAAAGTAAATGATTGGATAAAAAATTGAAACAGATTTTTTTTTAGATTAAAATAGGTTTAGATTGAGATTATAATTTTTTAGAAAAATCTGGTTGTAAACGATTCTGAGAATCAATACGCGTACCCGTCCAACATGATTGGTCAAAAAGTCAGACTTTAATAAAAATTATGTTAATTTAAATTTTGAATATGAAAGCAGCAGTATTGGTACACAGATCGATACATAATATTTGCTTATATGTAACAAAACTCTAATTTTTTTAGTAATGCTACAAACTGTATTCTCGTCACATTTTCATACCATTATGTAAAATGTAACATTTTTATCACTTTTGAATTATCTTTAATTTATTTTAAAAAAAAATTCAAAAGTTTATAAACAAGATAATCTTGTTACTATGAAATAAGTGTATGATAAAGCTGAATTTACAAAATTATCTATATTGGAGTTGTCAGATTTAGGTCTAGCCAAAAATTTAGAAGTAATGATATATCTACGACTCTTTTTGTAACAGCCCGCTAAAATTATCAGTTTTGGATTATTTCCCGACAGCAATCACATCTCTCTCGTCTTTACCCTCATCTGGAATCACGCGT
Organism: Carya cathayensis; assembly: GCA_011037825.1. NCBI lineage: Eukaryota > Viridiplantae > Streptophyta > Magnoliopsida > Fagales > Juglandaceae > Carya > Carya cathayensis. Next base: position 1,118,271 of record QGSO01000174.1, read on the forward strand.
ATAGATTATCTTTTCCGTAAATCACGTATTTTGTTCTTCACCGACAGCTGTAAAATCATGAGTCTTCCAAGACCACGCCTAGCCTTTCTCAAGCCCAAACTACCACTTTATGTGGTGGACAGCCACCGTACGCCGCCACGTACGTTCCTCCGACGCATGTTCGTGACGAACAACGAGCGACGCACGGGTTATCCCGTCGATGGTATAACCTTCTATCTCTAGTTATTTTACGTTTAAAATAGTTGGTTGGTTTGTGGATTGTGTAGTTGTATTTGTGGAATTCGTTGCGTAGTTGTGAAGCGAAGTGTGGTTGTGAAGTGTTGCGTTTGATTGTGTATTTTGTGGACTGTGCTGTGAAGTATAGGCGTGAGATGGATGCCGTAGATGTGATACGGCGGGTTGTGTGAAGAGAATACGCGTGTAGCGTATTTATTATATTTATGTTATTTATAATGCGTGGGGCCACAACAACTGTGGAGTACGTATTATATCTTATGTTATGTTATGATAATACGTGGGGCCACAACAACTGTGGAGTACGTATTATATTCTATGTTATTTATAATGCGTGGGGCCACAACAACTGTGGAGTACGTATTATATTTATGTTATTTATAATGCGTGGGGCCACAACAACTGTGGAGTACGTATTATATTTATGTTACTTATAATGCGTGGGGCCACAACAACTGTGGAGTACGTATTATATTTTATGTTACTTATAATGCGTGGGGCCACAACAACTGTGGAGTACGTATTATATTTATGTTACTTATAATGCGTGGGGCCACAACAACTGTGAGAGTACGTATTATATTTTATGTTACATAAAGTATGGGGCCACAACAACTGTGGAGCATACACTACATGAGACACAGCAATTGTGACATGTAGAATACGTGGGGCCACAACAACTGTGGAGTACGTATTATATTTTATGTTATATGTATTCATGGGGCCACAACAACTGTGGAGCATGAAGTATGGGGCCACAACAACTGTGGAGCATACACTACATGAGACACAGCAATTGTGACATGTAGAATACGTGGGGCCACAACAACTGTGGAGTACGTATTATATTTTATGTTATATGTATTCATGGGGCCACAACAACTGTGGAGCATGAAGTATGGGGCCACAACAACTGTGGAGCATACACTACATGAGACACAGCAATTGTGACATGTAGAATACGTGGGGCCACAACAACTGTGGAGTACGTATTATGTTTTATGTTACTTGAATACGTGGGGCCACAACAACTGTGGAGTACGTATTAACGCACGTTATTAATCAAGACAATTGAATAATATTCCAAGTTTATGTTAAGTCAAGTTTCAGATCAAGTTCATGTTTTATTATGCTCACGTACATGTTATGTTCATGTTCATGTTATGTTCCAAGTTCATGTTCACATCATGTTATGTTCACGTTTATGATATGTTCAAGCTCACGTTCATGTTATGTTATGTTTCACGTCCATGTTATGTTTCACGTTCATGTTATGTTGTTTGTTCATGTTATGTTTTAAGCTTAAGTTTATGCCATGTTAAGTCAAGTTCAGTTCACGTTTAAGTTCTGGTTAAGTCATGCTATAGGTCAAGTTATACTATGTTTATGGATGACTATACTTATGCATTTATGCTTTTACTGCCATGCATGCATTTTTAACCTGTGTGTGAGTTTTATGTTAACTTACTGAGATTTGTAATCAAATCTCACTGTGGTAGTCCCAACTACCATTCCCCCCGAATGGTAGATCTTGTTACAGGACCCAAAGGAGAATTGGAATCTGACCAACTGAATACGGTCATCTAGGCTACGGTGCGATGTTGATGATGGTATAGTATTTAACTTAGGTTAATACTTGTACTTTTGGATTTGTATCTCAAGTATTCTTTTGATCATAACCATTTTG
>QGSO01000174.1:1802935-1963368 GCA_011037825.1 Carya cathayensis
ATTGCTCTAAATGTTCTTGGAGGCCCTTAGGGTTTTTGCTCTGATTCTCCACCCTAGAACAGCAGAAAAGCTGTTCTATTTATAGTACCACTCAAATGAGGCGCATTAAAACCCTAGGTTTTAAGTCATCTGGAACATTCGCTCGAGCGGAGTGTTGAGCGAAGGTCGAGCGCCGAAATCTGTCTAAGTTCGCTCGAGCGGAGTGTCGAGCGAAGGTCGAGCACCGAAATCTGTCTAAGTTCGCTCGAGCCAAGTGTCGAGCGAGGGTCGAGCGGTCCAATCTGCTTGAGTTCGCTTGAGCCATGTGTCGAGCGAAAGTCGAGCGGTGCAATCTGCTTGAGTTCGCTCTAGCCATGTGTCGAGCAAGAGTCGAGCGGTACAATCTGCTTGAGTTCGGCGCTCGAGCCATGTGTCGAGCGAGAGTCGAGCGGTCCAATCTGCTTGAGTTCGCTCGAGCGCCCTGTCGAGCGAGAGTCGAGCGGTGACCCCTGTTTTGACCATTGATCATCACATTTCAATCCTCTTCGCTTCACCACTTGTTACAACACTATTTTACACAGGTTTTCACAAGAATATGCCAATCAACTCATTTTTGCCTCAACATAGACTATAGCAGCAATTGGACCTCTCGAAGAATTTTTCAACGACAATGCAGCTCCTCTATGAAAATAAAAGAATCAATAATTTCCTCCCAGCTAACGTGCTGTGTTGAGTTAATGCCCTCTAGCCGAAATAAAAACTGTGCCGTGAAAAAAAATGCCCAATCGTCCCTCTTCCTCTGTGGCGCTGAAAATGCCCAATATATGAGATGTGTTGCCGTGCCCTGGTCAAAAAAAAATTTTGTATTCCTTATACCTAAAACAAAATGGAAATAAGAAAAAAATAGAATAGAATAAAAAGAAAGAATAAAATATCATAATTTTGTTATACATATAAAAAAATATTACTCAATTAAATCACAAGTTATAAAATTAAGTATAAAATCATGCTATTAACCAATTTAAATCACAACTTAATCATTTTTCCATCTAAAACTAATAATAATGGAATGAAATAAATAAAATATATTGGTTCTAAATGTATAAAATATGCAATAACTCAGCTCAATCAATGATTTTACTTCAAAAAATTGAAAAGTAAATAATACTCATTTTGTCATATGCGAAAAGTAAAAAAATTAGGTTTGAAATTTTTGAAAAGTGAATAATGTTTTATTTGACAATTGAAAAAGAAGAAACTTTTATTCAAATTTTTTGAATAAGTGAATAATGTTGTCTTTGACAATTGAAAAAGAAGAAAATTTTATTTGAATTTTTGAAAAAGTGAATGATGTTGTCTTTGACAGATTAAAAAAGAAAAAATTTTTATTTGAATTTTTGAAAAAGTGAATGATGTTGTTTTTAACATGTAAATCTTTTTAAATTTGAATATGAAGTCTCATATGCTTATAAATAGATCATTTGAGAGCTCCAAATTCACAACACCAATAGAATACACATATCATTGCAAGTTTTGCAACATTCATTCAAAACTTTCAATCTCTATTCTCTAAACATTGAGCATTAATCCTCGTTCATTTTAAGAGAGATATAGTTTACGCTGTATTGGTCTTATTTCACTCATTGAGAAGTATTCTCTGATAACCTACCCACTATCAGCTCTTGTATTAGTAAAAGGGTGTGTATAACCCTTGTGCGTGTAGAAAATATTCTACACATGGAATAATTGAATTACCACATATAAGGTGATTGTAAGTGTAGAGGGTGTTCTACACATATCCTTTGTAGCAGTGTTGTTCAAAGGTGTAATAAGTTTCTATCTCCACATGAATGATGTTGAATGGTGAATTTGGGATTCTCAAAGGGTAGCTTGAGGCGAGGACGTAGATAGTGGGGCCAAACTTCTTTAACATACTGTGTTTACTTTTTTCTTACCCTTATTCTTTATATTTATTGTTGCTTCGTATTTTGTTTATATTTTATAATATGTATTTGATTTATAATTGTTAATTTTTAAATATAATCCAATTCACCCATCCTCTCGTGTTAGTCATTTGGGCTAGCAATAATTAGTATCAGAGTAAGGGTTCTATTATAAGATTAATTATCTTTTAAATTAAAATCTTATGGCTAACATTGCAGCTTCATTTGGTGAAGGTCAATCTAGCAGTCAGCCTCCACTCTTTTGTGAAGACAATTACTCATTCTGAAAAGTTAGAATGAGAATATTCCTTCAGGCTCAAGGTCGAGAAATCTGGAAATGTAATGTAAATGAATATTATATTCCAACAAAAGTGATTGATGAAGTAAAAGTCAAAAATGAAGAATAAGAGTTTGATTAAGAAGTTGATAAACTTTATACATTGAATTTAACTGATATCAATTTATTATTTAATGCTCTCAATGGAAATGAGTTTAATAGAATAATTATTTGTTCTACGGCAAATGAATTTTGGGATAACTTGGAAGTTACTTATGAAGGAATTTCATAAATTAAGGAATCAAAAATTTATATTCTTACTCATGAATATGAAATGTTTAAGATGAATAATGACGAATCTATTTCTAGTATGTACACTTGTTTTACTAACATCATAAACATCTTGACAACTCTCGGCAAAGTCTATTTCAAAGTGGAAATAATAAAAAAAATTCTCAACTCTCTACCAAAACGCTGAGAATCAAAAGTAATAACAATTCTTGAAGGTAGAGATATCAAGAAGCTCGAAATGAATGAACTCATTGGGTTACTTACTACTCATGAGTACACATTGAAAAGATGAGAAGAAGAAGGAAGCCAAATAAGAGTTTGGCACTTAAAACTGTTTCTTATGAAAGTGAAAGTGATGAACATGAGGAAAGTGACGACAAATATGAAAAAGTTGTGATAATAACAAGAAGAATTAAGAGGTTCTTAAAGAAAAATAAAGATCCTCTAATGAAATCCTTTAAAAAGTTCTCCAATAAAGATTCAGGTAAAAATGACTCTTTAATTTGTTATAAATGCAATAAGTCTGGACATATCAAACCAGATTGTCCTCTTCTAAAGAAAGATCGAAACAAGGGCAAGAAAGCAATGAAAGTTTCATGGGATGATAATTCAAGTAGTTCAGATAGTGAAACAAACAATAAAAAATCAGCAAATTTTTGTCTTATGGCTAAATATGACCTTAAAGTAACAAATCTTGATAATATTGAAGATCTTTCATATGAAGAATTGTAAAATGTTTTAGAAGAGGTATATGAGTAACTTGAAAAATTGGGTATCAAGTATACTGCTTTGAAAAAGAAAAATTCTTTTTTAACAAACGAAATTGATGTTTTAAGAAAAGAAAATATCGTTTTAAAAGATAAAAATCTTGAGTTGAAAAAGAAAATAACTGATTTAGAAAATATTGTTGAAAACTTTACAATGGAAAAAGGAATTTTGAAAAACTTTTTGGTAGTCAAAGATGTGTTTTTGACAAGGTAGGCTTAGGATATATATCAAAACAAAAATATCAAGTATGCCACATGCTATTTGCAATATTTGTAATAAAAATGATCATAATTATCATGTTTGTCCTATTAAAAGAAAGCATACAATGACTATTAGGGCCATATGGGTACCTAAAAATCTTATTTTAATACTAATAAATGAAGAACCCAAAGAACTTGGGTACCAAGAAAAATCATTTTAATTGTTTCATAGATATGCATGATGTCCTCCACAAGCAAAAACAAATGGTTTTTAGATAGTGGATGTTCAAGACACATGATGGGAGACAAAAATAAGTTCTTTGATCTTAGATCTAAAGAAGAAGGACGCGTGACATTTGGAGACAATTCGAAAGGGAAGATCGTGGGAATAGATAAGATTGATAATGAATCTTCTCTCATAATTGAAGATGTGTTACTTGTTGAAAGTCTAAAACAAAATAGTTTGAGCATAAGTCAATTATGTAATAAATGATTTATAGTTACTTTCAAAATGGATAAGTGCATTATTTTGAATGATCATGATTGCAATATTTGTTTTATTACTTTTAGAATTAACAATGTTTATACAATTGAATTTGAAGAAATTGTCTCACGAGATACTATTTATTTTTTAGTTCAAAATTAAACTAATTAGTTATGACATAGAAGATTAGGTCATGCCAAGATGGAACTTATTTCCAAACTTTTAAAAAATGATCTTATGAGAGGTTTACCAAAAGTAAATTTTCTTAAAAACAAAGTTTGTGATGCATGCCAATTTGTTAAACAAATAAAAACTTCTTTTAAAATCAAGAAATATATTTTTACTACTAGACCACTGCAACTGATACACATGAATCTTTTTGCACCAAATAGAGTTGCAAGTCTAGGAGGAAAATATTATGCATTTGTTGTTATTGATGATTTTTCTAGATATACTTGGGTCATCTTTCTTGCTCATAAAGATGATGCACATAATGCCTTTACCAAGTTATGCAAGAGAATTCAAAATGAAAATGGTTAAGGTATTTCAAGTATCCGAAGTGATATAGGGAAAGAGTCTGTTAATAAAAATATTGAAACTTTTTGTGATGAAAATGATTTTATGCATAATTTCTTTGCTACTCGAACTCTTCAACAAAATGAGATAGTATAGAAGAAAAATAGATATCTTCAAGATATGGCAAAAACAATGCACAATGAGAACAACTTGCCTAGTTATTTTTGGGCCGAAGCGATAAGTACTGCATGTTATGTTATAAATAGAGTTATGCTAAAGTCTAAACTAGATAAAACCCCCTTTGAGCTTTGGAATGAGAAAAATCTCAACATTGGTTACTTTCATGCATTTGGATGCAAATGTTTTATTTTGAATGACAGGGATAATTTAGGCAAATTTGATACAAAATCTGATGAAGGTATCGTTCTCGGATATTCTACTAATAGTAAAACTTATAGAGTATTTAATAAAAAGATTTTGACTGTACAAGAATTTATGCATGTAGTATTTGATGAATCTAATTCTTTACTCTCCAAGAAATTTGTTGATGAAGAAACATTAGGTATACATAATACGGAAGGTCTCAATCTAAAAAAAAAAGAACATAATAGAGGAAGTCCAACATAAAGATATCAGGAAAGATCATCAAAATTTAATACAAGATGCAACCAAACAGTGTAAATTTATGAAAGATCATTCAGTAGAACAGATTCTGGGAGAACCTTCATGAGATGTAAGTTCTCGATCATCTCTTAGAAATATTTGCAATCATACTACTTTTCTATATCAGAGTGAACCCAAAAATATTGATGAAACACTTCTTAATGAATCTTGGATTCTAGCTATTCAAGAAGAGCTGAATCAATTTGAAAGAAATGATGTTTGAATACTTATTCCTAGACAAAAAAATCATACTATTATTGGAACAAAATGAATTTTTAGGAACAAGAAAGATGAGTCCAGAGTCATAATTAGAAATAAGGCTCGACTTGTAACCCAAGCTTTCAATCAAGAAGAAGTAATCGATTATGATGAAACATATGTACTAGTTGCAAGATTAGAAACTATTCGAATGCTACTTGCATATACTTGTTATAAAGATTTCAAACCTTTTCAAATAGATATTAAAAGTGCTTTCTTAAATGGTTTTATAAATGAAGAAGTATATGTTGAGCAACTTCCAGATTTTGAAAATCATATTTCTCCAAATCATGTTTTCAAATTCACAAAAACACTATATGGACTCAAACAAACTCCTAGAACTGGGTACGAGAGACTCAGTAGTTTCTTAATTGAAAAAGGCTTTTCAAGAGGAAAAATTAACACAACTCTTTTCATTAAATATGAAAATGATGATATTCTTTTAATTCATATTTATGTTGATATAATATTTGGTGCTATTAATGAAAATATGCGCTAAGGTTTTACTAAGACAATGTAGGAAGAATTTGAAATGAGCATGATGAGAGAACTTACATTATTTCTTGGATTGCAAATCAAGTAAAGAAAAAGTGGAATATTCATCAATCAGTTAAAATATATTAAGGAATTACTCAAGAAGTTTGGGATGAAATATGCTAAGGAAATTGGAATACCAATGAGCCTATCCACTAAACTTAATAAAAATAAAACCCGTAAGCCAGTTGACTCGAAAGTATATCGAGGTATGATTGGTAGCTTATTATATTTAATAGCCAGTAGACCAGATATTATGTTCAGTGTGTGCTTATGTGCACGCTTTCAATCATCTCCAAAAGAATCTCATTTGATTGCAGTTAAGCGCATTCTTAGATATCTTAGTGGTACAATTGACGTAGGGTTATGGTATCCTGAGCACACATCTTTCGATCTAATCAGCTACACAGATGCAGATTATGCTGGTTGTAAAATTGATCGAAAAAGCACTAGTGGAATATGTCATTTCTTAGGTCATGCACTAGTTTTATGGTTTGGTAAACAACAAAATTTTGTCGCATTATCTACTGTTGATGCATAATATGTTGCTACAGGTAGTTGTTGTGTTCAAGTTTTTTACATGAAGCAACAACTTGAAGATTTTAAACTCATGTATAATCACATTCCAATGAAATGTGTTAGTACAAATGCTATAAATCTTTCAAAGAACCCAATACAACATTCTAGAACTAAATATATTGAAATTAGATATAATTTTCTTTGTAATCATTGCAGAAGGACGATATAGTACTAGAGTTCACAAGTACACACGATTAGTTAGCAGATATTTTCATAAAATTTGCCAGAAGATAGATTACGTATAATTAGAAGAGAAATAGGTATGATGCATTCTATGAATATCTCTTAAAAGATATACTAGAGTCAATAAAAATAAAGAGAGAATTTTTATAATTACTTTTACATAAACTTGAGGTTCTTAATCTCATGTTTGAGACGCTCATTCTCTTCATACAATATTATGTCATCTCTATCCATGGGAACTGTCAAGTGGAATGAAGAATCTAATAGGGATTTTAACTGTTTATTTTTATGCCGAAGGATTCCTTCTTTTATGTGAGACTCTTGAACAATTCGTTGAAGTACAATAATTTGTTCTTTAAGCTTTTTAACCTCATGGTTTCTGACTTGTAATTGTTGGAAAAAACCAACAATAGAGAATGAGTAGTGAGTCTTGGTGTTCCAATCATACCTCATTATGAAAAAATAGGCTCAAGGAGATAGGCTCACTACTATCATACCTCGATAGAGATATGATTGCTCGGCCATACTATCATTATGAAAAAATATAATCTAGGTTAAGGAGCAATGTGATTTCTTTTTAGTATCTGATGGGTGAAAATGATAATTTTTTTTATAGAAACTCAGAGCCCTCAATTCCGTTTGTTAATAACATCAGGCGATTTTTTAAATATCCAGCCACACTAAATTCATAGGTTTAGGTCTCAAGGCTTTGTAACACTTGTCGGATCAACGGCGGTTTCAATTTTTCAATTATCTATAGATTTTTTTTACAAACACACCGTTTTTTTCTTCACTCCATTTACTTGCTGCGAATCCTTTTTAATGATGCCAAAAGGGTGAGACGTTTTAGACTAGAATATTAACATTGTTTAAATGGCTAAACTAGATATATGTTTGGAATTATATTTATACTTTTTTTTGAAAAACTAACGCACATTCTCATTGGGAGCTTAAGTATTAATATAGGTTTCAGGTTCTATCAAGTATTTGTTATCATAAAAAAGGGAGAGATTGTTGAATCCAAAATTTTAAGTTTTGTGTAATTATATATTTATACATTGATTTTGATGATAACAAATAAATTCAAAGAATAAAGGAATTTCATACTCAAGTTGTCTATACAATGGAGTCAAGTACATAAAGGACAAGTATGAGCAAGAACGGAATAAGTTTACATTAAAGCTTATAGAGTAATTTTGTATATTTCTTGAAAATTTTGAAATTAGGATTAAGGCTCAAAATTAATATTTTATCATAAAGCATCAAAATACATTTTCCACATGTGTATGAATATTTTGAAAATTAAATTTGAAAATTTTGAAAGATGATTGATTATCATCTTTCACATGTGCATGATATGACTAAAAGTCTAAATTTTGAAAATATTAAAAATGATTGATTGTCAAATTTCACATATGCATGCTTTATTTGAATATTTTCAAAAGTGATTGGTACTCTTTTTGACTTATGTAAAAAATAGATGATTTTGTTTGAAAAATTTGAAAAGTAAATAATACTCATTTTGTTATATGTGAAACGTAAAAAGTTAGTTTTGAAATTTTTGAAAAGTGAATAATATTGTCTTTGACAATTGAAAAAGAAGAAACTTTTATTTGAATTTTTTGAAAAAGTGAATTATGTTGTTTTTGACAATTGAAAAAGAAAAAACTTTTACTTGAATTTTTGAAAAAATGAATGATGTTGTCTTTGACAAATTGAAAAAGAAGAAACTTTTATTTGAATTTTTTGAAAAGTCAATAATGTTGTATTTGACATTTGAATCTTTTTAAATTTGAATATAAACTCTCATATGCCTATAAATAGATCAATTGAGCTCTTCAAATTCACAACACCAAAAGCATACACATATCATTGCAAGTTTTGCAATATTCATTCAAAACTTTCAATCTCTCTTCTCTAAGTATTGAGCCTTAATTTTTGTTCATTTTGAGATAGATATAGTTTGCGCTGTATTATTCTTATTTCACTCATTGAGGAGTGTTCTCTGATAACCTACCCACTATCAGCTCTTGTATAAGTAAAATGGTGTGTATAACCCTTGTGCGTGTAGAAAGTGTTCCATATAGGGAATAGTTGAATCACCACGTGTAAGGTGATTGGAAGTGTAGATGGTGTTCTACATGGATCCTATGTAGTGGTGTTGTTCAAACGTGTGATAGGTTTATATCTTCACCTGAAGGAGGTTGAATAGTGAATTTAGAAATTCCTAATGGGTAACTTGAGGTGAAGATGTAGGCAGTGGGGTCGAATCTCGTTAATATACTGAGTTCGCTTCTCTCTTAACCTTACTCTTTATATTTATTAATATTTCGTATTTTGTTTATATTTTATATATGTATTTGATTTATAATTATTAATTTTTAAATACAATTTAATTCACTTCCTTTTGTATTAGTCGTTTGGTCAATACTATCTTTTTCCCATTTTTGGTTGTGATCCCCACTAGCCTTGATTAATATTTAATAGACATATACTTGCTAATAAAATAATTATAATTGTGTTAGATTTTCTTCATGAAATACAGTTTCGGAACAAGACAACCACGCACTCGAAAATTTAAGAGCCAACTCTCATTGGATATATTGGATCCCAGGTATTGAGCATTCTTCCCGACATCTTACTTTCTTATTTTTAGTTTTTTTTCTTAGTAATTAAATAAGTATTTTTATTGATGTTGTGAAATTCTTTTTTTTAAATATTTAAAAATATTTTTAAAATACATAAAAAATAATTAAAATACAAAAGATTTTACACTTGTCTTGGGTCCCGTGTCGGTGGCTGTACAGCCACTTCTTCCCAAATTTGTGACGTATCTGCAGAAAACCTTCCTTTCCAAAAGTTCCAAAAGCTAGACCGAATCATCAATGGCACAGGAAACAAAGAGGTATACTTACCGTCACAACCTCCAACCCCTTAAGTATTTGCCATGTCTCTCTTTATTGACAGGGATTTTCTTACTATTTCTTTCAGGTATGCTGTCGTTACAGGAGCAAATAAAGGTATTGGTTTTGAAATAGTTAGACAGTTGGCTTCAAAAGGGATCGCAGTGATGCTGACAGCAAGAGATGAGAAGAAAGGTCTTGAAGCTGTTGAGAAACTGAAAGACTATGGTCTCTCTGATCACCTGGTATTTCATCAGCTCGATGTTTCTGACCCTGCTAGCATTGCTTCTTTGGCAGATTTCATCAAAGCAAAGTTTGGGAAACTTGATATCTTGGTAAATATCATTCAAAGTTGATTTCGTTACAGAGTTATATATTTTTCCAAATCTATTCTTCTTGAGAATCTCTTGGAAATGCTAAAACTATGTGCAGGTGAACAATGCAGCGATAAACGGAGTGAAATTAGATGCTGATGTGGTAAGTACTTCCCAGTAATTTGTGTCTTGTAGCATGGTAAAGGCAAGTTTTAAACTGAATGCACCTTGGAAGAATGTCTTGTGCGGTTTGTTTAATTGCCATGGTTCAACTCCAATAATGGATAATCAGATTCTGCAAAAGCACTAACATGGGAATTCTTCTTTATCTTTTACACCTAGCCAATTGCCATTGAGGAGGTGTAAAGAGAATATCCCCTGTTGAAAGTTGGAACCAAACTTTTCCTTGGAAAAGCTTAAGCCTGATGCCTATTAGGGCCAGCAAGAAGTTTCTTTTTGCTTAAGCTAGTTAGCCTTCTGAATTTGGGAGTTATTTCCCTTTTATCCAGGATAGAATATTTGAGTTAAGCTATGGTACTTGTATTCTCTTTTTTATATCGAAGTTTAGTAGATGGTTGCAACCTACCTGAGCTTTGAAGCAGTGGCTGATAATTACCAATTGGATTGACTTCTTGCTGCTGCAGGCAGGAGCCGAAATTGATTTTGCTAATCTGCCCCAAACTTATGAGTTAGCAGAAGAATGCTTGCAAACAAACTACTATGGTACTAGAGGAATGGTTGAAACACTCATTCATCTCCTCCAATTGTCTAATTCACCAAGGATTGTTAACGTTTCATCCCACCTCGGGATTATAAAGGTATGACAATAACGCATTCCTCTCATAGAAACAAATTGTCAGGACCTGGGTAAGAAACTTGGCTTAATTTGACACTAGCTCGGTACGCGTGAATTCAGGCCAGTTGGACTTTAGTAGATGACTATGAAAAATTATTGGTAACTGAATGAATTCATTTTGGGCAAATGATGAAAAGTTACAGATTTTGCCACTCCCTCTCAAACATTTCCAACTGATTCTAAGGGGAAAAAAATCCTGTACACCAGAATCAGATCAGACAATTCTTTTCGCTATAAACGTGGGTGAATTCTGCTTGTCTGCTTTAGTTGATTTATCTTAGTTTTTCTTGTCAACATTTTATTCCTTGTCTTCTTGTTTCAGAACATACGAAACGAAAGGGCTCAAGGAGTTTTTGGTGATGTTGAAAAACTTACAGAAGACAAACTGGATGAGATACTGAAGGAGTTTTTAAAAGATTTTAAAGAAGGTTCAGTGGAAGCCAAAGGCTGGCCAACTTTTCTATCTGCCCATACAATCTCGAAAGTAGCAGTGAATGCCTACACCAGAATTTTGGCCAAGAAATACCCAAGTTTCTGCATCAACTGTGTATGCCCTGGTTATGTCAAAACTGATATAAATGGCAACACTGGCATCTTGCCTGTTGAAGAAGGTGCTGCAAGAGCTGTCACATTAGCCCTGCTCCCAGATGGTAGTCCTTCTGGCATGTTTTTTGTTCGGCAAGAAGTGTCTTCTTTCTGAATGAAAAGTCAATCGATTTATTCAGACCGACAATATTTGTCATATTTGCTTGTGTGCTGTTGTTTCTGTAGCACTCGTAAGATTTGGGCGAATATGTAATAATAAAAGAATCGTTAAAATACTTACCTCTAATCATCGTTGATTGGGTATTCACAAGATTCAATTGTTTCTAGATTGTGATCCCTCACAGATTTTTATATGGTGAGTATTGGGTAGGAGTTTTCAGCCTATCTTTATTTATATTAATGAATATGACTGATGGAAAATCATAAATATTTATATATAAATAGGCCAAGACCCTTATTCACTATTTTTCTAAGTGTTGCTTCCTTCCATCAAGGAATGTAAATGTTGATTTTTAAATGAGTAGTGTCTTTATTTTAATTACCTAGACTTTTTAATATGAATATAAAAATTAAAAAAATATATAATATATTGGAAAGGGTGTGGCACGTAAGCCACCTTTAAGTCTCCCTCAAGGAGAAGTGTTCTTTCATTCTCCCACTTGGCTTATGTGACGGTCAATTAAAATCATCTGGATAACCAAAACCGAATATAGCTACAAATAAAACTCCTCAAACCATAACCTTTAGAAGAAAGATATAATACATGAAACATGGCGGTTAGGGCTGCGTAGAAAAGCCCAGACTTGATCAATTCAAAATGCTCGACATAGGCCCATCCGACTAAAGTCGGGTTCATTGGGTCACGGGTTTAATACACCTTATATCGGTTGAAACCGATCACCCGAAGAAAATAACAAGCGCCATTACTCTATTCTCCTCAAACCCTAACAAGGTATCGCAGAAACTTTTGGGTCTTTCCCAGCGGCGTTTCATGCCGTGGGCATCGTGGATGCTCAATAGTTGGCTGTTGATGCAAGACCCTCCTTCAAACACCCAATCTATGGCTTCCCCATGACCTCGATGCGTTATTGCCCTACACCATTGTTGTTCAACAGCTTGCTGCCGTTTCCAATAGCCACTTGCAGGATGAACAATCCTCTGTTTTGCTGCTAGAAAATAGAACATAGCCAAAGGAAAACATTACCTCAGTCCATGGTAATCACAACTCTCTCCAAACACAAAGTCTCTGAACCTCTCCTTAGCACAGAGAGCCATATCTGATAGTGACGAGCATCATTTTGAGTCCAACAACAAGCGAATTTGAGTAGAACAGAGGGCAAGCGAGTGGTACTGGGAACAATACTCTTCATCAAGGGGTGCAAGAGAGTGATACTGGTGCAAATCTCTTATTTCCTATTGAGGATTTGAAACAGATCCCAACAACAAGCGAATTTGAGTAGAAAAGAGGGCAAGGATATCATTCTAATGGGTTTTCTTCCACTCCACGGGTGACCTTTTTTTTTTTATAGCTTTTTTAATTTCTTTTTGAGTTAATCAAAACTAACATATCAGTACTACATGGGTTTCTTTCTTTTTCTCATGTTATTATTATTACTATTATTATTTCTTTTTCTCGTGTAATTATAAATCTATATATGGATTTTGATGATAACAAATGAATTCAAAGAATAAAGGATTCTCAGGCACAAGTTGTCCACACAATGGAATCAAGTACATCAAGGAACCAAGCATGAGCAAGAAGGGAACAAGTTCAAATTAAAGTCATAGAGTAATGTTGTAAATCTCTTAAAAATTTGAAATTAGGATTAAGACTCAAAATTAATATTTTATCATAAAGTATTAAAATACATTTTCCACATGTGCATGAATATTTTGAAAATTAAATTTGAAAATTTTGAAAGATGATTGATTGTCATCTTTCACATGTGCATGACATGATTAAAGGTTTGAACTTTGAAAATATTAAGATGATTGATTGTCATCTTTCACATGTGCATGTTTTATTTGAATATTTTCAAAAGTGATGGATGTTTTTCTTGACTTATGCAAAAGATAGATGTCTTTGTTTGAAAAATTCGAAAAGTAAAGTGTGCTCCTTTTGTCATATGTAAAAAGTAAAAGATTAGGTTTGAAATTTTTGAAAAGTAAAGTGTGCTCATTTTGTCACATGCAAAAAGTAAAGAGATTAGGTTTGAAATTTTTGAAAAGTGAATGATGATGTCTTTGACATGTGAATCTTTTTAAATTGGAATATGAAGTCTCATATGCCTATAAATAGATCATTTGAGAACTTCACATTCACAACACCAAGAGCATATAATATTCATTCAAAACTTTATTCTCTCTTCTCTAAGCATTGAGCCTTAACTCTTGTTCATTTTGAGAGATATAGTTTGTACTGTATTGTTCTTATTTCACTTATTGAGGAGTGTTTTCTGATATTCTACCCACTATCAATTCTTGTATCAGTAAAAGGGTGTGTATAACCCTTGTGCATGCAGAAAGTGTTCTACATAGGGAATAGTTGAATCATCACGTATGAGGTGATTGCAAGTGTAGAGGGTGTTCTACACGGATCCTTTGTAGCGGTGTTGTTCAAAGGTGTAATAGGTTTCTATCTCCACCTAAAGGAGGTTGAATAGTGAATTCGGGGATCCCCAAGGGGTAGCTTGAGGCGAGGACATGGTAGCTGCAGAAAGGACAGGAGATTGAGGTGTAGAATACCTCATGGATGGATCTAGAGGAATGTTAGAAGAATGAGCCATTGAGAAAAGAATTGAAAAACTTAAAGCGAGAATGTTGAAGGAATGCAGATGAGTTATAGAGATGAGAATAAGATTTGATGCAAATCGGATGAACTTTAAGACTGATTTTATAGAGATAGCATAAAGAACAAGACAAACTATTGTCTCTTCAAATCTTATTTAGTCAAAAGAAATACAAGATATGCTGGACATACATTGTCAAAAGTTTTCTTACTAAGCCGCGAGATTAACAGTAGATTGTTCCTATTTTTCTAGTAAATGATGAACCTCTGTGTTATCTGCCGATGTTGACCTTGTATCTGAACCCTTTCTTGTTCCAGCTCCTCTATTCGTGGTTGCAGATCATGAGCATACCAATCTACAAATTTTTTCAACTCTTTGTTTTCTTACTTTAGCCTTTTATTCTCTCTATCCTTATTAGCAAACTTCTGTCGTAACTCAGATATTTGGATGTTAAGATGATCAATCTCACTCACCCTCGCCATTAACCTCCGAGACATGATCGTAACAGCTGCAGCATAATGACTGTGACGCCCCCAAATTCCGCTTGGGATTGAACGGACATTTGAAGCGTCGAGACATGCAACACAAGGTTACCTGCCCCCGTTCATGACATATAAGATGCAATGTTCCTAACATGCATCTAGCATTATGCAATATTCGCAGCGGATAATCTTTTTCTTTAGCAATACTATGCACCAAACTAAATATATCCCAAATACTTGAAAATAATTCATACATAAAGGCATACTAAAAAGCCGTGATCATCACACTAGTCCAAAATGGTTGTGATCAAAAGAATACTTGAGATACAACTCCAAAAGTACAAGTATTAACCTAAGTTAAATACTATACCATCATCAACATCGCACCGTGGCCTAGTCGACCGTATTCAGTTGGTCAGATTCCAATTCTCCTTTGGGTCCTGTAACAAGATCTACCATTCGGGGGGAATGGTAGTTGGGACTACCACAGTGAGATTTGATTACAAATCTCAGTAAGTTAACATAAAACTCACACACAGGTTAAAAATGCATGCATGGCAGTAAAAGCATAAATGCATAATTATAGTCATACATAAACATAGTATAACTTGACATATAGCATGACTTAACCAGAACTTAAGCGTGAACTGAACTTGACTTAACATGGCATGAACTTAAGCTTAAAACATAACATGAACAAACAACATAACATGAACGTGAAACATAACATGGACTTGAAATATAGCATGAACGTAAACCTGCATAACATAAATAAGAACTTGAAAATAACATAAACTTGAACATAACATGTACGTGAGTATAACATAACATGGACTTGATCTAAAACTTGACTTATCATGTATTTGATCTGAAACTGGACTTAACATAAGACTTGGAATCTTATTCAATTGTCTTGATTAATAAGTGCGTTAATACGTACTCCACAGTTGTTGTGGCCCCACGTATTCAAGTAACATAAAACATAATACGTACTCCACAGTTGTTGTGGCCCCACGTATTCTACATGTCACAATTGCTGTGTCTCATGTAGTGTATGCTCCACAGTTGTTGTGGCCCCATGAATACACATAACATAAAATATAATACGTACTCCACAGTTGTTGTGGCCCCACGTATTCTACATGTCACAATTGCTGTGTCTCATGTAGTGTATGCTCCACAGTTGTTGTGGCCCCATACTTTATGTAACATAAAATATAATACGTACTCCACAGTTGTTGTGGCCCCACGCATTACGGCATCCATCTCACGCCTATACTTCACAGCACAGTCCACAAAACTACAAAATCAAGCCTAACACTTCAGAACCACACTTCGTTTCACAACTACGCAGCGAACTCCACAAACACTAACTACACAGTCTACAGCCAACCAAATCAACTATGTTAAACATAAATAACTAAAGATAGAGGGTTAAGACGAGAGAGATGTGATTGCTGTCGGGAAAGAATCCAAAACTGATAATTTTAGCGGGCTGTTACAATGACTACTGAGCATTCTTGATTCTGCAACAATCTCAAAATCAGCCCTACTAGAAAAACGGTTCTCTGCTCCTATCGTGGTATTGACGGTCTCAGGAGAGAAGATTGATGGTTGATGCGTCAAGGGTTCCTGATTCAAGTCTGGAACATTAGTGGAAGAGAATTGTTCGGCCATTCTATCGTTATGGAAAAACAGAACTTAGGTCAAGAAGCGATATTTTTTTTTATCCGATAGGTGAAAATGATCATTTTTTATAGAAACTCAGAGCCTTCAATCCCGTTTGTCAACAAATCAGGCGATTGTTTCAATCTTCAGCCGCACTAAATTCATAGAGTTAGGCCTCGAGGCTTTGCACACTTGTCGGGTCACGGACGGCTCCCTTTTTCAACTATCTACAGTGTCTATTAACGCACCGTTTTCTTCAGTCTATTTACTTGCTGCCGATCCTTTTTAATGATGCCAAAAGGGGGAGAAGTTTTAAACTAGAACATTAACATTGTTTAAATTGCTAAACTTGTTATATATGCTTGGAATTATATTTATACTTTTGCTTGAAAAACTAACGCACATTCTCAGGGGGAGCTTAAGTATTAATACAGGTTTCAGGTTCTATCAAGTATTTGTCATCATCAAAAAGGGGGAGATTGTTGAACCCAAGGTTTCAAGTTTCAAGCGGTAAATACTGCATGTTATGTTATAAATAGAGTTATGCTAAGGTCTAAATTAGATAAAACCCCTTATGAGCTTTGGAATGAGAAAAAGTCCAACATTGGTTACTTTTATGTATTTGGATGCAAATGTTTTATTTAGAATGATAGGGATAATTTAGGCAAATTTGATGCAAAATCTGATGAAAGTATCTTTTTTGGATATTCTACTAATAGTAAAGCTTATAGAGTATTCAATAAAAAGATTTTGACTGTACAAGAATCTATGCATGTAGTATTTGATGAATCTAATTCTCTACTCTCCAAGAAATCCATTGATGAAGAAACAGGAGGTATAAATAATACGGAAAGTCTCAATCTCAACAAAGAGAACACAATAGAGGAAGTCCAACATGAAGACATCAGGAAAGATCATCAAAATTTAATACAAGATGCAACCAAACAATTGAAATTTGTAAAAGATCATCCAGTGGAACAAATTCTGGGAGAACCTTCTCGAGGTGTAAGTACTCGATCATCTCTTAGAAATATTTGCAATCATACTGCTTTTCTATCTCAGATTGAACCTAAAAATATTGATGAAACACTTCTTGATGAATCTTGGATTATAGCTATGCAAGAAGAGTGTAATCAATTTGAAAGAAATGATGTTTGGACACTTGTTCCTAGACCCAAAAATCATACTATTATTGGAACAAAATGGGTTTTTAGAAACAAGAAAGATGAGTCCGGAGTCATTACTAGAAATAAGGCTCGACTTGTAGCCCAAGGTTTCAATCAAAAAGAAGGAATCGATTACGATGAGACATATGCCCCAGTCGCAAGATTAGAAGCTATTCGAATGCTACTTGCATATGCTTGTTATAAAGATTTCAAACTTTTTCAAATGGATGGTAAAAGTGTTTTCTTAAATGGTTTTATAAATGAAGAGGTATATGTTGAGCAAGCTCTAGGTTTTGAAAATCATATTTCTCTAAATCATGTTTTCAAACTAACAAAAGCACTATATGGACTCAAACAAGCTCCTAGAGCTTGGTACGAGAGACTCAGTGGTTTCTTGATTGAAAAAGGCTTTTCAAGAGGAAAAATTGATACAACTCTTTTAATTAAATACGAAAATGATGATATTCTTTTGATTTAGATTTATGTTGATGATATAATATTCGGTGCTACTAATGAAAATATGTGCCAAGTTTTTGCTAAGACTATGCAGGAAGAATTTGGAATGAGCATGATGGGAGAACTTACATTCTTTCTCGGATTACAAATTAAGCAAGCAAAAAGTGGGACATTCATCAATCAATCGAAATATATTAAAGAATTGCTGAAGAAGTTTGGGATGGAAGGTACTAAGGAAACTGGAACACTAATGAGCCCATCCACTAAACTCGATAAAAATGAATCCAGTAAACCAGTTGACTCGAAGGTATATCGAGGTATGATTGGTAGCTTATTATATTTGACAGCAAGTAGACCAGATATTATGTTTAGTGTGTACTTATGTGCACGCTTTCAATCATCTCCAAAAGAATCACATTTAATTGCAGTTAAGCGCATTCTTAGATATCTTAGTGGTACAATTAACTTAGGGTTATAGTACCCTAAGCACACATCTTTCGATCTAATCAGCTATACAGATGCAGATTATGCTGGCTGTAAAATAGATCGAAAAAGCACTAGTGGAGCATGTCACTTCTTAGGTCATGCACTAGTTTCCTGGTTTAGTAAAAAATAAAATTTTGTTGCACTATCTACTGTTGAGGCAGAATATGTTGCTGCGGGTAGTTGTTGTGCTCAAGTTCTTTACATGAAGCAACAACTTGAAGATTTTAAACTTATGTATAGTCACATTCTAATCAAATGTGATAATACAAGTGCTATAAAATCTTTCAAAGAACCCAATACAACATTCTAGAACTAAGTATATTGAAATAAGATATCATTTTCTTCGAGATCATGTGCAGAAAGGTGATATAGTACTAGAGTTCACAAACACACACAATCAATTAGCAGATATATTTACAAAACCTTTACCAGAAGATAGATTGTGTATGATTAGAAGAGAAATAGGTATGATGCATGTTATGAATATCTCTTAAAAAGTAGACCAGAGTTCATAAAAATAGAGAGATATTTTTTTAAATACTTTTACATAAACTTGAGGTTCTTAGCCTCATGTTTGAGACGCTCATTCTCTTCATACAATATCATGTCATCCCTATCCATGGGAACTGGCAAACGAAATGAAGAATCTAATAGAGATTTCAACTGTTTATTCTTCTGCCGAATGATTCCTTCCCTTGTGTGAGACTCTTGAACAATTCGTTGAAGTACAACAATTTATTCTTTAAGCATTTCAACCTCATAGTTTTTGGCTTGTACCCGCTGGGAAAAAGCAACAATAGAGGATGAGTAACGAGTCCCAAGACTCACCAAGTCGTAGATAGCATCGGAGTCTGACTTATTAGCCAAACTATTATTCTCTTGTTGCAACATGGCACCAATGGTAGCTGCAGAAAGGACGGGAGATTGAGGTGTAGAATACCTCATGGATAGATCTAAAGGAATGTTAGAAGAATGAGCCATTGAGAAAAGAATTGAAAAACTTAAAGCGAGAATGTTGAACGAATGCAGATGAGTTATAGATATGAGAATAAGATTTGATGCAAATCAGATGAACTTTAAGACTGATTTTATAGAGATAGCATAAAGAACAAGACAAACTATTGTCTCTTCAAATCTTATTTAGTCAAAAGAAATACAAGATATGCTGGACATACATTGTCAAAAGTTTTCTTACTAAGCCTGCGAGATTAACAGTAGATTGTTCATATTTTTCTAGTAAATGATGAACCTCTGTTGTTATCTGCCGATGTTGACCTTGTATCTGAACCCTTTCTTGTTCCAGCTCCTCTATTCGTGGTTGCAGATCATGAGCATACCAATCTACAAATTTTTTCAACTCTTTGTTTTCTTACTTTAGCCTTTTATTCTCTCTATCCTTATTAGCAAACTTCTGTCGTAACTCAGATATTTGGATGTTAAGATGATCAATCTCACTCACCCTCGCCATTAACCTCCGAGACATGATCGTAACAGCTGCAGCATAATGACTGTGACGCCCCCAAATTCCGCTTGGGATTGAACGGACATTTGAAGCGTCGAGACATGCAACACAAGGTTACCTGCCCCCGTTCATGACATATAAGATGCAATGTTCCTAACATGCATCTAGCATTATGCAATATTCGCAGCGGATAATCTTTTTCTTTAGCAATACTATGCACCAAACTAAATATATCTCAAATACTTGAAATATAATTCATACATAAAGGCATACTAAAAAGCCGTGATCATCACACTAGTCCAAAATGGTTGTGATCAAAAGAATACTTGAGATACAACTCCAAAAGTACAAGTATTAACCTAAGTTAAATACTATACCATCATCAACATCGCACCGTGGCCTAGTCGACCGTATTCAGTTGGTCAGATTCCAATTCTCCTTTGGGTCCTGTAACAAGATCTACCATTCGGGGGGAATGGTAGTTGGGACTACCACAGTGAGATTTGATTACAAATCTCAGTAAGTTAACATAAAACTCACACACAGGTTAAAAATGCATGCATGGCAGTAAAAGATAAATGCATAATTATAGTCATACATAAACATAGTATAACTTGACATATAGCATGACTTAACCAGAACTTAAGCGTGAACTGAACTTGACTTAACATGGCATGAACTTAAGCTTAAAACATAACATGAACAAACAACATAACATGAACGTGAAACATAACATGGACTTGAAATATAGCATGAACGTAAACCTGCATAACATAAATAAGAACTTGAAAATAACATAAACTTGAACATAACATGTACGTGAGTATAACATAACATGGACTTGATCTAAAACTTGACTTATCATGTATTTGATCTGAAACTGGACTTAACATAGACTTGGAATCTTATTCAATTGTCTTGATTAATAAGTGCGTTAATACGTACTCCACAGTTGTTGTGGTCCCACGTATTCAAGTAACATAAAACATAATACGTACTCCACAGTTGTTGTGGCCCCACGTATTCTACATGTCACAATTGCTGTGTCTCATGTAGTGTATGCTCCACAGTTGTTGTGGCCCCATGAATACACATAACATAAAATATAATACGTACTCCACAGTTGTTGTGGCCCCACGTATTCTACATGTCACAATTGCTGTGTCTCATGTAGTGTATGCTCCACAGTTGTTGTGGCTCCATACTTTATGTAACATAAAATATAATACGTACTCCACAGTTGTTGTGGCCCCACGCATTACGGCATCCATCTCACGCCTATACTTCACAGCACAGTCCACAAAACTACAAAATCAAGCCTAACACTTCAGAACCACACTTCGTTTCACAACTACGCAGCGAACTCCACAAACACTAACTACACAGTCTACAGCCAACCAAATCAACTATGTTAAACATAAATAACTAAAGATAGAGGGTTAAGACGAGAGAGATGTGATTGCTGTCGGGAAAGAATCCAAAACTGATAATTTTAGCGGGCTGTTACAATGACTACTGAGCATTCTTGATTCTGCAACAATCTCAAAATCAGCCCTACTAGAAAAACGGTTCTCTGCTCCTATCGTGGTATTGACGGTCTCAGGAGAGAAGATTGATGGTTGATGCGTCAAGAGTTCCTGATTCAAGTCTGGAACATTAGTGAAAGAGAATTGTTCGGCCATTCTATCGTTATGGAAAAACAGAACTTAGGTCAAGAAGCGATATTTTTTTTTATCCGATAGGTGAAAATGATCATTTTTTATAGAAACTCAGAGCCTTCAATCCCGTTTGTCAACAATATCAGGGATTGTTTCAATCTTCAGCCGCACTAAATTCATAGAGTTAGGCCTCGAGGCTTTGCAACACTTGTCGGGTCACGGACGGCTCCCTTTTTCAACTATCTACAGTGTCTATTAACGCACCGTTTTCTTCAGTCTATTTACTTGCTGCCGATCCTTTTTAATGATGCCAAAAGGGGGAGAAGTTTTAAACTAGAACATTAACATTGTTTAAATTGCTAAACTTGTTATATATGCTTGGAATTATATTTATACTTTTGCTTGAAAAACTAACGCACATTCTCAGGGGGAGCTTAAGTATTAATACAGGTTTCAGGTTCTATCAAGTATTTGTCATCATCAAAAAGGGGGAGATTGTTGAACCCAAGGTTTCAAGTTTCATGTAATTAAAAATCTACACATGGATTTTGATGATAACAAATGAATTCAAAGAATAAAGGAATCTCAAACTCAAGTTGTCCACACAATGTAATCAAGTACATCAAGGAACCAAGCATGAGCAAGAAGGGAACAAGTTCACATTAAAGTCATAGAGTAATGTTGTAAATCTCTTAAAAATTCGAAATTAGGATTAAGACTCAAAATTAATATTTTATCATAAAGCATTAAAATACATTTTCCACATGTGCATGAATATTTTGAAAATTTAATTTGAAAATTTTGAAAGATGATTGATTGTCATCTTTCACATGTGCATGACATGATTAAAGGTTTGAATTTTGAAAATATTAAGATGATTGATTGTCATCTTTCACATGTGCATATTTTATTTGAATATTTTCAAAAGTGATGGATGCTTTTTTTGACTTATGCAAAAGATAAATGTCTTTGTTTGAAAAATTTGAAAAGTAAAGTGTGCTCCTTTTGTCATATGCAAAAAGTAAAAGATTAGGCTTGAAATTTTTGAAAAGTAAAGTGTGCTCAATTTGTCACATGCAAAAAGTAAAAAGATTAAGTTTGAAATTTTTGAAAAGTGAATGATGATGTCTTTGACATGCGAATCTTTTTAAATTTGAATATGAAGTTTCATATGCCTATAAATAGATTATTTGAGAGCTTCACATTCACAACATCAAGAGCATACAATATTCATTCAAAGTTTTCATTCTCTCTTCTCTAAGCATTGAGCCTTAACCCTTGTTCATTTTGAGAGATATAGTTTGTGCTGTTTTGTTTTTATTTCACTTATTGAGGAGTGTTTTCTGATATTCTACCCACTATCAATTCTTGTATCAGTAAAAGGGTGTGTATAACCCTTGTGCGTGTAGAAAGTGTTCTACACAGGGAATAGTTGAATCACCACGTGTGAGGTGATTGCAAGTGTAGAAGGTGTTCTACACGGATCCTTTGTAGTGGTGTTGTTTAAAGGTGTAATAGGTTTCTATCTCCACCTGAAGGAGGTTGAATAGTGAATTCGGGGATCCTCAAGGGATAGCTTGAGGCGAGGACGTAGGCAGTGGGGCCAAACCTCGTTAACATACTGAGTTTGCTTCTCTTACCCTTACTCTTTATATTTATTTCTATTTTATATTTTGTTTATATTTTATATTGTATATTTGATTTATAATTGTTATTTTCTTAAATACAACTCAATTCACTCCCCCTCTTGTGTTAATCATCTGGGCAACACATAGCTAATGAAATAACCACCAATTGTCCTCGGCTCAGTTCTTTAGTTGGGGATTATAGACTCTAACTTCAAGTTAACAACCTCATATGCGCATATGTCTTAAATTAGGTTTCCATCATTTCCATAATTTAAATGGTGTTTTGAAAACAATCTTAGATGAAACTCTACTTAAGATATACATTGCAGTTTTTAAGGCCTTACTCCACAAATATAGAGAAAGATTACAATTATTGAGCATATTTCTTACCATATCCATATGGGTACGGTTTCGCTTTTCAGTAATACCATTTTAGTGAGGTTAACCTGGCATTGTAGACTAAACAATAATGCATTCTTCCTTGAGAAAATTTGCAAATGGACCTGGTCATTGCCCTGACTTTGTATATCTATTATAATATTCTACACCCCTATTAGATCTTACAATCTTTTATTTTCTTTTCTAATTGTGTCTTTACTATATATATTTTTTTATATATTCTTAAAGCATCTAGTGCTTTAGATTTATAAAAAAGGAGGTAAAGATACATAAGTCGCGAATAGTCATCAATAAATAAAATAAAATATCTCTGACCATTCAAACAATAGGTACTAAATGATCCACATATGTCAATGTGTATGATTCCAGGAATTTCCTCACTCCTCTTGGCACCTTAATTGGTTTTGTTGATTTGCTTACGCTTTATGCAATCCAAACAAGTACCAAAATCTAAGAAGTCTAAATTCTTTAGAACTCCTTCATGTACTAATCTTTTAATTCTTTCTATGGAGATATGTCCCAATTTCTTATGTCATAATATAAAGAAGGACTCATCAATAATATTACATTTAGTGCTAACAATGCAGAGTTAATAAACTATTTTAAAAAATAGAATCTAAATTTAATTTATACAAACCATTAATCAAAGTCCCAAAGCTTACAAATGTAGAGTTTTTAAATAGTGCAATAAAATTGAATTACATTATTAAAAATAGAATTAAAAATAGAGTTAATAGATTATTTTTATGTGAATTGTTTCATTGATCGACTGCTTGTTTGACAAACATTTTTAAATAGTGGAATAAAATTGAATTACACCTATTCAGCCCCCTCTAGGTATTGTGTTGGGTTAGAACTACTGATTTTTCAAAAATTATTTATATTTTTCAAAAACAAAACTTATCATGTAAAGAATGTGATGACTTGGTTTAACACTAACAAAAAAAAACTTCAAAAATTTATCAAATATAAATAATTTAAAACCTTTAGACTTAAAATTATTTTAGTTTAAACATTTAATTGATAAACGACGTATGAGGAGAATATGATGCCATGTTTCATGCTATGCGTCCATACAAAAAGAAAGCAAGAAAACGATAGCAATCCTTGTCTTGGGGTATTGAGGTTTGCCGTACGTCTCTTTCAAGCTAGCTGCTCAATGCTACACATTCTACTCTAATTATTGTTGGTGTAAAAGGGGCTGCGAAACAAAACTAGTGAGAGAAAGTTTACTTCAAAGTATGTTACAAATGTCTCTTTCCTTAAGATAATATTTGCCTCTACCAATTACGATATGTACAAGGATTGCAAGCAAATTTGCCTCCAAGATACAATGAAGTCCAGAATAAGTCTGTTTGTCTAACTGCGTTATGCATACATAAAGTTAGATCTCGAATATTCTCAGATTTTACTATTCAATTAAGAAATTAGAAATCTGTTCTCTATAGAATGAACATATCCTAATAACAAGTTTTGAAAAAATGAAGACTTTTGAGAGAGAAAATTCCAAAATTGAATGTTGTATTCTGTCAGTTCTGTTTTTCTATATCTAAATTCGTAGGCCAATGTGTCTATTTATAGAAGGCCAAAGAATATGAATGAAAAGATATAACTTTTCATTTTTCTGTAATCTGATCTGAACAGGTATATTTACTGCACCTATTGCCAAGTCCACAGAGGTTGGACTCAATCCGAAGGTCAAGTTGGTTCCCTACCACCCTTCTTGCATGGTTTCGAAACGCAACAGGTGTGATTTTTCCTTTTAATTGCGTGAGCCCCTACGTAAAATCAACAAAAATCCCTCATTTGAGGAGGCATGACTCAACCCATGTCCTTTGGGTTAAAAGGAGCTATCAATACCAATAAGCCAAGCAATAATTTATGGTATATGTATTGACCTAAATATTATAACCATAAGCAATAGTTTATATACTATTCTTAAATCTTCTTTTTTTTTAAATAATTCATAACTTTTAAAAATAAATTTCAAAAAATTATTAATGATAAATATAATATATATTATTTTGAAAATATTTTCAACAATTTTTTGCATAGCTTAGCGCAGCCTGAGAGCTTGGTTACATGATTCAAGAGTGTGAATACGGAATTTCATATAAATCTAAAGAGAGAATCTTAAAATCGGTCGGTCTATTAAATCTCAAATAAATATCCTTGAATGAGATATTGACAAATAGACTCCTCGTTGTAATTCTCGTGTGTTGCAGGCTAGATGAAACCGTTTTTCCCTTTTGACATTTCTGCTACCCGATGTTAGCTTCTACTCCCACCAACCCAAATCTCAAACCAGAAATGGTAAAAAAATGAAATACATCCAGCAAAAATAATGAGTCGGGGAAAACGAAAAATGGACCAGCCAGGGTGTTTGTGGCGGCGTCGATCTGCTGCACTCAGGTCGAAGAATCAAGCTCCAACCAGCAGTCGCCGCAACAACCCACCAACCACGTCGCCGCCACCATTTTCTCCATCATCGGCACAATTTTTTGGGCTCATTTACCAATTGTTCTTATTCAAGAGTTATTCTCCATTACATGTTATTCTGTGGACGTTTATTTTGTATTTTTGATTTTTGAAGGAGCATTTGTTCATTTTTGTGCTCTAGCACCTGGTTTGCGTATTAGATTCATCATAATTTGTTCATTTGTGTGTAATTGTAAAAAAAAAAAACAAAAAATTTGTTCATTTGTGTGTAACTGAATATTAACCTACATTGTTTTTAGCTCATTCATAATTTCTTTAGAATTATTATTGAAATGATTCGTTATGATCTAATTTAATAGATTTGAGAGATGAAGAACATTCAAGATTTTGAAGCAATAGGATCTGGTAAAGTTAGAAGAGAAATTGTCGACGTCAATTTGAGGTGGGTGACTCATTTAATGTCATTATAGAGATTAAGATGGGTCTTGACATTAAATGAGTCTGGTAAGGGGTTAACGGTGAGAACAATGCCACGATGCCCGATGGTGAACCAAAAGTTTACTCATTGAAGCTCGTGGAAGAATAAAAGGAAATGGGAAGAAGAAGAGATGAAGACAAGGGAAATGGAAATATGGGAAGAAGACAAGGGAAGAAGAAGAGATAAAGCCGAACTCAAGCTTGCCTGTAGTGTGAACGCAATAAAGGAGCTTTGGGATTTGGAAAAGATAGAGAAAGAGGGGCCAGATTTCAATTAATTAAATCATCTAGTGTAGAGTTTCCTACTTCTTTTGTGTGTGCTTGCTTATGTGGAACACTTCAATTGGATGCTGTTTATTGCTTAACAACGGACGGACCGTTGCAAAGCGGCCCTCAAATCTAAAACTTCTTATTCATATGAATCGTTCTAAGATCACGCACCATACCACTCCGTAGATAATCATAAATCTATGAAGTAGACCTAAACAGCAGGACTCCACGCGATTCCCATCTTTTTGCCATTTTTGGTTGTCAATTTTTTGGTTGTGATCCCCACCAGCCTTGTCCATCCTGATTAATATTTATAGACATATACTTGCTAATAAAATAATTATAACTGTAGAGTTTTCATGAAATACACACTTATTCGGAACCAAGACATCCTCGCACTATAAATTTATCTTTATCTGCAGAACACCTTCCTTTCCAAAAGCTAGACCGAATCATCAATGGCGCAGGAAACAAAGAGGTATACTTACTGTCACAACCTGCAACCCCATATGTATTTGCCATGTCTCTCTTTATTGACAGGGATTTTCTTACTATTTCTTTCAGGTATGCTGTTGTTACAGGAGCAAATAAAGGTATTGGTTTTGAAATAGTTAGACAGTTGGCATCAAAAGGGATCATAGTGATGCTGACAGCAAGAGATGAGAAGAAAGGTCTTGAAGCTGTTGAGAAACTGAAAGACTATGGTCTCTCTGATCACGTGGTATTTCATCAGCTCGATGTTTCTGACCCTGCTAGCATTGCTTCTTTGGCAGATTTCATCAAAGCAAAGTTTGGGAAACTTGATATCTTGGTAAATATCATTCAAAGTTGATTTCCTTAGAGAGTTATATATTTTCCCAGATCTATTCTTCTTGAGAATCTCTTGGAAATTCTGCTTACTTGCTTTACTTCGCTTAATTAGTTGATTTTTTTGCTTTCTTGAAGGAATTAGTTTTCAACTTTGTTTTTTGGAGGTTTAATTTAGTCCGTTTGGACTCTGAAAGTATTTCAATACTTCTTATCTCATTTCATTTATATAATGTATAATAAAAAATTTAACTTTTTCGTATTCTAAAATAATAATAATATTAAAAAAAATATTTCAACAATATTTTATTCAATATTTTAATTTTTGTCTAAGACTATCTAATCTCATTTTACTGTTCAAACTGCACTATATTCTTCCCGCACATCTTTTCTAGTCTAGTTTTCAAGTTGTTAAAAACACTCGTGCTTCCTACCACTACAAAAGAATATATGTTTGGTGAGTCTTATGATCAGTTACCGTTAGTTCAGTAGGGTAAAGTTCAGAATATTAGGTGGGATAATAGTTCTGCTTTTATTGCAATTCCTTAATGTTTCGTGCACTGCAGAACTGAAAAGATGTGACTGCCTCACAATCATTGGATTTGTTAACTAAATGGGCTGAGCATCCATAACTTTCTTGTATCAGTTGGCAATCATGTTTAGGTATCTCTCTTTTATATGTCCTATGCACATGGACTATGCCTATTGCTTTTTTTTATTATTTTTTTTGTCCTTTTTGTGAGAGTACGGTACCCCTCACTTATAACGAAAGAAAATCTTAGTTACAACTCGAGGCCTGAGGGTTACAAATATTAAAAAAACCCCAAACCTAGACCTCAAAAAAATTTCTTAAGACCTCAACCACAATACAATAGCCACAGATAATACAAGAAAATAAAATCAAGTCAACTCCCTGCAAGAAAAAACCTGCACAAACATATAAAAGATAAGAAATAAACAACGGCAAATTAATACATACCTCATGAGGAAAACCTCAAGTAAGGAATCAGACCAATTCTATCCATGCGAATAAGGCCTCTTAAATTACTGCTCAACGGAACCCTGTCACCAACCAAATGAAATTCTTGTTTACCTTGGTGTACATACATACATACATGCATATATATATATATATAACACTATATGCTCATGGTTCGATTAAACCAAGGTGAATCTTGTAAGTTAGTACGGGGTAGAAACACTTTTAGTAAATGGAACTATTCAATAACTTTTCCTCGATTAAAATCTAAGAATTGCTTTTAGAAACAAAAATGAGTGATGAAATGCTAAAAACTATGTGCAGGTGAACAATGCAGGGATAAGCGGAGTGAAAGTAGATGCTGATCTGGTAAGTACTTTCCTGTGATTTGTGTCTTGCAGCATAGTAAAGGCAAGTTTTAAACTGAATGCACCTTGGAAGAAATGTCTTGTGCGGTTTGTGTAATTGCCATGGTTCGACTCCAAAAATGGATAGTCAGATTTTGCAAACGCACTAACATGGGAATTCTTTTTTATCTTTTACACCTAGGCAATGGCCATTGAGGAGGTGTAAAGAGAATATCCCCTGTTGAAAGTTGAAACCAAAAGCTTAAGCCTGATGCCTATTAGGGCCAGCAAGAAGTTTCTTTTTGCTTAAGCTGCTTGGCCTTCTGAAATTGGGAGTTATTTCCCTTTATCCAGGATAGAATTTTTGAGTTAAGCTACAGTACTTGTATTCTCTGTTTTATATCAAAGTTTAGTAGATGGTTGGAACCTACTGAGCTTTGAAGCAATAGGTGATAATTACCAAGTGGATTGACTTCCTGCTGCTGCAGGCAGGAGCCGAACTTGATTGGGCTAATCTGCCCCAAACTTATGAGTTAGCAGAAGCATGCTTGCAAACAAACTACTATGGTACTAGGGGAATGGCTGAAACACTCATTCATCTCCTCCAATTGTCTAATTCACCAAGGATTGTTAACGTTTCATCCAGCCTCGGGATGTTAAAGGTATGACAATAACACATTCCTCTCATAGAAACAAATTGTCAGGTCCTTGGTAAGAAACTTGGCTTAACTTGACACTAGCTCGGTACGCGTGAATTTAGGCCAGTTGGACCTTTAGTGAATGACCCAGCAAAATTATTGGTAACTGAATGAATTCATTTTGGGCAAATGATGGAAAGTTACAGATTTTGCCACTTTCTCTCAAACTTTTCCAAATGATTCTAAGGGCAAAAAAAAGCATGTACACCACAATCAGATCAGACAATTCTATTCGCTATAAACATGGGTGAATTCTGCTTGTCTGCTTTAGTTGATTTATCTTAGTTTTTCTTGTCAACACTTTCTGCCTGTCTTGTTGTTTCAGAATATACCAAACGAAAGGGCTCGAGGAGTTTTTGGTGATGTTGAAAACCTTACAGAAGAGAAATTGGATGAGATATTGAAGGAGTTTTTAAAAGATTTTAAAGAAGGTTCACTGGAAGCCAAAGGCTGGCCAACTTTTCTATCTGCCTATACAATCTCAAAAGTAGCAGTGAATGCCTACACAAGGATTTTGGCCAAGAAATACCCAAGTTTCTGCATCAACTGTGTATGCCCTGGCTATGTCAAAACCGATATAAATGGCAACACTGGCATCTTGCCTGTTGAAGAAGGTGCTGCAAGTCCTGTCAGATTAGCCCTACTCCCGGATGGCAGTCCTTCTGGCATGTTTTTTGTCCGGCAAGAAGTGTCTTCTTTATGAATGAAAAGGCAATCCATTTATTCAAATGGACAATATTTGTCATATTTGCTTGTGAGCTGTAGTTTCTGTAGCACTCTCTAGTTTTACTATATTATATAAGATTTTCAGTTTCTAAAATTGAACTTATGAACACCAATTTGAAAATTGCATGTCAAATGCAAGTAACTTTTTATGTCATTTAAAAGATGTTTGCCTGATGCCATCTTCTTAGTGCTCAAGATTCTTGCAGAATTAATATCATGCTAGTTTGGTGAAGAACACACAGAGAGAGAGAGAGAGAGAGAGAGAGAGAGAGAGAGAGAGAGAGAGAGAGAGAAGTGCATAAAAATTTTAGTTTGACAGAGAAAACGGGGACGCCCAATTGAGCATACAGATGCTGTTTCATGGTGTTTCAAAAAAGGCATGTAGAAAAGAAAAGGTTTCAGAATTGAAAGGGTGTGTTTTAGTTATTGGAAAAGATAGGTTCAAATTACGCAAAAACCTTTTGGTATTCAATTGGCATCAGTTTCAGATTTTCTCAATATCTAACATGATCAGATTTTCTCTATGTCGTCGTTTTACACAGTTGGTATCATTGAAACGACAAGAATTTTTCATTTTCAAACAATGTGAGATACGCAATTCGATGCATTACAATTAATTTAGAAGTAGCTTCTTTTTTTTTAAGAATTGGTGGTGGTGTCTTGCACCTCATTGATCACACACTAGCACAATTTAGGATTCCAGGGTGGTTTAGTATGTTTTGGTGATCATTTTTTGCGGTGTTGAGGGGCCATGAGCATCCTAGACCTTGAGACGACCCTTGTCTTTAGGGGTGTCATGGCAAAAGAAAGTACATAAGAAAAAAAGTGATTATGCAAATATTTTTCGGTCAATCTTAAACTTACATGTTTTTTGTTAAATGATATGACTTTTTTTTTTTTTATTGGAATGAAGCTTTTTAGCTCATTCCATTATATCAAATCTGGAGGAGATTCCTCCATCATAACAATTACATCATAAATGAATAAAACATCTTTTGCCAAGACGTGCAATTACATTGACATTTCTTCTGGTATGAAGAGCAACCCATTTGACAAAATTCCTTAAATAATCCTCAGCTTCAGATACAAACATTCCTACACTAGTCTAAGCAGCATCATCATTCTTAAAAGCCTGAATGATATGAAGGGAGTCCCCTTCAAGTATAATCTTTCTTAGTCCCAATTCCAAGCCAAAAGTTGTTGCTTGTAATGCCCCATATACTTCAGCCAGCAAAGGATCTGAAAAAAGACACTTGCTTTTCCTCATAGTTGCAATAATCCTTCCTTCATAGTCCCTCACCACAACCACCCCAATTCTAATTCTGAAATGAATCTTGTCTATAGCTTTATCCTCGAATGAATCTTGTCTATAGCTTTATCCTAATTTAATTTGTAAGTATGCATAGAAGGGGGTTCCTCACATGGTTTCAGTACTACTACTTGGCCCTGAGGTATGATTCTTCTGCTCGTCCACTTCATGTAGCGGTTGCAAAGTTTGATGAACAACACTCACTACTTTGTTAGGATGGTTGAACTCTTTATTGAATATGAGTTCATTTCTTCTCAACCAAGTCTTTCTTGCTACCACTGCAAACTCCTGCAATGGTTCAGTTTCCATTGTATTCTACATAACCTCTACAAGTTCCTACAAATTCTTGTGAAAAAAATGACTTTTTTGGATTCTTTTTGAACACTGACACCAGACATCTTTAGACATTCCAAAATAGCATAAACAACAGTTTCTTATTCATTAGAACAAATGGGACACTTTGGATGCTCCACTATTTTCCTCTTAAACAAATCAGCTTGAGTAGGCAAGGCTTCTAACCATGCTCTCCGGAGAAAGACCCTATCCCCTAGAGTGACCTTCAAACTCTAAATCAGCTGCCACACCTTTGAAATCTATTACTACTCAAGACCCGATCCTTTGCAGTCAAAAGTAATTTTTGTTGCATATGGTAGGCACTTTTAACAGTGAAAAGACCAATAGAGGTGTCTTTCCAAATTAGTTTATCAAGGCTATTGGAGGAACTAAGAGGGATCTGTGCTATTATTTCTGCTTCTTCCTTCTCAAAAATTTGTTCCACCTGCTGCTCAGTTATCCATTTCTTTGCACCTTCCTCAATCTACTCCTAGACTTTGGCCTTGTTGTCTAGAGTCAACACAAGACTGTGAACCTTTGATGGTGTGAGCTTTGGAAGCCATTTATCATCCCAAATACTGACTATTTCACTTGTGCCTATTCTCTAGTAAGTTCTGGCTTCAATTAGATGTCTAGTTGCCAGAATACTCCTCCAAATATAAGAAGGCTTTTGTCCCAGTCTAGTATTCAAAAAAGAAGATCCTTGAAAATACTTGACTTTTAAAACTTGTGATGCCAGACAGAATAGAGATTATTCTACAGGTTAGTTTCAACAGATAATTCACAGGGGATGAAGACAAGAGATTCACCCAAAACATAGAGAAACTCTGAATAATATTGATTAATAATAAAATTTGAAATTATTTTATGAAACCCACAAGCTGACTTAAATAGTTGCAAAATTTGAAATTATGAATATTTTTCCAAAAATGAAAAAATCTAAATTATTGTAAGAGAAACTATTACATAATTAAATAAGAATCCTACCAAAAGTTTGGTCAAAATCAAACTTAGAGTCACTTTCAAACTTGAAACCAAATATTTATTAACAAAACAAGAATGAGCATAAATATATGATTTGAGGGAAAATAACTAATATTGCCCTTAGTCCAATGAAGATGTTAAGCTTTTCCTTCCATATTTTTGCAGATTCATCTTCTTAAGGTAGTACTTCAATATAGTAGGATCTGAACCTAGATACTCCATATCAATTTAGGTTTGCATAATTCTCAACGGGTTGGAGAGAATTTGTTCTCTAATTCTAAACTTTCTTGCCTCGATCTTTTGGATGTCCAATTAAACTAATATTGTTTCTTTCCCTTTGTTGTATTGTCCCTATGATTATGAAAAAATTAAAATTGATTTGATCAACTCGAAATAAAATAATATTGAGCATCTTATACTTCAAAATTAAGTTTCTTTCCCACATCTCAAATCCAAAAAAAAAAAAAAATAGTTTGCATAGGAGAATTTGAAAAAAAAATCCCCAACTCCAAGAAAATCAACAAAGTTAATTGTTTTGAAAATTGTTTCTTGATTTTCAAACTTCAAAACTTCACCACCATTTTCTTTTTCCAAATTTTATATGTTTTCGATAAATATAGTTACCTCATCCACTAGATTATCATCCTCAGGATAGGTATCGTAGATTGGTATAGAGTTGCGCTCTATGGAAGAATGTCCATCCTCAAAATCTTCTTCCTCAAAGTAGTAAATCCACTCAATCTTATGCAATAAATCAATGAAACCTTTAGCTTGAAGAGTACTGGTAAATCAACTCTAAAATATAAGTCCCCATGATGCTCCTCCCGACCACGGTACTCTTAAAATAGAGCACGCTTGTGATACAGGTTCTCAAAACTAGAATCGGAATCGTGATCTTTCATCTCATGATTACCGATATCCTGCATCGTTAGACATCGGGTTAACTCTGTAACTTGCCTCTGTAAATCCCCAATCATTAAATCCTGAATGCTACGATCACAGTGTGGGACTTCTTCATTTGAAACTTACCCACGACAACCACGACCAACAGCCATGGAAACTGATAAGATATCACCCTAAGAATGACGTTGAAGCTCTGATGCCAATTGCTGCTGGACAGAATAGAGAATATTCTGCAGACTAGTTTAAACAAATAATTCACAGGAAAGGAAGATAAGAGAATTGCTCAAAACACAAAGAAAACTATGAATAATATTGATTAATAATAAAATTTGAAATTATTTTATGAAACCCGCAAGCTGGACTTAAATAGCTCAAAATTTGAAATTATTAAGATTTTTTCAAAAATGAAAAAATCTAAATTATTGTATGAGAAACTAATATATAAATAAACAAGAATCATACTAAAAATTTCGTCAAAATCAAACTCAGAATCACTTCCAAATTTTTTATTAACAAGGCAAGAATAAGCATAAATATATAATTTGAGGAAAAATAACTAATATTACCCTTAATCCAAGGAAGATATTAAAATTTTCCATCCATATTTATACATATTCATCTTCTTAAGGTAATACTTCAAGATAGGAGAATTTGGACCTAAATACCCCATATCAGCTTAGGTTTGCACCGACTTGAGATGCTAAAGATTAAGGGTGTTGAATTAGCCTCCAGCCTTGCTCAACAAGCACAACAAGATTGAAACCTGAAAAAGCAGTGGTTCTACACAACACTACACCTAGAGGGGGGGTGAATAGGTGTAAACCGATTTTTCTGGTCTTTTAAAAAGATTGTTAAACAACAATTAATCAAAGGAATAAATCACACAAATAATCAACACAAGATTTTGTTCACGGAGTGGAAACTCATTTGAAGAACGTATTCAAAATCTAAAACCACTCCGAGTGTAAGACACCACCTCAAATCCACTATAGAAAATTTAGTTTGTTACAACCAATTTAGAGACACTCACAAAACCTTTGTAATAGCTAAACTTGGCTTGCAACACCACGAGCGACCCACTCGATCTCTACACGCATGTAGTGTCGGAACTCCGACCTTTCTATAGCTTCCCACGAGAACTTCTCGATCTCTGCATCAACAGCAGCTCCGGACTCTTCCGGCCAACGAACTTGTCCACTCCAATGGACTCAACTGAAGTTTGATGTTGAATGTGTTATGGTGGAGATGTGTTTATCCAAGAGAGAATCAACCAAGTGGGGGAGAGGTTGCTCTAAAAGATCTTGGAGGCCCTTAGGGTTTTTGCTCTGATTCTCCACACTTAGAACAGTAGAGAAGCTGTTCTATTTATAGTACAACTTAAAGGAGGCGCATGAAAACCCTAGGTTTTAAGTCATCTGGAACATTCGCTCGAGCGCAGTGTCGAGCGAAGGTCGAGCGTCGAAATCTGTCTGAGTTCGCTCGAGCCAAGTGTCGAGCGAGGGTCGAGCCGTACAATCTGCTTGAGTTCGCTCGAGCCATGTGTCGAGCGAGGGTCGAGCGGTTCCAATTTGCTTGAGTTCGCTCCAGCGCCCTGTCGAGCGAGTGTCGAGTGGTGCAATCTGCTTGAGTTCGCTCGAGCCATGTGTCGAGCGAGTGTCGAGCGGTGACACCTGTTTTGACCAGTGATCAGCACACTTCAATCCTTTCGCTTCAACACTTGTTACAACACTAGTTTACACAGGTTTTCACAAGAATATGCCAATCATCATTTTTGCCTCAACAAAGCCTTCCAAATCTCGAAACCCCATACCTCTTGCTGATTTGGCCTTCCGCATTGTATTCCATGAGCCCCAATGAATCTTCCTCTCAGTCTCTTGATGTACCCACCAAAAATTCTGCATGACACTGTTAATGTTTCTTAGCAATTTGCTAGGCAGCTTGAAAACACTCATGCTATATGTTGAGAGAGCTTGCACCATAGCCTTATGGAAAATTTCACTTCGTGCTTGAGAAAGTGTTTTCACCTTTTGGCTACTGATTCTCATTCTATCCAAGATACTTCTAAAAGACTTTTCTCTTACTCTTCCCACCACTATCGGCAAACTAAGGTATTTCTCATATGTTATTGTTGATCTCACACCAGCAATACTGAGAATGAAATCTTGAGCTTCCTTAGCTATGTTTATACTGAACCATATTGAGGTCTTTTCAAGGTTCAGTTTTGTCTTGAGACTTCTTCATAAACTTTTAGAATATTGAAAAGTCTACTCCATTGTATGGCATTAGCCATACAAAACAAAAGGCTATCATTTGCAAAAAAGAAATAGGTGAGAGAGTCTTAGCTTTTCCTCTTGTAAAAGGAACCCTAGTAATCACTCCTTCATCTTCAGCTTTTTTAATCATTGTGCTCAAAGCCTTTGTACACAGAATAAATATATAAGGTGATAAGGGATCACCTTGCCTAATACCCATTTTGGTGATTTTATACAGCTCATCACCAAATCTACCCATTTTGGTGATTCTGGAGCTGTCATTGAAGTAGAGATCGAGATGTTCTCGTGGTGAAGCTATAGAAAGGCCGGAGTTCCAGAGCTGCATGCGAGCAAAGATCAAGTGGCTCACTCATGATATTGCAAGTCAGATTTAGCTACTGCAAGGGTCTTGTGAGTATTTCTAAATTAGTTGTAACAAACTACATTTCTATAGTAGATTTTAGGTGGTGACTTACACCCAAAGTGGTTTTAGATTTTGAAGATGTTTTTTAAATTAGTTTCCACTTCGGGACCAAATTGTTGTGTTGATTATTTTTATGTGAATTGTTCCATTGATTGACTGCTTGTTTGACAACATTTTTGAATAATGCCATAAAACTGAATTACACCTATTCACCCCCCCTAGGTGTTGTGTTGGGTTAGAACCACTGATTTTTCAAAAATTATTTATATTTTTAAAAAAATGAAACTTATCATGTAAAGAATGTGATGACCGCACAACATGAACCCGATATATAGTTTCTTATTCTCTCTTCATCTATTCTAAATTTCGAGATAATTTTATTTTTTGGTTGTTGTAATTTTAGGTATGCAGTTGTTACTAGTGCAAACAAGGAGATAGGGTTGGGAATATGCAGGGAGTTGGCCTCAAAAGGAGTGGTGGTAGTGCTAACTGCTAGAGATGAGAAGAAAGGCCTTGAAGCTGTTGAATAGCTTATCAAAGAGTCTACTTCACTCTCTGGTCAATTTTTATTTCATCAGCTTGATGTGGTTGACCCTCTTGGTATCACTTCTCTCGCAAATTTCATTCAAACCAAGTTTGGGAAACATGATATTTTGGTACGTCTTCACACACACATGCAAGAATGCAATATTCCATGTTTCTGGTTGTTTATCATTCCTTTTTGTTTTTTTCCCTTTTAAGTTTTGAAGTTTTGAGAATGATAGAAGGGTCTTCATGTCCACAATTGTTTCGAGGGGATGAGAAAGAAGGGGCATGGCTAAAATGGACTAACAAGATTTTGTCATGTCTTGGTCATGGTTTTGTTTTGCTGAATTTACAAAGCAAATTAATTGAGTGAAAACTCTTAAAAAAATTCTATGTAGGTTAACAACGCAGGGATTCTTAGAACTATAATAGATGATGATGCATTAGCAGTGTCAGGATTTGGTAAGGTAAGTTTTGTAAGTAGTATATTTTTTCTTTCCTTTCTTAATAAGAAAGATTGGTACGGGGAGATGGTGGTTAGACAATTATCTTGCTATAAGCTTT
This sequence comes from Carya cathayensis, assembly GCA_011037825.1. NCBI lineage: Eukaryota > Viridiplantae > Streptophyta > Magnoliopsida > Fagales > Juglandaceae > Carya > Carya cathayensis. Next base: position 1,840,461 of record QGSO01000174.1, read on the forward strand.
GTGATCAGATAGAATCTATAGCACTAATAGAGATGTTTTACGTCCAATTAAGGGTGAAGTGGTGGCTCATTGGTCCTTGCATTACTCTTAAGCAGTTTCGCATCTACTAAGTCCTAGGTTTGAATCCAAATATGATTCACTTTAGATTATTAGTATTAGTTGCCTAAGGATTCATTAAATTCTTTAGTAGGGCAAAAATCTAAATTATGTCCAAACCTAACTTGAAGGAACGTATGTGGCTTTCTTCCATCTAAGCTAGTGGATAAGGTATTACTATGGTCACATGACTAGATAGGGAAGCAGAAAAATAGCTGGACGTGGTAAAAATGAAAACATGTTTGGTTTTGTAAACCTTAAATCACACCTCACATCAAAGGTCTAGGTAAACAAACAACCAAGCAGCTAGAATTATGTAGATATAGGACCTTTCCTTCAGTTAGCTCAATCTGTATGATTCATGAGTTTACACACAATTCCAATTACTATGTATCCTTATACAAAAACTTCTAAACAACATAGCTTAAAGCAGAGCTCACATCCCAAGGGACTAGGCAAACAAATAAGCAAGCAGAACTATGCAGATTTCCTTTTCAAAGGTCATAAGCTCAATCCGCACGTACAAATCAATTTAGACACATGCTTTACCATGTATATTTCCAAAAAAAAAAAAGACAAAATAAGTCTACTATGTCTAACTCGGACAAAGAAAACCCATGTAGAATAATATTGGCATATTTGGCCAAAAAAATAGCACAAACTTTTACTAAAAAGGCAAAGGGATAAAGTTTTTTGTTATTGACCTGTCTGTTACCATTAGTTAAACATTAAGTTCTTTTAAAACATACCAAATAAACAGACTAAAGGAGTGTTTGGTGAGATCGAAAGTCTCACTGAAGAAATTTTGGACGAAGTGTTGAGTGAATTTCTGAAGGACTTTAAGAGAGGGCCTAGGAAAACAAAGGCTGGCCAGTTGATTTTTCTAGCTACAAAGTTTCAAAAGCTGCTTTCAATACATACACAAGAATTGTGGTCAAGAAGTATCCATCTTTTTGGGTCAATTGCATCTGCCTTGGCTATGTCAAAATCGATATAAATGGAAACATTGGGTACCAAATGATTGGGACAACAAGAAGAATTCTTATAACAAACTAGAAAACTCAAATTGTGAAAGTGATGGCGGAATTCAACCAAGGTCTACTACTAGGTTGGATTTTTGAAAACTTAAAGGTGTGGAGTTCATTGGGTGGCCTTATAGTGTTGATTTCTTCAAAATGGCTTGAAGATTTTGAGGGAACCACTAGTCGAGAGATAAGGCTTTGGAGACAAGGTTTGGCCCTAATGTTGAAGCCTTGAGTTCTACCATGCTATTTTGTCAAGGAATAGCAATGAATGCCTGCACAAGAGTTATGGCCAAAGAGTACCCAAGTGTCTACATAAGCTTTTTCTACCCTGGCTATGTCAAGACCGATATAAATGGCAACATTGGCATCTTATCTATTGAAGAAGTTGCTACAAGCCATTTCGGGTAGGGGTGGGCGGTAGGGCCTCGCACCCTATCTACTTGTCTTCAACTGTTCGACTCCCGATTGGGTGGGGTTGGGGAACTGTCAATCAGATGTGGGTGGTGGGGTATCTGCTTTCATCTATGCATCCAGTAGGGCAGGGTGGCGGGCTAGGCCCAAGCCCACCTGTATTTTCCCCTATCCGGCCCACATATATAATACATATATATAATATATATATATAAATTATATGTACCTACAATGGCATTGTTTCAATAATATCCCTAAAGCTCCCCTGCACCCTCACATTGTCGCCCGTCCCATCTCAATTCTTAGAAACTGTTGCCGTCACCATCAATAGCTTACGCCGTCTTTGAGCACATATCGAATTTTCGCATTTTCTCTCAACCTCTATAAGTATCTCGAAACCCTTCTAGAATTTTGTTTAGTTTTTCAATGAATTTGACTATGGAGGATGGGATTGATCAATGGATTTGGAGAATGAGATTGTATTTTGTGTGCTGTGGAATTTGGATCTTGATTGTGTATCTTAATTTACGGTTTTAGTAATCCAACACCCTAAAATCATCTACGGAGTCAATCCGAGCACTTAAACTAATTTATGGCCTCAGATTGAAATCCTAAATTAGGTTAGGAGATTATACTAAAACGCTTAATCTAATATGATTGAAATCTCAAAATTATTATGGGTTTCAAAACACCTAATATGATTGAAATCCCAAAATTACTTGGGGTTTCAATTTTGAAATCCCGAATTGTTGTGATGTTTATGATTATATGATTTTAATTATTGTGTGATGCATCATGTCAGGTACTTGTGAGTCAACTCCATGAATAGTGAGTTAAGTCCAAATACTAGCAGTAGTGATATCTACCCTACCCCTACCGTTATGACTACCACTACTAGTACCAGGGGCCAATCTGCCCCCTGACTCCCCCATAGGGTACGGGGTCGGATTCAGGGAGACAAAAACCCCCTCCCTCGTCTAGGAGGTGCAAGTAGCACCCCAACTTTCAGGTTAGCCCTACTTTGGATGGTAGTCCTTTCGATCTGTTTTTTGTTCAGTAGGAAGTTTCTTACTTCTAATTGAAAGGCAATTCATTTATTCATATGGATATGGACAAATATTTGTCACATTTTCTTGTGAGTTGTTTTAGTTTCTAAACGCAAACTTAAGAACAACAATCTAAAACCACTTCAACAAGGAGATTTTGGTAACAAAATAGAATATCATTTTAGGAATATTTTCAAAATTTAGAATCACTAGCGACAATCAACCTAAATACATCCACTAGAGAAGATTTTTGGTACCACTTGTTCTTACGTACAAAACCTTTGTACTTCTAGAAGATCCAACTTGGCAATTTCGACAAAAGATCATCTGTCTACTCTCACTGTTGTGACTCTATAACCTCTGGCCTTTCTCTGTATGGATCATCTTTGCAAAAAAATCTCTTCCCTTTCAAAATTCAATCAAGAACTCAAATGGTTGTCAAGCTTTTCTATGGTTTTGTGTGAGAAAAATAATCAATGAGAAAAGTATCTTTACAATTTTTGTTTTAGTTTCAGCCTAAATTCTATTGATCAATATATTTACAACTCAATTGGATTAAGTTTCTTTATAAAATAATATTTATATAAACATCATAGAAATCACCTCCCTTACCCGTGGACAAACAATTGCCTCAATATGGATACTTCAAAGGGCAAGTTTGTGGCATGGGATGAATACGAAATTCTCATATAATCTCATCATATCTTATTTCCAAATATAATTCAAATACAAAATTTTCAAACTAATTATTACAAATTTTTTAAACTTTCAAATAAAAAACAATTCCAACATTTTCAAAATCCCTAAATAAAAATAATATTATAAAACTATATTCTCCCAATATTTTAACTTCATAATATTTTTTATTCAACTTTTTTTTTCTTATTTCCCAAAACTAAAAAAAATACTCAACTCAAACTATATATCTCACTACTATTCACAAATTATCTTACTCATATTCACAAAATTTTTATCTTATCTCACTCTCCAAACCTGCTCTTAGAGTGCTTATTCTAGTAATGTAAGATTCTCCTTGATAGATATTGAAACAACTTTTGAGGCCTCTTTCTTAATTACATTCAAGTCGGGAAATATAAGATTAGAACTGTTAAGTTTTATTAATTACTATTTATTTTTCATTTTATGTATTGTAATGTTTGCTTTATTTATATATTTGTTAAGTTCTCCTGGGAGAGAAGGAGATAAAGAGAATAGAAATTGAGAAGAAAGTGCCATTTTGTACAATTTCTTTATGATTTTAGCACTTGTCTTTTGAGAAACCTAATTGTCATGTATATTTGCATTAGCGGTGATGTAGATGCCACCAAGTTTTTGCTATGGTATTAATTACCACAAGAAACAACCATGCTTGGACGACACATGGAAAGTGCAATCTCATCCACACCTTTTGGGCATGAAAATGACCTAGCCTTGAAAAATCAAAGCACCTAATCATCTTGAATTGATAAAAGAAAGTTTGACCATGTTAATCACTATGGTATTATGGGTTTTATTACTTTCAAGTCTGGTGTCTCAACATACTATATATTTGTTACAAGATTTATATAAAATATATATATTAGAAACCCAATAGTTTTTCATTATTGTGGAAGAAACTTCAATAATATATTGGGTGTATTGTCATAAAATAATCCCTCCATAAATTATTACTTACGAGAAATGAGTTTAATCATATCAATATATATCCAATATCTTTAAGCTTTGCATATATTGTGGAATATCACTGAAGTGTGTCATGGTTTATGTGCACTCTCTTGTTTGCTACTTAATATATGATTTTCTGATTCTAAGCATAAAGTTTAACTCATATAAGCTCATCTCAACATCCAAACAAAGCCAAATATGAAAAGTGGCCGCGAGGTAAAAGTTTTAGAATACTTGTAATTGGAAAAATACTATTTTTCGATCATATGAAATTTTTTCATCTCAATTAAACAAATTAATGTGACTTATCGGAAATATTTTTCCTTTTAAAAGGATAATTCATGATGCACTTTATAAAGACTTAAACTGTAATGAACATTAACCGGCATGTTTGAAAATGACAAGTTCAGGATGAAGACTTGCAATTTGTAAAGGTTGTGTTTTTCTCAATTCAAGATGATTAGGTGCTTTGATTTTTCAAGGCCAGGGCATTTTCATGCCCAAAAGGTGTGGATGAGATTGCACTTTCCATGTATCGTCCAAGCATGGTTGTTTCTTGCGGTAATTAATACCATAGAAAATAACTTGGTAGCATCTGCATCACTGCTAATGCAGATATACATGACAATTAGGTTTCTCAAAAGACAAGTGCTAAAATCATAAAGAAATTGTACAAAATGGCACTTTCTTCTCAATTTCTATTCTCTTTATCTCATTCTCTCCCTCAAGAACTTAACAAATATATAAATAAAGCAAACATTACAATACATAAAATGAAAAATAAATAGTAATTAATAAAACTTAACAGTCTTGATCTTATATTTCCTGACTTGAATGTAATCAAGAAAGAGGCCTCAAAAGTTGTTTCACTATTTGTCGAGGAGAATCTTACATTACTAGAATAAGCAGTCCAAGGGCAGGTTTGGAAAGTAAGATGAGGTGAAAATTTTATGAAAATGAGTAAGATAGTTTATGAATAGTAGTGAGATATATAGTTTGAGTTGAATATTTTTTTAGTTTTGGATTGTTAAAATGAGTTTAGATGTATTTATGAGAAGTTAAAAAAGGTTGTGGATCCTACGTGAAAAGAGATATTGAGTTGAAAAAGTTATGAGTTCCAAGTGTAAATTAAGAGGTTTTGAGTTGAGTAATATTTAGTAATTTGAGAATTGTGTTTTTGGATATTGGGTAGGTCTAAAACAAAACTCAACTGAGATGAGTTGAGCTCATTCAAAGATCCAAACGAAGCTCTTAAAGTTTGGTGGACTTTTCTCTCTTTTTTTGTTTTTGTTTTTGACTCCTTCGCATGATATTAGTTTTCCAGGAAACTTGAGCATTGGTATGATATATGGCATCACGGAAACAATATATTTTAATTGGCATAAAAAGTTACTGGTTTATTTTTATGAAATTTTTTTGTGGCTGTAGTATTTCTCTAATGTATTTCACATGAAATTTCCACATTAGTGTCCTAAACTTTACGCTTAGAATCGGAAAATCATATATAAAATAGCAAACAAGAGAGTGCACATAAACCACGACACACTTCAGTGATATTTTCATTTAAGAAAATATTGAATGAATTTTAAAGGAACCAGAAATAAAACTGAGGAAAAAACCAGGATTAACATTTGAAGAACTATTTTATCCAAGTTGAAAATGGATGTTCAACTATTCAATGTAAAATGAATATATTTACACGCACACTCAAATATAAGTTTTCCCAGAAAATTTACATGGAAACAGGGACAAACAGATCTAAGGTTGAAGGAAACAAATCAAAGGAACAAATCCAATGCTTTCGCAAAATATTAACGAGAACTTGAGATATCCTTTGGGATCTTAAGATAAAAATAAATAAATAAATAAATAAAATGGGTATTAGAGAATTATATAATCAACCTTCTGTTATGATTCAATTTGCAAGTATTAAAGACTACAAAAGATCATAATAACCTATTGTCTTAAATTTTTATTGTTAGTAATGATAGTTTTAAAAGATCACAATACACGGACAGATTTAGACGCACATCGTTAACTTTAACGGGAAAACAATTAAAACCGTTTAAACAAGATTTTCCATTTCATGGCCACTTGTTAAAATATATAAAGACAAATATAAGTTTTTATCGACAATTAAAGGGAAGAAGTATGAATCACATATCAAATGGTTGGCCATGTATCACAGTGAGTAAAATCCATATCAAGTATCACAGTGAGTATGTAAAATCCATATCTGCATGCAAATGTAGTAGTTCTATATATACAACTGAACAACACAAATGTATTAATAGCCAAGGCTTTAAAGTTATACAGTTATCATAGATGAATTATATTAAATTGCCAACATCAAATATATATTTAATTTTCTCACATCTCCTAGTTGGGAAAAGCTTGTAATTGTCAAAGTAAAGTTTTCCAGTAAACACCCAATATATACTTAGAATTTAAATTCTAAGTATCTACTCAACCACTGCTCCCATTGCTGCTCCACCAATGGATCTTTGAAAAATGAGGGAAACGTAATTAAAATAACTATTTAGCTACTGAAAATAATGGCTAAATACCATTATTACCCACAAGTTTGTATGGCTATCAGTCCTAGCTAGAGGGTACTATTGCTTAATTGCTAGATGGCCTTATACATATATAATTTTCCTAAATATATGCCAGACATATATAAGGTGAAAACACAAGAAGCTGGTCTAATATTTAATTAAGATAATGAGACTTGCTCAATCTCAAAATCAAGGTTGACAACAAAATTTAATAAGATCAGAATCAATCAAGAAGGCCTAATAATATTTAAGGACATGACATGAGACACTGATAAAAACACCAAGTATTAAAAGAGACAGATGATCAGCTGAAATTAGCACATTACCAAGTTCTGCTAATTCGCATATTCCTGTATTTCTATTCATATTTTCTGTCGACATATATATAAATATATATACATATATATGGATGGGAGCTAGTAAGTGGTTTTGGAGAGGGAATTGTGATGCATCTATATACCTAGCTAGCTATAGGTGGTAGATTAGGCAGAAAACATGTGATTGTACTTACACTACACTAGTGTTATGTGTACAATAGTACTGAACTTCCAATTCTTGTTTCTTTTTATACTTGATGTAATTAGGTTGCTTTAATCTAGTACTATCCTTGATCTCTCTCCATATCATAATTTTCTCTCTATTTAATAAGAATAAATATAATTTTAGGATGTGTAATTAATGTACTAGTTTTTTTAATGCATTGTAAGAAAGTCGAAATCTTATACAAGATTTGTTTTCATTTTTTCTTCTCGTGAGACATGTAAAATAAATTGCTTATTTATCTTAGATATAAAATTGCAGAAGAACCAATGAAAATGCATGTGGTATTTACCATGCTGTTAAAATCTATCATTATAAATAAAATACAAAGCAGAAATCACAGCTAACTAATCAGAACAAAGTCCTTTGTCTAAATAGGGGGCAATGGGCTATAAAAATATCTCCTCAATTCTTGATTCACAGAAAAAATTACATTACACAGATTTGTTAGCAAAATATTATTAGAAACGTACAAAAATCTTACACATGCATATCAAAGTCTAACACATTTTACACAATCATACCACCAATAGAGAGAAAATGAAGGGAGAATAGGGAGAGGCTTACTGTGTCTCCTCAACGAGATAGAGAGAGAGAGAGAGAGAGAGAGCGGACGCACCCACTGCGGCCTGCGGAGGTGGTTCTGGAGGCTAGGCCATCATGTGGGAAAATGCCCACGAAATGGCTGACTCGGTGAGCTTTAGAGGGGTGGGGGCGGAGTGTATACTGGGTGAGGTCATAAATGGGGAGAGACGGCGCAGTCAAAAGGAGAGGGACTTAAAATAAACAAGTCGCGAGGTTGGGGGGGCCGGGGAAGGAAGTAAACGGCTGGAGAAGAAAGGAAAGAAAAAAGGAAGATGAGTATCGTAGGGATGAAAGGGGTTTTAATATATTACTTTTTACGGCAGTACAATTTCATGGGAAAAACTCAAGACATCTCATGGCAAATAGTTGTTTACTCATGGTGAGATGCTCTACAATTTGTGAGATTTTTGTGATGATGTCTATTTGGTGGGAAAAGCTAGTACTTTCGACGTTAAAAGTTTTAAGCCATGAAGACCAAGTATTATAGTGAATTTGTTTCCCGTTAACACAAAGTGGTGGCAAGAAATACATATATTCGTGGCAAAAAATCGTTTTGCCAGTAAATTATTTTCACCAATATGATCTTATGGTAAAAGGCATGTTTTGCTTCCACGGATATGTTTGGTGTAAATAGAACACTAATTGCCACGATATTATGTTGTGGAAAAAGAACTCGTGACAAAAATCTATATTTATTGTAGTGGCGATTCCTATCTTTTTCCCATTTTTGTTGTAAATTTTTTGGTTGTGATCCCTACCAGCCTTGTCTCTCCTGATTAATATTTAATAGACATATACTTGCTAATAAAATAATTATAAGTGTAGAGTTTCTACATGAAATACACACTTATTCGGAACAAGACAACCTTGCACTATAAATTTATCTGAAAGCATCTAATGCTTCAGATTTATCAAAAATGAGGTAAAGATACATAAATCGTGAATAGTCATCAATAAATAAGATAAAATATCTTTGACCATTCAAACAAGGGGTACTAAATCATCCACAGATGTCAGTGTCTATGATTTCAAGAATTTCCTCACTCCTCTTGGCACCTTTATTGGTTTTGTTGATTTGCGTATCCTTTATGCAATCTACACAAATACCAAAATCTAAGAAGCCTAAATTCTTTAGGACTCCTTCATATACTAATCTTTTAATCTTTTCTATGGAAATATGTCCCAATCTCTTATGTCATAATATAGAAGATAACTCATCAATAATATTACTTTTAGTGTCAACATTATCATGCAGAGTTATTAGACTATTTTCAAAAAATAGAATCTAAATTTAATTTATACAAACCATTAATCAAAGTCCCAAAGCCTACAAATGTATAGTTTTTAAATAGTGCATTACACCTATTCAGCCCCCTCTAGGTCTTGTATTGGGTTAGAACCACTGATTTTTCAAAAATTATTTATATTTTTCAAAAACGAAACTTATCATGTAAAGGATGTGATAACTTGGTTTAACAGTAACAAAAAAAACTTCGAAAATTTATCAAATATAAATAATTTAAAACCTTTAGACTTAAAATTATTTTAGTTTAAACATTTAATTGATAAAACGATGTATGAGGAGAATATGATGCCATGTTTCATGCTACGCGTCCATTCTACCCTGCTCAATGCTACACATTCTACCCAAATTGTTTGCATAGCTTAGCGCAGCATGACAGCTTGGTTACAGGATTCAAGAGCATGTGAATACGGAATTTCATATATATCTAAAACGTCTTATTCATATGAATCGTTCTAAGATCACGCACTTACCACTACTTAGATATCATAAATCTATTAAGTAGACTTTAACCGCATGACTCCGCGCGATTCCTATCTTTTTACCATTTTCGGTTGTCAATTTTTTGGTTGTGATCCCCACCAGCCTTGTCCATCCTGATTCTTATTTAATAGACATATACTTGCTAATAAAATAATTATAATTGTGTTAGATTTTCTTCATGAAATACACACTTACTCGGAACAAGACAACCACGCACTTCAAATTTATCTTTATCTGCAGAACACCTTCCTTTCCAAAAGCTAGACCGAATCATCAATGGCGCAGGAAACAAAGAGGTATACTTACTGGTCACAACCTTCAGTCCCATATGTATTTGCCATGTCTCTCTTTATTGACAGGGATTTTCTTACTTCAGGTATGCTGTTGTTACAGGAGCAAATAAAGGTATTGGTTTTGAAATAGTTAGACAGTTGGCTTCAAAAGGGATCGTAGTGGTGTTGACAGCAAGAGATGAGAAGAAAGGTCTTGAAGCTGTTGAGAAACTGAAAGACTATGGTCTCTCTGATCACGTGGTATTTCATCAGCTCGATATTTCTGACCCTGCTAGCATTGCTTCTTTGGCAGATTTCATCAAAGCAAAGTTTGGAAAACTTGATATCTTGGTAAATATCATTCAAAGTTGATTTCCTTACAGAGTTATATATTTTCCCAGATATATTCTTCTTGAGAATCTCTTGGAAATTCTGCTTGCTTGCTTTACTTCACGTAAGTAGTTGATTTTTTTGCTTTCTTGAAGGAATTAGCTTTCAACTCTGTTTTTTTGTGGTTTATTTTAGGTCTGTTTGGACAGTGAAAGTATTTGATTACATCTTATCCCATCTCATCATTACAATTTTTCTAAATTTCTGCACAAAATATAATAAATAATTCAATTTTTTCAAATCCCAAAACAATAATAATATTAAAAAGTAATATTCTAATAATATTTTATTCAATTTAACCTTTCATATAAAACTATTTCATTTCGTCTCACTGTCTAAACCGCAATTTATTCTCCCCGCACATCTTTTCTAGTTTAGTTTTCAAGTTGTAAAAAACTCTCGTGCTTCATACCACTACAAAAAAATATATGCTTTGTGAGTCGTATGATCAGTTACAGTTAGTTCAGTGGGATAAAGTTCAGAATATTAGGTGGGATAATAGTTCTACTTTTACTGCAATTCCTTAACGTTTCCTACACTGCAGAACAGAAAAGATGTGACTGCCTCACAATCATTGGATTAGTTAACTAAATGGGCTGAGTATCCATAACTTTCTTGTATCAGTTGGTAATCATATTTAGGTATCTCTCTTGTATACGTTCTATGTACATGGGCTATGCTTATTGCTTTCATCAATGAAATTCTTGTTTACCTAGGTGTGTATATATATATATATATATATAATTATGCGCTCATGGGTTCTTGATTAAACCAAGGTGAATCTTGTAAGTTAGTACCGGATAGAAACACTTTTAGTAAATGGAACTATTCGAGAACTTTTCCTGGCTTAAAATCTAATAATTGCTGATAGAAACAAAAATGAGTGATGAAATGCTAAAACTATGTGCAGGTGAACAATGCAGGGATAAGCGGACTGAAAGTAGATGCTGATCTGGTAAGTACTTTCCAGTGATTTGTGTCTTGCAGCATAGTAAAGGCAAGTTCTAAACTGAATGCACCTTGGAAGAAATGTCTTGTGCCGTTTATTTAATTGCCATGGTTCGACTCCAATAATGGATAATCAGATTCTGCAAAAGCACTAACATGGGAACTATTCTTTATCTTTTACACCTAGCCAATGGCCATTGAGGAGGTGTAAAGAGAATCTCCCCTGTTGAAAGTTGAAACCAAACTTTTCCTGGAAAAGCTTAAGCCTAATGCCTATTAGGGCCAGCAAGAAGTTTCTTTCTGCTTAAGCTGCTTAGCCTTCTGAATTTGGGAGTTATTTCCCTTTTATCCAAGATAGAATATTTGAGTTAAGCTATGGTACTTGTATTCTCTTTTTTATATCAAAGTTTAGTTGATGGTTGCAACCTACCTGAGCTTTGAAGCAGTGGGTGATAATTACCAAGTGGATTGACTTCTTGCTGTTGCAGGCAGGAGCCGAACATGGTTGGGCTAATCTGCCCCAAACTTATGAGTTAGCAGAAGCATGCTTGCAAACAAACTACTATGGTACTAGAGGAATGGCTGAAACACTCATTCATCTCCTCCAATTGTCTAACTCACCAAGGATTGTCAACGTTTCATCTAGCATCGGGATTATAAAGGTATGACAATAACACCCTTTTTTTTAAAAAAAATATCTGGGAACCTCTCCAAGGCAGGGCCCTTCGGACCCCCTTGTAGAGTAAACCCTGGTCTCATGCACCGCACCCTTGGAATTTTCCCTACGCGGAACCGATTAAATCGCTAACTTTTCACCAGGGGGTGTGACTCCAAAGGCTTCTTTGCACCAATGAGGTGTTGAATCTTGGACCATGAGAGGAGTGATACCCCAAGATTAAGGCCTTCACCACTTGGGCCAATGCCTTGGGCTTTATGACAATAACACATTCCTCTCATAGAAACAAATTGTTAGCACCTTGCTAAGAAACTTGGCTTAATTTGACACTAGCTCGGTACGCGTGAATTCAGACCAGTTGGACCTTTAGTAGATGACTCAGCAAAATTATTGGTAATTGAATGAATTTATTTTAGGCAAATGATGGAAAGTTACAGATTTAAGGGGAAAAGAAGCATGTACACCACAATCAGATCAATCAATTCTATTCGCTATAAACATGGGTTAATTCTGCCTGTCTGCTTTAGTTGATTATCTTAGTTTTTCTTGTCACCACTTTCTGCCCTGTCTTGTTGTTTCAGAACATACCAAACAAAAGGGCTCAAGGAGTTTTAGGTGATGTTGAAAACCTTACAGAAGAGAAACTGGATGAGATACTGAAGGAGTTTTTAAAAGATTTTAAAGAAGGTTCAGTGGAAGCCAAAGGCTGGCCAACTTTTGCATCTGCCTATACAATCTCAAAAGTAGCAGTGAGTGCCTACACAAGAATTTTGGCCAAGAAATACCCAAGTTTCTGCATCAACTGTTTATGCCCTGGCTATGTCAAAACCGATTTAAATAGCAACACTGGCTTCGTGCCTGTTGAAGAAGGTGCTGCAAGAGCTGTCAGATTAGCCCTGCTTCCGGATGGCAGTCCTTCTGGCATGTTTTTTGTTCAGCAGGAAGTGTCTTCTTTCTGAATGAAAAGGCAATCCATTTATTCTAATGGACAATATTTGTCATATTTGCTTGTGAGCTGTTGTTTCTGTAGCACTCTCTGGTTTTACTATATTATACAAGATTTTCAGATTCTAAAATTGAACTTATGAACACCAATGTGAAAATTTCATGCCAAATGCAAGTAACTTTTTATGTCATTTAAAAGATGTTTCCCTGATGCCATCTTATTATTGCTCAAGATTCTTGCAGAACTATTATCATGCTAGTTTGGTGACGAAAACAGACACACACACACACACACACACACACAGGTGCATAAAAGTTTTAGTTTGACATAGAAAACGGGGACACCCAAACAGACAGATGCTGTTTCATGGTGTTTCACCCAAGGCATGTAGAAAAGAAAAGGTTTCAGAATTGAAAGGGTGTGTTTTAGTTATTGGAAAAGGAAGGTTCATAATACGCAAAAACCTTTCGGTATTCAATTGGCTTCAGTTTCAGATTTTCTCAATATCTGACATGATCAGATTTTCTCAATGTCGTTTAGACAGTTGGTATCATTGAAACGTTAAAAACTTCTCATTTTCAAACAAGGTGAGATTCTCCATTCGGAGTATTACAATTAATTTAAAAGTAGCATCTTTTTCTTTTAGAATTGGTGGTGTGTCTTGCACCTGATTGATCAAAGACTAGCTTGTACAATCTGGAATTAAATCTAGCATTATTCTTTTTTTAAAAAAACATGTTTATTATTTAAAAACAAAATAATTTTGTGAGCTATTTTAATTTTTTAGGATAATTATAATTATTATAGTAAATTTATATAAATATAAAAAATAAGAAAGTACATGCATTTTCAAAAGATTTGGGAGGGGGGCCGAACCTGAATTTCTTATACGTTGAAAGTTCAACTACGGGACCTGGTCAATGACAGTAGTCCACATTAATACAAGTTGAAAGAAAAACCAATCAATCTACAAAGCCATGAAGAGACTGACAAAGAAAGAAAAAGGTACTTATTAAAGCATTCACATTAGTCTATGCATATGCATATGTAAAATCATCTCTTTTGCATATCCATTTTGTCATTCTAACAAAACTTTCACATTGACTTATGCATATTTGAAACAAAATAATAATAAAATTTATCATTTTATTATTATTATTTTTTGCCTAATTTTGTTGGGAGAATTTAGAGTGCAATTTCCATGTACTGCTTTATACATGCCATTATTACCCAGTACATGGAAATTGCTATGCCACCGAACCTGCAGAATGAAATAATGAATGAAATTTCATGCATCCAAATAGCAATTTCATGCATCCAAATTTACTAATTCCATATATAATAAAATTCATCAAATTTAAGGAGTATCAATCAAGCTTTCATAGAAGGAGAAAAAACTGTTACAGCTATGGACCACGACCCAAGTGAATCTTTCCCACCAACCCAATATACACCAAACAATACATATTAACATGTACTTAGAACTTACATGAGACTAATATCAACTTCAGAACTTACATATGACTAATATCAACTTCAGAACTTACATGTGACTAATTCTATGTATCAAAATCAACTTAATACAAGTTTTAAAAAGTTGATTTTGATACAAATTCATTACAATACAAATTCAGATTAGCAGCAACCAACAAATTCAGCAACCAGAAAACAGCAACCACCAACAAGTCCTCCAGTGGCTCCAACACCCTTCAGCAGCAACAAAAATAGCCTTGCCATTGGGTCCTCCAGTGGCTCCAGCACCAGCAAGCAGCAAGTAGTACAACAATATCCCACCAACAACAAAATTCACCCAACAAAATGTTCTTACCCACCACCAACCACCAATAAAATAAAAGGCCCATATAGTAGAGGTACAAAAAAGGGTTTGGTGTTCATAGCAATCAGCAGTACATAAATATCCAAAACATGTCACCATAGTAAAAATATATATATATCAAGAACTGCACAAAACAAAGCATACAACTATGTACGAGATATGGCCTTATTTCTTTGTTCCTTAATAATTTCCATTTGAAGATTATGGAAATACTCTTGCTGCACAGAATTCATGGAACCAATATCCAATTTCATAATTTTCAAATCATTTTTCCTCTTCTTTTCAGCTAATATTATAGATCTTTCTTCTTGAGCCTTAATTTTCATTTCAACATTTTTCTTCTTAATAGCCAATAACTCAAAATTGTGATTTTCTAACCTCATTATGCTTTCTTTTCTCTCCAACAGCAGAATCTTCCTATCATCTGTCATTTCCCTTAAGGCGTCACTAAATTCTTTATCTTTTCTTTCCTTACTTTTTCTTTTTTTCTCTCTTTCTTTTTCAACTTTTTTCCTCAGAGGTCTCTCACACTCCACAGGCACATTTTCCATTGGGTCCCCTAATTGTATTGAGTTTGGAGTACTACCTGAACGTGAGACACTGTCTCTTCTTCTTATGGTCTCCATGTGTGTTTGCCATTTCGGTTGGTTCCTTAAAAGATTCCAACAATGATCCAACGTGAATTTGGTTTTTAGGGTCTCTCGATACAAAATTTTTGCCTTGTCAATCTACAAAATAATGGAACAATCAGTAGGACAAATCTGAAATAATTTTACACAATAACAAAATAAACGATTATACCTTGTCTAGCTTGGTTGCACCGCTTGGATGCATTCCTTCAATTTGGGCCATAGAACCACAAAATTTATTGATACATTTTTGGATGGTTGACCACAGATTGGTCAAAGAGGGTACAGATCGTTCTTGACTGTTAGGTTTTTTATAAGTGGAGTAGTAATCATAAATTCTACTCCACAATTGTGTGGAGATTTAGTCAATCTCACGTATGGAATCTATACTAACGTTAAGCCAAGCTGAAATGAGAAGAGTATCTTCCTCAATAGTAAATGACACACCCCGCTGGAATTTATGTTTAGGTGCCCTTTTTTCTTGTTGGGGTTGCGTTGCTTGGACATCAACAAAAGCAGCATCCATAGTAGGGTTGTTTATACTGCCCTCACCACTTTCCAACAATGTGGTGAAGAAGGGATCCTCATCAATTAAAATGTTCATCATTCAATAAAATATTGAATGACAAAATGTTACTAAAACAGCACATATTAAGCAAAACAGGGCCAACATATTTAAAAAAATCATTAAATTCATACCCAGTACATGTTTTGAGGTAAAGCAAGGCCAACATGTTTACAAAATCAGATTAAGCAAGGCCAGCATGTTTACAAAATTTAGATTATGTAGTTTTTAAGATTAGCTATATATTTATCTAAATGCAGTTTTTATGAGTTTAATGATGATGTGCAGATTTATCTATATGCAATTAAAACAGGACATAAATACACAACATAAATGCAAACATGTTAATCCACAAGATTCCAAACATATTTATCTAACTCCAAACATGTTAATCCTTAGTATGAAAGCGTTTATCCATTGTGGTGATGTACAAGTATTAAACTTTTGTGCATGTAGACAGTTTAGATTTCAATTGAATTCAATGTATATTTTAGGCATAGTATTTGTTCAAAAGTGGTAAAAATTATCCATTTTTCTTGTAATTGTTCTAATAAAAATCTAAAAGCTGGATGCAACAAGATCAAAACTATGTTTCCCTTCACTTGGATGCAACAAGATAAAAATCTTGTAATTGTTCAGAAGTGGTATATGTCGCTTGGATGCTTTTTTTGTTGTGATTTCGGAACAATCTTCCTATGTTTCTCTTCACTTTCCCCATCAAGATCAAAACTATTTTTATGGATCCCTTTTTTTTTTACCCTATATATTAAGATCTTTGATGAAGCATTCTGATGAATCTCAGAGGCTCTCGTTGGTTCTCACAAACATGTTAATCTCACAAATTTTACACATATTTATTTGATAATATACTTAAACAAAGAGACCCATTTCCAGTGATTCCCTAGACAATACAAAATTTGGCAAGAACAGAAAATCGATTCCATGAGATCTGAAAATCAGAAACCCTAATCTAAAACCAAGAACAACATGAAATGAAGAAACGACAACAGAAAAACAGAAAAACACTTTCACTAATCTAAAACCCTAACCGAAACCATGAAGAGAAATGGAGAAATCATACTTGAAATAGCAGAAAATTTAGAAAACTAGCAACCGTGATGATTCCCAAAGCAGTCGCAAGCTCCGTTTACAACCGTCGTGAGAGAGAGGTGCACGGATTCGCTTCTTCTAGTGGGGTTGTTTGGGTCGAGAGAGGGATGGAGATTTGGAGAGGAGGAAGAGAGAGTTGCAGAAAGAATAATCCCGTTGGGGGGGGGGGGGTCAGGGAGAGAGAGTGTGGGAGGAGAGAGAAATAACGATTAAAATATAACTTGGAGAGTAAATAGTAGATATGGAAAATTGTAAATATACTTTTTATAGTTAGCTAAATTTTTACAGATAGAGAATCCAATGCAACTCAATTTATGTTAATATTATGCAAAAGTGGCTTTGCATATGCATATGCATAGGCCAATGTGGATATTCTAAGGGTGTCCACAAATTTTGAGGATGGCGTGGATTTCAAGCACAAATGAGAAGCCAAATCAAGGGTTAATTTGAAACGTAGAATATACGACTTAGTTTGGAAAAAAAAGGAAAGAAAGAGATTGAATCTCAAACATTGATTAGCGTCAAATTAACGTTAGATATGAGTTTAAAATTCTCCACAACAGGCCGTCTTGAAATCCTAAAATGAAATATTAACGTTAGTTATGAGTCCAAAGTGTGCAAGTTTTGTGTAAGTTCATTTATTTTTTAAAACTGAAGTGTTTTGAGTGAATTATCTTTTCCAAAGAGTTTATAGGAGATATGCAGATGAAATATCATTTAAGGTTCCGTTTGGTTACGTAGTTCGGATGAGATGAAATGTTTTGAATAGTAATAAATAAAAGATTGTTATAATATAAATTTTTAATATTAATTTTGTATTAAAATTTGAAAAAGTTAAATTGTTTGTTATATTTTGTATGGAAATTTGAAAAAATTTTAATGATTAGATGAGATGAGATTATATTATTTAGTTTTTTATAACCAATTGGGGCCTAGTGTTCTTGACAAAAAACCAAGTTAGTGTTCTCTGACAAAAAACCAAGTTAACTGATCAACTACGTGATGCTCAAGTTTCCTGCAAAACTAATATCATGCGAAGGAGCCAGAAACAAAAACAAAAAAAGGGAGAAAGTCCACCAAACTTTTAGTAGTTTGAGATGAAAAGTGGGTAAAAGTTTTAGAATATTTGTAATTGGGGAAATACTATTCTTCAATCATATGAAAATTTTTCATCTCATTTAAAAAAATTAATGTGATGTATTAGAAATATTTTTCCTTTTAAATGGCTAATTCATGATGCACTTAAAGACTTAAACTGTAATGTACATTAACTGGCATGTTTGAAAATGACAAGTTAAGGATGAAGACAACTTGCAACTTGTAAAGGGCGTGTTTTTCTCAATTTCCAACGTTGTGATAATCATGTCGAATGTTAATGAGTAAAGGGTTTTGAAAGGTTTTGATTATATATGTAAGGGATTTTGCTCACTTGGATCAAACTTAAAACCTCATTTCGTATTACTGGACGTCATGCATATTTTGTTGATAAAGAGAGCAACCAAAAGTTAGCTGAGTGCTCAATTTTTTTTCCTCACAAGAGTTATGCTCTTGTAGAGGCTCTCGCTTGTTCATGATATAGGTTATCATTCCTGATTTGAAGTAGGACTCTATAGTCTGAGGAAAAATTCAGAATAGATGTGGTGAGGAGTATGGAGGAGACTCTTGAAGATCTGAAGCTCTCTCCCGAGATAAAGAAAATGAGGAATTTCTGGTAGATACAAATCTCCTTGAGAACTCGATTATAGAGAGGAAAATGTTTGCATATGTCCCTACTGATAGAGAAACATTACAACAAGGAAGCTTTTAAACAAACAATGAGAAAGATATGGTGTCCAGTGAAGAAAATGAATTTTATAACAAGAACCTAGTTTTGCTGAAAGATCTTGAAGGGAAAGTATAGATAAATAAAATAAAGAATACTAAAGTATCCTTCTGGATTAGAATATACTATTAGCCGTTGCATGCGATGAACGAGAAGGTTGGGAGGCTTATCGGTGAGACCATTGGAAATATAGAGGAAATTGATGTAGACAGGGGCGATGTGGCTTGAGGAGAATTTCTCAAAATTAGGGTTTTATGCAGCATCTGATGAGAGGTAAACGAACCAATCTGAGACCTCATGGTTTGTGTTGGGTAATGTTCGTGTACGAGCAACTACCAATTTTCTGTTATGTCTATGGAAAATTGGGGCACAATCACCATGCCTGTAGTCTATGGCAGCAAAACAAAGAGTCGATCCCTGAAAATAACTTTCCATTTGGGTAGTGGATTCGAGTAGTTGGATCGGCCGAAAGCGGACAAGACCATTGTGAACAGAAGTTGAATTTTGGTCAGGTTTCTTCACCTATCCGATCATCATATTCGAATTGGGGGGCTGCTAGAAAGCATAATTCCAATATGAAGTTTTCAAACTAATTATTATAATTTTTTAAATAAAAAATAAAAAATATTATAAAATTATATTTTTACAATATTTTAATTTTATAACATTTTTTATTCAACTTTTTCTCTCTCATTTCCTAAAACTCCCACTCCCCTTAGAGCATCCACATCAGGGTTTGCATATCTCCCATATCCCCATAATTTAGGGAAAATTATAAGGTTTAAGCCAAAAACCCCTCTCCATCTGCATTCCCATTTTGCGGTTGCCATTTACGATCGGTACAGAGATTCCTCATATTTATCGATTCACTGTGCGTCCACATCGTTCACGAAACCCATTCTATTTTCCTCTTCCCTGCGTCTTCTTCTCTCTCGCTAGGGTAAACGGTTGGCCCCTTCCTCTCTCAGCATCTCTATCGATTGCAGCTCTCCATCGGTTGTATGTTTCTCTCTTTGAAATCTCTTCTATTTCATGATTTCCTTTCGCTCTCCTTCTCTGTTTCTTTCTCTCCCTTGTTCTTCCTCCCGAAGCCATAAGAGATATATTCCCTCAAGTTTGTGAGAGATCTTTGAGAAGAGAAAAATAAAGGTTGTTTGCGTGGAGTTTGGAACTTTCACATGGATATTTCTCTCAATTTTTAGTTGAAGATTTTGGGGTTTTTTTTGATTTGTTACATTTGCTCAATCCTTGCTCTGATATTCATCTTTTTGGGGAATTGTTGAATCAATTTTCGTTGGTTTTTTACGTCTGAATCCTTGCTCTTATATTCTGTTGTTGTTTTTATTTTTTTGTGCATTTTTGAATGGTTTTCGTTACCCTCTTTCTCTATTTCTCTCTTTATAGAAAATTTTCTCTCTGTAGAAATTGTTTGTACATAAATTAACCTATGAATTAGCAGAAGAGTGCTTGGTTGTGATTGTAGGATTTGATTTACCATGTGCAGAAAAACCAAAGAGTGTTGTTGTATTGCTTTCTAAGCATGGGCTTTTGATATCTAAGTGATTTATAAAATTGACGTAAACTGCAGAAAAAAAATAAATAAATGCCAAAGATTTTTAGCCATGGCATGTATATTGTGATCTGTGATCTTGTGCATGCATGTGTATAAACTAGTACATAAGTTTGAATCTTGCAATATAAAGGAGAAGTTGATGAAAATGTGTTGAAAGTCCTAACTTTTTAGATCACATGTTTCAGCCATCACATGATAAGAGGGTTTGAGGTCATTGAATCGGCATGCATCTTTTATTGTTGATAGCATAAGTTTGATCTTGAATAAGCCAATCACGTATAAGAATCTTGCTAGATTTGAAGAGGTGGATAAAAGATTCCAAGTTTAATCACTATGCATTTATGCCATAGCTTGATTTTAATATGTTTTTAACTTGCATGCACATATATAGAAGCTGGAACTCTAGAGGCATGCATGTTCATTTAGGAACAAATGCACAAAAATTATGTGGTATGACTCGTAAGGGTATCAGCCAAGCATAGGAAAAGTGTGTGTTAATTAAAGGTGGAATAAAAAATGCATGTGTTTATTTAGGAAGGAAATAAAGTCTAGGGAGGTTTTAGTTTATTAGGTTGAATATTGTACTATGGCTTTAAAAACTTGGTGATGTTTGATCATAAATTTGTTCTAGCCTTTTTTTTTTTTGAATGGGAGAGGCTCTGTTTAGTAGTGGAGAGGGGTGCAATTAGATTACAAATATGTCTAACATATTTGTGGGAATGGCCTTTCAGGTCAGTCTTTCAGGCTCCAACTAATAGAAGTTTTTTGATGGTTTTGTTTTTGCCTTCTAATGCGCTGTGAATCTTTGAAAGACATATATAGTGATTTAAATTTCATTAATATTTGTTTGAACGTTGGTTTGTTGTTAATGCCCTAAAGGCAATCGGGTAACCTATTATATTTTTGTATTTAATTGGGGTGTTTGTATTTTGAGTTTTTAAAGATCTCTGATAACATGATGGTTATGTACTCCCTGCATTTTTGTGTCTCATATCGATGCTTCTGTTATGTACAGTTATAGATTTTTTCCAATGCAAATCATACTGTGTTGTTGTTGGGTCATTCGTAGTCATGTATTGTTATGTGCACTTTCATTGCTCTTTTCAGAAAATAAGTAATTTCTTCTATGTTGTTGGGTTATTTGCAGTGTTTCGTTTCTCTCGGGGGAAGTGGCTGTTATTAGGCTGTGATGATGGTGTTATAGTGTGGGTTAATTCAGAAGTATTAATGGGGCCCCATCGATATGGCGGGGTAATCCTCACTCGAATAGCCATATTCCAGTTTGTGGTACTTTCTACAAAAGGCAATCGGGGTTCAGGTGAGGGTTTGCATCGCTTTGATGTTGGGCTCCTTGCTTATGCGTGCTATCAATATTTATACCATTCTGAACCTCATTTATTAATATATTCGATATAAATGGACTGGATAGGAATGCTCTTATTTGCAGTGTTGTGATTTGTATGATGTTTGGTTGTTAATTTGTATTATGTTGTTATAGAGAAGTAATGTGTAAACTAAACCCCCTCAGCTGTGATGATGACAACCGCATGTAGGTACATGGATAATTTATGATAATTTCCTCAATGGCTAGGTAACCCGGACGGCCAACAAGTTCTGGCTGTTGCAGCCATGAGTGGGTCGCCAAATTTTCAAGATATCACCATTCGGTTCCTGAGCCGGTGACCCCGACTAAACCCCAAACTTCAAATTGATGTGTCTAACATTTCAATGTTTTTTTAGAGATGAATTCACAAGACCCTAGACATATGTACTTCATCATCCTCATTAGCCATGATCCTTAACTCGACCCTACTTACGGTGGGCAAAATGGAAACTCTCCTATGATCCTTAATGACTCTCCACCCCTACCCCCTAACAAGACTATCGGGGTTAGGAAATTAGTCAGGGGTACGAACTTCACCCCCGAAGAAGACAAGTTATTTGTCTCTGCATGGTTGAATTGTAGCCTTGATGCCATCCAAGGAACAGATCAAAAACACTCACAACTATGGAAATTTTTTTTTGAATACTTCCAGCAATTTAAAGAAACCACAACTGACAGAACCATAAAGTCTTTAATACATCGGTGGTCGGTTATTCAAAAGGTGACAAACAAATTTTGTGTGAAACTAGCCAAAGTTGAAAGGTTGAATCAAAGTGGCATGACCGAGCAATACAAAGTAGAATATCCATACTCTATCTTCAATTTATGAATAATTAATTTTTTTGTACTTTGGTTTAAGATGGGGTTTTTTGTTTACATACAAGTTTGACAAGGCCAAGGTTATGTATCAATCGCTAGAAAAATGCTTCTTCTAGTTCGAGCATTGTTGGCACCTATTGAAGAACTAATCTAAATGGATTTGGCATTCCACAAAGGAGGATTCAAAGTGAAGGAAGACGATGTTCCCGACCCCGACTCGATGTTCAGGCGCTGCAATAGATTCAGTCTTTGATCTCGACGCGGATAATGTGATGGATAATGACGTGGTTGAATTGGAGCAACCAATAGGAAGGAAAGCTGAGAAAGGAAAATGAAACGCCCAAAGCAGGCAAGCAGAGGAAAATTTTGAGACCAGGAAGATGAAGTATACGTTTTTGGATGAGTCACGCGCTCAGGAGAAATAGTTTTATCACCTTAAGGCGGAGAAGATGCAATATAACAAGGAAAGAGAGGAAAAAAATTGTGTCTCGAAGATGAAAAACTAAGGTTAGAGGCCAAGAAGATGGTAATTGAAAAGAAAAAAGAGCTAAATAAAATCCGTTAAGAGGATGAAAGATTGAGGTTGGAGGCTCAAAAAGTAGAGCTCACATTGAAGGAAGCAAATCAACGCATTATGATGATGGACGTGAGTGTCATGCCAAAAATGCAGCAGTTATATTTCTAGCAATTGCAGAAGGAAATCATGGCGAGATGCAATGCTGTAGCAGATTTGGATTGATTGACTTTATTTTTGTAAAAAGTTTATTTTTTTATTTTATATTTCGGACAATGATGAGTGAGTATATTATTGATACTAAACTTTTGTATTTATTTTTGTGGTGTAAACTGATATTTTTAAACAAGGAAATTAGCTATTACAATTTCAAAAACAATTACAAACTACCTCAAATATAGTCAATACTAACATGAAGGCAATACAAACACAAATTTGATTACCATTAATATAGTCACTACTAACACGAAGGAAATACCATATTATAATGTGACATGCCTATTGTTAGGAATATAATAGTCATTGATGTTCAATTAGATCTGCTTGCAGCTGATGATGTGCCAAGTTGTCTCTAATATGATGATGACGCTAGATGAAGTCCGTAAGCTCAGTTGTACGATTGTGCGATAGTTCCGGAACTTGATCATCAAGTTGATCATATTCAATGTTCGGACCCTCACTATCATCACGCTCGTCTTCAATGATCATATCATGTAGAATAACACATATTTTTATTATATTTATTAGTTTATTCACTTTGAACATTCGGGAAGGTCCACGAATGATCGCAAATCGTTATTAAAGTACTTCGAATGCACACTCGACATCTTTTCTTGCGGATTCTTGTGCTTTTACAAAAATTTTCATCTTATTCCCTTGTGGTGATGGAATCATCTTCACAAAAGTTTGCCACTTGGGATAAATACCATCCACAAGATAATATCCCATAGTGTAGTTGTTGCCATTGATTGTGTAATTGACTGGAGGAGCACACCCTAGGGCAAGTTCCGTGAAAATAAAATATCTCTCTAGCATATTAATGTCGTTATGTGAACCGAGTATACCAAAAAATGCATGCCATATCTAAAGATCATATGAAACAACTGCTTCTAAAATAATAGTTGGTTCACGGATATAGCTCAAGTACATACATTTTCAGGCTGCGGGACAATTTTTTTACTTCCAATGCAAGTAGTCAATGCTTTCTAACATTCCTAGCAATCTCTGTTGTTTAACAACAACAAGCAATCGGGCAATATCATTAGCATTTGGAGACCGCAGATATTCATTTGAAAAAACAATTACTATTGTCTCAGATAATTTTTTGAAGCTCTCTATTGTGGTGCTTTCACCAATACGTATGTATTCATCCATAAAATCTCTAGTAACCCCATACGCTAGCATTCTAAGTGCTGCGGTTATTTTTTACATAGAAGATAAACCGAATCTTCCTGCATTATCTATTCTCTAGACGAAGTACGCCTCGTAAGACTTTACCTCATTTAGAATAAGGAGAAATAGGGGATGACTCATCTGAAATCTCTTTCGAAATAGATTTGAGAGATTTACTGAATTTTCTGTAAAATAATCGCGAAATAGGTGTTCGTGCCTTTGAATATGATCACGTTGAATAAACTTACGGCGTTGGCGATTGCCACGATGCCTCGATGACTGTTCATCGGCCTCATCATTAAGAATAACATCGCTATCATTTTCAGTGGATACGAATGTGAGCAATTTGCGAAAGAATATATGAGTCATTTGATGACGGGAGTGGGAGATCAGAGGAGACTGTTGAATTTCTATTATTTAAATCAAATGAGACTTGAGTTTGTGAGAATGTGAATGCTAGAAAAAAATTTTGTCATTTGAGATAAGACAAAAAAAGTTACCGTTAGATAAAAGATAAAAAATGTTACCGTTGGAGAAATGATACAAAATATTACCATTACAAAAATGAAAAAAAATATTTTATCATCAATACATGACTAGGTATGAGAGAAATTGATATAGATATTAAAAAAAATACCATGATGTTAGAAAATGCACATATTTTTTAAAAAAATTACTATTTTTATAATACGGATTTTAGTTTGAAAAATAATATTGTATTTGGTAGTCAAAATCGTATAAATATTTAGTAGAAAGTGATATTTGAAAAGAATATAATAAGACAAAACAGTTAGTAGTTAAGATTGTAAATGAAGGTGAGAGAAAAAAATAATATAAAAATATTATTTAATAGAATAGAGATAGGATTGAGAATGAGATGTAGAATATTTTTAAAAGATGTATAAAATTTAATAAAAAATTTTAAAGAATGTAATTTTTAATTAAATTATATGAAATTTTATAGAGATTCAGACGAGGATGCTCTTAGTTTTGAAGTTTTGTGAATATAGAAGTCTGGTCCACAGTTGGCTGAATTATAGGAAATGCAAGATCAATAGGATAGAAATTATTTAAATTATTTCACTTTACATTAACAGCAAAAACTATATATTTATATATATATATATATATATATATCCATTTCACTCCAAATAAATTTAACGATCTCTGGGTCAGTCGTGTAGTCGTTTTAAATGGCTACCGAATCCAAAACCCCACATGGCCCGCCTCAATGAACTGGAATTAAGTAGCGTTGATGCTGGAAAGAGACTCCAATTTCTATTGAATTTGGCATTAATTAATATTTTACCATTTTAATATATTTAGAATTTAAAATTTATCTATTTATAATTTATATAAATAATTTGTCTTTAATATATTTAGTATTAATTCCGTCCATCTGACTTAATAAAAGCACGTGGCAGTCTTAGATACGTCTGCGTGAATTTTTTCTAAGGAACTGACCAATTGCATATCGTACATTTCAGCCTCTAATTTAATTCCCAGGAAACCCCTTGGAAAACTTTTATTATCCCCGGGAACTCCTCGCTTCCGCACTTTGTGATCTTCTTCAAATTCTGCGCTCAAACTTCATTGCCATTTGAGTCAAAGAAAATCATTCTCTCACTTCAACAACTGGTTTATTCAGGCAAGCAAACTCTTTCCCATTTTATACATTCTCTTGATTCTTTGATTTGTTACTGCTTAGAACGTTAATTTTAAGATTCATTTTTATCTGTACACAACTGGCTTGAAACTTGGACTGGAATTCGACGGTACAATAATTCCAAATCTAAGTTTTGGTCGCTCAAGTCAAGCTTACCTCGTTAAACCCGGGACAACGATTCCACAGCAGGATCCAGATACCATATCCCACACAATCGGGACTCTAAACCACCAATTTGTTAAGCTTCCGTTGGAAACATTGTGATATTTCAGATTTTGGGTGTGGAAGAAAAATGTATTGAGCGTAATATATGGCTCTCAGGAAACCTGGATTAATTGCCTTATTTGATGTTGATGGGACCCTTACTGCTCCTAGAAAGGTACCCATTTTCTCCTCCGAGTTCCCTTTTCTTCTTAATTTCAGTTTTGTTCCATTACATGGTTCTATTATGATTATGGAATGGTCACATAAGCAATAATATGTATATATGCACACACCCCATAATCATACATACCTCCATATATATATAGAGCTTAAATTGTCTGATGCATTGTTCTTTCCACTGAAATGCTAGGCGGTCACTCCAAAGATGCTAGAGTTCATAGGGGAGCTTCGAAAGGGACATGATTTATTAGCATTAACTGCGGTCACTGTCCCCCCCCCCTTAAGATATATTGCTTAAGTTTCTTTTCTTTTTCTGACTGCAGGTTGTGACAGTTGGTGTTGTGGGAGGATCTGACCTTAGAGCATTCGCATCCCGTTCTGCATCCCACCCGCATCCTTATAATTTGGGAAAAAATTATAGGGGAAGACTCAAAAACCCTCTCCATCCCGTTCCCCAAAATGGGGAAGAAAATCCGGGGTGCTACAGGAGGTCCCCATATTTGAGGACCCACTGTACATCCGCATCGCTCTCTCGCCCCAACGATTGCCCCTTCCAGCCCGCGTCTTCTTCTCCCTCCCTCCCCCCTTCCCTCGCAACGCAGCACGGTCGGATTCTGCCCTCCTCGACTGTAAGTGCTATTTTATTCTCTGATTTTAGTTGTTTTTCTGGGCAAAGGTCTCTCCTTCAATATTTCTCCATGAAACCATTTTCTTCCTCCCGATTTGGATTGAGATTGGACTGAACAAAGATGGATTTTTCTTGTGGGTTCGACCGATTATTAGCAGTTGGTACTCTCCTTCATTTTCTTCCTCCCGATTTCATTTGAGATTGGACTGAAGGTTGGGAATTTTTTTTGTGGGTTCGACCGATTATTATTCGGTACTCTCTTTCATTTTCTTCTTCCCGATTTGGATTGAGATTGGACTTTCAGTTGATGCATTTTTCTTATTTGTTCGACTGATTATTATTTGGTACTCTCTTTCATTTTCTTCTTCCCGATTTGGATTGATATTGGACTTTCGGTGGTAGGTTTTTTCTGTTGGGTTCGACCGATTATTATTTGGTACTCTTTCATTTTCTTCCTCCCGATTTGGATTGAGATTGGACTGAAGGTTGAGATGCATTTTTCTTGTGGGTTGGACCGATTATTATTTGGTACTCTCTTATTGTTGATCCATGCGTGTCTATATTTCTTTGTATATGTATAACATTCGGATATTATTTTTTTTTCTGGGATTGGAACTGGTGGGGTTTGCTTATTTTGTTGGATTTCTTTGTTTCTCTTCTGGGTTGCCCTGTTTTGTTCGAATCGCTTTTGAGGATGACTTTGAATAAATTAGAAACTTGTATTGGTTTAGGGTTTGTATTGATATGGGTGTTTAGTGCCGGATGATGAATTGTCTTCCAGATTTTTTATCCTCACTTGAATACAAAGACACTGTCATAAACTGGTGTGTATGAATGCAAAGAGTAATAAGGCGTTCCATCCATTGTGCATGAAGTTGGTTATCTGTGACCAAAACATCCTTAATCTCGTTACTTCCATTTGCTATATTTCCATGGACATGCGAGAGCACCATTCTGCGATATTTCTATGTAAACTTAAGGAGTTTAATATTTGTTCTTGCTACCATATTGTCAATCTCCTTGCTAGGCTGTTGGTTGTTGCGGCTTTAATTGTTCTGATACATACCTGGCTGACAATTACTGCCTTGCTTCTTTAGCATGAAGTCAATTATTTTAAATCATATTCTATTATATTTGATGTCATTGATGACCATATAATTGTTGAATATCACGGTGATGTTTGAAGTTTTTATCTACAGTTACATTGTTTGAATATCTTTAAGTTTATGAAGATGAGTTTCACCTTTTGTTACAGTTTCACCTATCTAAAATTTTTTAGGTTTGTTTATTAGATGGGGATGCTCTTATTTAAATTAATGTATATTGGATGGGGCTGCAGAGTATTTAAATTAATGTGATTTCCCGATTTGTTTGGTTGGTGTTTTGTAGTTTGGTCTAAGCACATATTCATTGGTCTAACCTTTTGTCACTTTGCTGTTCCTTAACTATAATATTACCATTTGTTGGTATTCGAGTAATTTCTTCGTTGTTGTTTGGTCATTTGCAGTGTTTCGTGTCATTCGGGGGAGGGGGGAATATAATTAGGTTGTGATGATGGGGTCTAATTCAGAAGTGCAATTGGGGTCCCATCGATATGGCGGGGTAATCGTTACTGGAATAGGCCAAGTTGCAGTTTGTGGTACTCTCCATAAACTGCAATCGGGGTTCGGGTGACCTTTGCAGCCATTCTATGTTGGACTCCTTGATTACGCATGTTGTCAAAATTTATACCATTCTGAGCCACATTTATTGTCTTATTCAATATGGGGAACCGGATGAGAATGCTCTTATTTTGTGTTTTGTGATTTGCATGCTGTTTGTTGTTGTTTGTATTCTGTTGCGATAGATGTGTAATGTGTAAATTAGACCCCCTCGGCTGTGATGATGAAAACCGCTTGTGAGGATTAGGGATATTTATGGCCATCTCCTCAATGGTTAGGTAACCCGGACGGCCATCAAGTCCTGGCAACCGGTCGTTGCAGCCATGAGTGGGAGGCCATAATCTCCATAATGTCACCATTCGGTTCCTGAGCCCCGACTGAAACCCAAACTTCAAATCTGTGGGAATTTGATCCACTTTTTCATTATTTTTTTAGAGATGGATTCCCAAGACCCTGGACACATGTACTTCACCAATCTCCTTAGTGAAGATCTTCAACTCGACCCCACTTACGGGGGGCAAAGTGGAACATCTCCATTAACTATTGATGACTCTCCACCCCTACCCCCTAACGAGCCTATCGGCAAATTGAAATCAGTGCGGGGTGTGAATTTCACCCCTGAAGAAGACAAGTTACTTGTCTCCGCATGGCTAAATCTTTTATACTAAGGTTAGAGGTGAAGTTTAATAATTTAAACATTGTTTTCGGATCGACGTAAAATTTATTTTGTGAGCTTGATCGATTGAAAGATTTTATTGTTGGATATTTTGATTATCTATATATTTATCTTGATTTATTGTGATTTTTGAATACAGTGAATGCTTGAGAAATCCCTGTGATAGTCAAATAGATTTGTAAATGTTATAATCATGATCAATCGTTTATGCTCAATCATTAGTAACTATCTTTCTTGATCTTAAATGCTAAATCTTCCAATTAAATGGAATCATTATTCTTGTTTAATTGAAGTAATTTGATCGGAAACAATATTTTAAATTATTAGATGGATCCTCGAAACCTTAGTCTTTTCCCATATCAATACATTTTATCATTTTAGTTTTATTTTGTTACGTCAAAAATCATCATCTCAATAATCTCATTTTATATTCAATCGCACATCTCTTTTATTATTTTCTTTTCATTTGTTTGAGTTTATTTTTCACATAATTCAATCTCTGTGGATTTGACCCTGTAAGGTACTACAACACCTGTATACTTGCAGGTAAAACTGTACTAAATTTTTGATTCATTAATTTGAGTCAAAATTTAGGCGCAACAAGTTTTTGGCGCCATTGCCGGGGATTGCAACGTGTAAAAATTTTTATAAAAAAAAAAGAAAAAAAAAATATTTTGGTAATCTTTTGCTAATTTTCTCGTATTCTTTTTACAGGTACAATTTTTGTTATTTTGACGGAAAATTGATCAGGTAACATTGCCTTCATATTCATATCATTCGGTAATCTCGTTCTTAATTTTTTTTTTATTTCACTTTCTTGCTTGTTTCGCATTTAGTTCTTAAAATAGAATATTTTAGGTGGTGCATGCATTAAATAATTTTGAGACCTGTTCATACATTTTTAATTTTGGAATGTGCTTAAGCCTCTATGATGAATGATCTCGTGGCAACGTGAACAAACTGGTAGATTGAGGAGAGAGGAAATTGTTTTAAAAGAATTGGTTGATAAGTTGTCTGGTGATTCCAAAAATTCTCATTCCAATATCATGGCTGATAATCATAGTGTTCATGACGAACTCGAAAATGAGGAGGCACAAAATAATCCACGAATGAGAACTTTGCGCGAGTATTTGCAGCCAACAAGGACAAGTACTCCATCTTGCATGGTTTTTCCTACGAATAAGAAGAATTTGATTTAAAACCAGGAGTAATTCAATTACTTCCCAAGTTTCATGGCTTAGACTCAGAAAGTCCTTATTTGCATCTAAAAGAATTTGAAAAAGTTTGTGCAACTTTACAAACCCAAACTGTCAATGATGATGTTGTTAGATTAAAGTTGTTTTCATTCTCTTTGAAAGAAAAAGTTAAAAATTGGCTGAATTCCTTGAAACTAAGATCTATTGGCACATGGCAAGAAATGCAAAGAGAATTTTTGAAAAAGTTTTTTCCTACTCATAAGACCAACACTCTTCGCAGAAACATTATGAATTTTTTTCAAAAAGAAAGTAAAACGTTTTTTCAGTGTTGGGAGCGTTTAAAAGAATTATTGCTAACTTGCCCACATCATGGCTATGAGACTTGGCGCACCATTAGTTTTTTCTATGAAGGTTTAACATCTCAAATGCGTCAGTTTGTAGAAATGATATGTAATGGTGAATTTTTAAATAAAGATCCTGATGACACTTTGGATTATTTTGACTAATTGGCTGAAATGCCCAATCTTGGGACAACACAGATAGTTCTAATCGGTCAAATATGCTCAAACTCAATGCCATGTCTCAAGAGGGTATGTATGTCTTTAAAGGAAATGATGATATGAATGCTAGGATAACCAGTTTGACAAGAAAAGTCGAGGCCATGGAACTTAGGAAGGTAAATTCGGCTAAGGCCATTGAAAAAGAAGAAAAGAATTGTGGCATATGTGAGATTAGTGGACACCTAACTCAGGATTGTCCAACAATCCCAGCTTTTAAAGAGGTGTTGCACGAACAAGCAAATGTCATGAATTCTTATAGGAGACCATTTTTTCCCCTTATTCGGAAACGTATAATCCTGGATAGAGAAATCACCCCAATTTTAATTGGAGAAACGATTCCAATTCAAATCAAAATCCTCAAGGGCCTTCTTCTTCTACACCTTATGTGCCTCCACATAAGAAAACCCTTGAGGAGACATTACAAACTTTTTTGCAGGAGCAAGCCAATATTAACACTCAAACAATGCAGGCCATTACTGAGATAAGAAGTTCTATTAGCGACTTGACCTCCGCATTGCAAGCTCAAGAAAAGGGTAAGTTTCCTGCTCAAACTCAGCCGAATACCAAAGGTAAATTTGAGGTAAGAAATTCAAATTTTCTGATTCAAAATTTGAACATGCCAAGTCCATCACCACTCTACGCAATGGAAAAATAATTGATAAGAGTACTTCAATGAAAGTTTATGAGACCAACAATTCTTTAAAATCCAAAAGTGATGGTGAACTTGACAAAGTTGAGCTGGATATGCCTGTGAAAGCCCCAATACCTGTCCCATTTCCCCCAAGGTCGCAACATTCTCCCAAGTTGGTTCAAAATACTGATATTCTTGAAATTTTCAAGCAGGTAAAAATCAATATTCCTCCGTTGGATGCAATTAAACAGATTCCATCGTATGTTAAATTTTTGAAAGATCTGTGCACAGTGAAGCGTACGATGAAAGTACAAAAGAAGGCTTTCCTCACTAAGCAGGTAAGCGCCATCCTTCAGAACAATTCTCCTAAAAAATACAAAGACCTGGGTTGTCCAACAATTTCCTGCGTGATTGGAAATTTTAAAATTAAAAAAGCTTTACTTGACCTTGGAGCTAGTATTAACCTCCTACCTTACTCAGTATATGAGCAGTTGGGTCTTGGTGAAGTTAAACCCACCAAGGTAACACTCCAACTTGCTGACCGTTCAATTAAATTACCAAAAGGGATAGTTGAGGATGTGTTAGTGCAAGTAGGCAAATTTTATTTTTCAGTGGATTTCATTGTTTTGGACACAGAACCTGTCTTTGATGTTTGCACTCAAATTCCTATAATTTTGGGTAGGCCATTCCTTGCGACCTCAAATGCTTTAATAAACTGTAGGAGTGATGTGATGATAATTTCTTTTGGCAACATGACTTTGGAGTTGAATATTTTCAATATTTGTAAACAACCTAATGATGATGATGATGTGCATGAAGTAAATTTGATCCAAACTCGTGTGCAAAATAAATATGATTTGTCAATTCTTTCTGACCCCCTTGAGGCTTGTTTGGTTCATGGTAAAAATTTTGATGATGATTCTGTGCTTGCATCTATGAATTTTTGGCTAGAGTCTACTCCTATAATGGACACTGATAAATGGAGAACATGTTTTGAGGACAAAGGTTGAAACCATTTCTGATTCTTCATTGTATATACCGTATTTGTTTGTTTTGTTTTTTCTTTCTTTTGCTTTTTGTGTTTTTTTTTTTTTTTTACTTTGACAGAAATCTACTCCTTGTGTGTACTCGAGTATCTCAGGTGACTTCTCTCCTCTTTGTTTAATCATTTTCGTTTCAATATATGTTCTGCAGTGTTTATCATGCTTCAATTCATGCTTGTATAGCATATGTCATTGAACATTCATTTGCTGAACATTGAGGACAATGTCACATATAGTTGGGGGAGGGATTTCTGTTGAAAATGTGTTAGTACCAAAAAAAAAAAAAAAAAAACATTTGTGAGGTGTATTGAAACATAAATGATTAACACACACTCTTGGCATTTTTGTGAGATTTGAGTATCTTGGTGGAGTAGTTGAACATAATTATTTTGTAAAGATTTATTTTCAACCCTAAGCATAGAGCATGACTTATGATGCATCACATTTTGTTGAAGAGTGACTTGAAACACCGGGATGCGATATTTGCATAAATGAGAATTAATATGATTTATATAGAATGAAGGGCAAATTTTAAAAGAACATTTCGCACATGCTTATACTTGTAGTGTTCCTCACTAATGTTTATTGATTTAAAATAGGAGAAGTAAACCGTAGGACTATCAAGCCTTAAAAAAAATGAAAAAAAAAATGAAAACGTGTAAGTTTTCCTAAAATAAAGGGCTAGAAACAGTTACCCAAAATTTTGGGGGTTGAGTGTTCAACCTTTAAACAAGTTGGCGTGAAAACTGTTAGTCCCTTAGGTTTTGAGGTAATTAGAATCAATAATGATTAATCTTAAGGTTAAAAAATCCTATGATAAATCATGCTTATTAATGAGGAACACACAAAGGTTTAGCCACACACACATATCTAAGTTTTAAGACATTTGCCCTAATTTTATGTGAACAATTGTTGAGACTTTTCCTATGAATACAACTCCTGGTGTTGAGTAGTCACGAATCGATTGTTTGTGATAATTCAGAATTATGTTTGATTGTTTCCGTTTGAATTTCGAGCTTTATGCAATGTTCATCTCAATTAATTTTTACTATTTTGCTCAAGGGTTAGCAAAAAGCTAGTTGGGGGGTGTGATTGAGCTGAAATATTACATATTTTAGCTATTTAAAACTAATGTATTTCAAATGCTTCGTGACATTATTATTGGTTTTAGATGGAAAAATAGTTACTAAGCATAAATACGAGTCGTGATTTTTAATTGATTAATATCATGTTTATGCTTAATTTTATAACTATGATTTAATTAGACAATATTTCCTCACATATATAACATATTTTTGATAATCTATTTTTTCTTTTAATTTATTTTGAGTGTTATTTTTATTTCCTTATTTTCAGTTTAAATAAAATTCACATTGAATCCGGTTGGAACTTTGGACCAAAAGCACTTGCTAAATGAAAGGAAACATAAAGAAATATGCCGAAGATAAACAAAGAGAAGGAAGGAAATGGTGGACTTTGACAGATGAAAAAGATACAACATGAGGATGACTTTCCTACTTGGGATGTTCATAGATGTATACGGTGAAGAAAATAATTTGGTAGCAAGCACATGCAAAGTAAAAGTCATGGAAGGAAGCTGAAACTGAAGAAGCTTGTGTGGAAAAAGAAAAACAAGTTAAGCGAGAAATAAGAAGGAGGTAGCCGAAATGAAGGAAAATGGAAAGAGTTGCATGAGAAGCACGTAGTCAACAATTAACAGCATTGAAAAAAGAAAAAGAGAGCAAACCGAAAGAGAAAGCTGGTGTTTTACGGAAAGCAAAGAATATAAAAAGGAAAGAAAAAAAAGAAACACACTTGGTGTGGGTCAACTCTTACGGAAAGTGAAGCTGAAAGAAAAAAGAAAAAGAAAAACATACAATAGGGAGAGGGTGGCCAGGACATTGGAAAAGAGGGGGTTACGGTAAAAAAAAAAAAAAAATAGAAGAGAAAGGAGAGAGTTTACGGAGAGAGGATTTTTCGAAAAGCTGGATGAGAGTTTGTTTGACGTAAAACGGCAGGGGAGAAGGGACGTTCGGAGAGGAAGATTACGGAAGAGAAAACACCCAGCTTTACGTCTAACAAACTCTCACCCAGCTTTCCAAAAAATCCTCTCCGTAAACTCTCTCCTTTCTCTTCTATTTTTTTTTACCATAAGCCCCTCTTTTCCAACGTCCTGGCCACCCTCTCCCTAGTGTATGTTGTTTTTTTTTTTTTAGCTTCACTTTCCGTAAGAGTTGACCCACACCAAGTGTATTTCTTTTTTTTTCTTTCCTTTTTCTATTCTTTGCTTTCCGTAAAACACCAACTTTCTCTTTCGATTTGCTCTCTTTTTCTTTTTTCGGTGGTGTTAATTGTTGACTACGTGCTTACTCATGCAGCTCTTTCCATTTTCTTTTTGCTCTCTTTGAAATACATTGGTTTTAAATAGCTAAAATATGCAATATTTCAGCTCAATCACACCCCACAACTAGCTTTTTGCTAACCCTTGAGCAAAATAGTGAAAATCAATTGAGATGAACATTGCATAAAGCTCGAAATTCAAACGGAAACAATCAAACATAATTCTGAATTCTCACAAACAATCGATTCGTGACTACTCAACAACAGGAGTTGTATCCACAAGGAAAGTCTCAACAATTGTTCACATAGAATTGGGGCAAATGTCTTAGAACTCAGATATGTGTGTGTGGCTAAACCTCTGTGTGATCCTCATTAATAAGCATGATTTATCATATGATTTTTCAACCTTAAGATTAATCATTATTGATTCTAACTACCTCAAAGCCTAAGGGACTAGCAGTTTTCACGTCAACTCTGTTTAAAGGTTGAACACTCAACCCCCAAAGTTTTGGGTAACTGTTTCTAGCTCTTTATTTTAGGAAAACTTACACGCTTTCATTTTTTTTCCTTCTTTTTTTTTTTTTTAGGCTCTGTAGTCCTGAAGTTTACTTCTCCTATTTTAAATCAATGAACATTAGTGAGGAATACTACAAGTATAAACATGTGCGAAATGTTTTTTCAAAACTTGCCATTCATTCTATATTAATTCTCATTTATGCAAATATCGCATCCTGGGTTTCAAGTTACTCTTCAACAAAATGTGATGCATCATAAGTCATGCTCTATGCTTAGGGTTGAAAATAAATCTTCACAAAATAATTCCGCTCAACTACTCCACCAAGATGCTCAAATCTTACAAAAATGCCAAGAGTGTGTGTTAATCATTTATGTTTCAATACACCTCACAAATGTTTTTTTTTTTTTTTTGGTACTAACACATTTTCAACAGAAAACCCTCCCCCCAACTATATGTGACATTGTCCTCAATGTTCAGCAAATGAATGTTCAATGACATATACTATACAAGCATGAATTGAAGCATGATAAACACTGCAGAACATATATTGAAACGAAAATGATTGAACAAAGAGGAGAGAAGTCACCTGAGATACTCGAGTACACACAAGGAGTAGATTTCTGTCAAAGTTAAAAAAAAAAACACAAAAAGCAAAAGAAAGAAAAAAACAAAACAAACAAATACGATATATACAATGAGGAATCAGAAATTGTTTCAACCTTTGTCCTCAAAACGTGTTCTCCATTTATCAGTGTCTATTATAGGAGTAGACTCTAATAAAAAATTCATAGATGCAAGTACAAAATCATCATCAAAATGTTTACCATGAACCAAACAAGCCTCAAGGGGGTCAGAAAGAATTGACAAATCATATTTATTTTGCACACGAGTTTGGATCAAATTTACTTCATGCACATCATCGTCGTCGTTAGGTTGTTTACAAATATTGAAAATATGCAACTCCAAAGTCATGTTGCCAAAAGAAATTATCATCACACCACTCCTACAGTTTATTAAAGCATTTGAGGTCGCAAGGAATAGACTACCCAAAATTATAGGAATTTGAGTTCAAACATCAAAGACAGGTTCTGTGTCCAAAACAATGAAATCTACTAGGAAATAAAATTTGCCTACTTGCACTAACACATCCTCAACTATCCATTTCGGTATTTTAATTGAACGGTCAGCAAGTTGGAGTGTTACCTTGGTGGGTTTATCTTCACCAAGACCAAACTACTCATATACTAAGTAGGGTAGGAGGTTAACACTAGCTCTAAGGTCAAGTAAAGCTTTTTCAATTTTAAAATTTCCAATCACGCAGGAAATTATTGGACAACCCGGGTCTTTGTATTTTGGAGGAGAATTGTTCTGAAGGATGGCACTTACTTGCTCAGTGAGGAAAGCCTTCTTTTGTACTTTCATCGTACACTTCACTGTGCACAGATCTTTCAAAAATTTAGCATACGATGGAATCTGTTTAATTGCATCCAACAAAGGAATATTGATTTTTACCTGCTTGAAAATTTCAAGAATATCAGTATTTTGAACCAACTTGGGAGAATGTTGCAACCTTTGGAGAAATGGGGCAGGTATTGGGGCTTTCACAGGCATATCTAGCTGAACTTTGTCAAGTTCACCATCATTTTTGGATTTTAAGGAATTGTTGGTCTTATTAACTTTCCTTGAAGTACTCTTATTAATTATTTTTCCATTGCGTAGAGTGGTGATGGACTTGGCATGTTCAAATTTTAAATCAGAAAAATTTGAATTTCTTACCTCAAATTTACCTTTGGTATTCGGCTGAGTTTGAGCAGGAAACTTACCCTTTTCTTGAGCTTGCAATGTGGAGGTCAAGTCGCTAATGGAACTTCTTATCTCAGTAATGGCCTGCATTGTTTGAGTGTTAATATTGGCTTGCTCCTGCATAAAAGTTTGTAATGTCTCCTCAAGGGTTTTCTTATGTGGAGGCACATAAGGTGTAGAAGAAGAAGGCCCTTGAGGATTTTGATGTGAATTGGAATTGCTTCTCCAACTAAAATTGGGGTGATTTCTCCATCTAGGATTATATGTTTCCGAATAAGGGGAAGAAAATGGTCTTCTATAAGAATTCATGGCATTTACTTGTTCGTGCAACACCTCTTTAAAATCTGGGATTGTTGGACAATCCTGAGTTAGGTGTCCACTAATCTCACATATGCCACAATTCTTTTCTTCTTTTTCAATGGCCTTAGCCGAATTTACCTTCCTAAGTTCCATGGTCTCGACTTTTCTTGTCAAACTGGTTATCCTAGCATTCACATCATCATTTCCTTTAAGGACATACATACGTTCTTGAGATATGGCATTGAGTTTGAGCATATTTGACCGATCAGAACGATCTGTGTTGTCCCAAGATTGGGCATTTTCAGCCAATTGGTCAAAATAGTCCCGAGCGTCATCAGGATCTTTATTTAAAAATTCACCATTACACATCATTTCTACAAACTGACGCATTTGAGATGTTAAACCTTCATAGAAAAAACTAATGGTGTGCCAAGTCTCATAGCCATGATGTGGGCAAGTTAGCGATAATTCTTTAAAACGCTCCCAACACTGAAAAAACGTTTCACTTTCTTTTTTAGAATAATTCATAATGTTTCTGCGAAGAGTGTTGGTCTTATGAGTAGGAAAAAACTTTTTCAAAAATTCTCTTTGCATTTCTTGCCATGTGCCAATAGATCTTGGTCTCAAGGAATTCAGCCAATTTTTAACTTTTTCTTTCAAAGAGAATGGAAACAACTTTAATCTAACAACATCATCATTGATAGTTTGGGTTTGTAAAGTTGCACAAACTTCTTCAAATTCTTTTATATGCAAATAAGGACTTTCTGAGTCTAAGCCATGAAACTTGGGAAGTAATTGAATTACACCCGGTTTTAAATCAAAATTCTCCATATTCGTAAGAAAAACCATGCAAGATGGAGTACTTGTCCTTGTTGGCTGCAAATACTCGCGCAAAGTTCTCATTCGTGGATTATTTTGTGCCTCCTCATTTTCAAGTTCGTCATAAACACTATGATTGTCAGCCATGATATTGGAATGAGAATTTTTGGAATCACCAGACAACTTATCAACCAATTCTTTTAAAACAATTTCCTCTCTCCTCAGTCTACCAGTTTGATCACGTTGCCACGAGATCATTCATCATAGAGGCTCAAGCACATTCAAAAATTAAAAAGGTATGGACAGGTCTCAAAATTATTTAATGCATGCACCACCTAAAATATTCTATTTTAAAAACTAAATGCAAAACAAGCAAGAAAGTGAAATAAAAAAAAATTAAGAACGAGATTATCGAATGATATGAATATGAAGGTAATGTTACTTGATCAATTTTCCATCAAAATAACAAAAATTGTACCTGTAAAAAGAATACGAGAAAATTAGCAAAAGATTACCAAAATATTTTTTTTCTTTTTTTTTTTTTTAAAAAAATTTTCACACATTGCAATCCCCGGCAACGGCGTCAAAAACTTGTTGTGCCTAAACTTTGACTCAAATTAATGAACAAGAAATTTAGTGCAATTTTACCTGCAAGTATACAGGTGTTGTAGTACCTTACAGGGTCGAATCCACAGGGATTGATTTATGTGAAAAATAAATTCAAACAAATGAAAAGAAAATAATAAAATAGATGTGCGATTGAATATAAAATGAGATTATTGAGATGATGATTTTTGATGTAACAAAATAAAACTAAAATGATAAAATGTATTGATATGGGAAAAGACTAAGGTTTCGAGGATCCATCTAATAATTTAAAATATTGTTTCCGATCAAATTACTTCAATTAAACAAGAATAATGGTTTTAATTGGAAGATTTAGCATTTAAAATCAAGAAAAATAGTTACTAATGATTGAGCATGAACGATTGATCATGATTATAACATTTACAAATCTATTTGACTATCACAGGGATTTCTCAAGCATTCACTGTATTCGAAAATCACAATGAATCAAGATAAATATATAGATAATCAAAATATCCAACAATAAAATCTTTCAATCGATCAAGCTCACAAAATAAATTTTACGTCGATCCGAAAACAATTTTTAAATTATTAAACTTCACCTCTAACCTTAGCATAAAAGATTTAGCCAACCATGTTCATCACAAATGCTATAAAAATTAAATAAACATTGTCTATAATAATATTAAAATGAAATACACGAAAATAGAACAAGAACATAAAAATGAAAGAGAAGATAAAAGTTAAAAACTCCCTCTCTGTTCCGTAAATCTCCAACTATTGAGAACTCTAGTGTTCTAGGTCTGTTCACGTCAACCAGTTCCTCTGCTTGTAATTTCTTCGCCCGAAGCACCAGAAAAATGGATGGCCCTCGTGTTGCTTTGTTTCAGGGAGAGCTCGCAGCAAACGCTGCCTGAAACGAAAACTGCTGCTACCCGTTCTTGCTCTGCTTCTTTGTTCTCCAAACAGTACTCAAAGTTCAACCCGTTCCGTCTCTGTCCCTGCTTCGTCAAAATCCATCCCAGTCAGTATAAACGAAAAGGTTCATCCCGTTTCTACTCACTTCCAGGCCTTTGTTTTCACGTCCAAAGACTAGAACAATTTTTTATATGTTCTGCTCTGCCTTGAAGTCACTGAACCGATTAGTCCCAACTCCACCCAGCTGGTGTACGTGAACTACTCTCTACTCTGTTCTACTTCTCCAAAATAGAGCAGCTCTCTATATATTTTTTTTTCTTCTCCTCCGTATTTTCAGTGCTGCCGAGAAGATCCAGTCTGAAGCTTCTGCATGTGTGTGTCATCTTCTCTCTGTCGTCCAATCCGTAACTATCTTCACGGAAAGCCTTTTCACCAAAAACTTCTCTTTCCCTACTCGTTCAGCGTCAAAAAACACCCAAAAGCCTCTGTTTTTCCTTTTTTTTTTCTTTGGCTCTCTCACCCCTTAAGTTCTGGTCCGAAGCCCTCTATATATATATTTTTTCTCTTCCATAATCTTCCTCTCCGAATGTCCCTTCTCCCCTGTCGTTTTATGTCAAACAAACTCTCACCCAGCTTTCCAAAAAATCCTCTCTCCGTAAACTCTCTCCTTTCCCTTCTATTTTTTTTTACCGTAAGCCCCTCTTTTCCAACGTCCTGGCCACCCTCTCCCTAGTGTATGTTTTTCTTTTTGTTTTTTCTTTCAGCTTCACTTTCCGTAAGAGTTGACCCACACCAAGTGTGTTTCTTTTTTTTCTTTCCTTTTTCTATTCTTTGCTTTCCGTAAAACACCAGCTTTCTCTTTCGGTTTGCTCTCTTTTTCTTTTTTCGGTGGTGTTAATTGTTGACTACGTGCTTCTCATGCAGCTCTTTCCATTTTCTTTCATTTCGGCGACCTCCTCCTTATTTTTCGCTTAACTTGTTTTTCTTTTTCCACACATCTTCTTTAGTCTCAGCTTCCTTCCATGACTTTTACTTTGCATGTGCTTGCTACCAAATTATTTTCTTCACCGCGTGCATCTATGAACATTCCAAGTAGGAAAGTCATCCTCATGTTGTATCTTTTTCATCTGTCAAAGTCCACCATTTCCTTTTTTCTCTTTGTTTATCTTTGGCATATTTCTTTTATGTTTCCTTTCATTTAGCAAGTGCTTTTGGTCCAAAGTTCCAACCGGATTCAATGTGAATTTTATTTAAACTAAAAATAAGGAAATAAAAATAACACTGAAAATAAATTAAAAGGAAAAATAGATTATCAAAAATATGTTATATATGTGAGGAAATATTGTCTAATTAAATCATAGTTATAAAATTAAGCATAAATATGATATTAATCAATTAAAAATCACTACTCGTATTTATGCTTATTAACTATTTTTCTATTTAAAACCAATAATAATGTCATGAAGCATTTGAAATACATTGGTTTTAAATAGCTAAAATATGCAATATTTCAGCTCAATCACCAGACAAGGTAAGGCATGAGTTGTGCCCTCCACAATAGATAGTTGTCATGATAAAGCTTCACAGTGATGAAGTGGGAGGGAGAAGGAAGGGAAATTTTGGGGTTTTCTGCCATGGCTGAACTTCGGACGTGAGTTCTTATGCGGCTCTTGATACCATGATAGACAACAGAAAGAAGAATAGAATGAAGCAATTTTGCTCAGATTTCATTCATGATGAGAGTGTGTTACAATGCATATTTATACACAAATATAGCATAATATTCTTTCTAACAGACTTAGACACGTATACAATTGAAAGTTTATTCTAGACAATTATTTCTTCTATAAGAGAGGTGCCTGGTTGTTTGCTGAGCTGGCGTCTTCTTCATTTTTGCTAATATATACAAGTACTTTGCTGACCCAGTGTACGTTAACCCTTGAAAGTGTTTGTTATTCCGGACCATTATGTATCAAATCCTAGTCTCATTGTTCTTAGCATATTGCCCAAGTTTGAAAATACCTCTCTGTTGCCTCAGGGTGCCTCCCAACTATTTTTCATATTCTGGGGAATGATAAGAAACTGTATTATATTTTGCATATTTCTTATTTCATCAATTTGATAATCTTATGCTGAGGGATCATGTTTCTTCCTTTGTCTAGAGCTTAAAGTCATTTCTTGGAGAAGACGAACTTAAGGTAAGGACCTTATTGTGGTAAATGAACAATCTGTTTAATTACTTTTTGGGAAAGCATCCTATTTATTATGCTCTTGGGACATTAGGTTGGCCCTCTTGTGTGGCGTTCTTACACTTTCAGTGGCAAGAAAAATTAATTGTCCCCCTTATATGTGTGCGTGCATTTTAAAAAGCTCTCTAATGATGATTTGAAGCATCTGTGTGATTTACAAACTTGTTCTTCTGTTAGGCTATAATGATAACGGTTGGTGAGAATGACTGTTAGGTATGTAAGTTGTAGGGTAGACTAAAATCTGTATGCACAACATGTGCTGCCGCAATTATCATTTTCTTGTCCTGATGGATTGCAAATTTGCAGGAATTTATCAATTTTACACTACATTATATTGCTGACTTGGATATCCGTATAAAAAGGTTGGTGCAATGAAAGTCCTAAATATGCCTTTCTTGTGTGTTCGTTTTAGTAAGATTTTCTGTTTTAAATACCATTAGGGGTACATTCATAGAGTTCCGAAGTAGCATGCTCAATGTATCACCAATTGGACAAAGCTGTAGCCAAGAAGAAAGGTATGAATTCAAAAATTATGACAAGGTAAAGACTGTTTGGTTCCTTTTTCTTTTCTTTTTTTAAAATATTAAATTTTAAGTTATTATTTTATCATGATATAGCTTTTATGTGTTTAGTATG
Organism: Carya cathayensis; assembly: GCA_011037825.1. Classification (NCBI taxonomy): domain Eukaryota; kingdom Viridiplantae; phylum Streptophyta; class Magnoliopsida; order Fagales; family Juglandaceae; genus Carya; species Carya cathayensis. The sequence continues at coordinate 1,883,665 of QGSO01000174.1, forward strand.
AAATATGAATATGGAACAAACCATGCGCTTGAGGTTTCAGGTTCAAAATATTCGTCCAAAAATGATCTCCGTGCTTCGTGAGAAGTTTGCTCACCTTAACCTGACATTCTCGATAGGAGGACAAATAAATTTTGATGTGAGTTGGGACTTAATGCTTGTACTTAATCTTCATTGTGTTGTGATGATTTTTGGTTGATGGTAAAGGCTAGTGGAACCAATGTTTTGAATACCGTACCGGATGGCGTATCGGTCAAGGCACTGAAATAAAATATTTCGGTACCGGTACCGTTTCGGGATAGTCGATACATGAATAAATTATATATATAAATATATATGTATAAATTATATTTCAAAATAATAGTCTATATACGAAGAAATTATACATGAATACATATATTTATAAATTATAAATAGTTTGGTATGAATTGGGGGTAAAAAAATGAGCTTACAGTATGAAGAAATGAAAAAAAAAAAAGTAGAGGCCGAAATACTGGCTGGTATGCAGGCCGGTACAGGCCGAAATATAAGCCGATATGGCCGGTACGAAATAGACCCAATATCTATACTGGCCCAGTTGCCGGTACGGTATATACCGGCTGGTACGGTATGGTATTCAAAAGCATGAGTACTGGAACTGCCCTTGAATCTAATTTTGGTGCAAAATGCTTGGAACAGGTTTTCCCTCAAGGTTGGGACAAGACATTCTGCTTGAGATACTTAGATGATTTTCATGAAATCCATTTCTTTGGGGATAAGACTAGCAAGGTCAGCCCTTAGGTCTCTAATCATTCAAAATTGAGCTATGCTTCAATCCTGTACTAAGGTATATGTAGTATGTACTTCTCAGTTTTTATGTAACGGTATTGTTGGCTTTGGTAAAGAACAAGAGAAATGCTTTAGCCACAAAGAGATCTCACAAAAGTAAATATACAAACTGATGTATCTCGACGTGTTACGTTAGATTCTAAAGTTACTTTTATTGTAAAGTAGATTTAACGTATTATATGAAATTATATCAGTTTATGGATTTACTTTTGTGGTTACAACACTTCTTAAATAGTAACTACGACAAAAGGATAAGTTAACTGCAATAGAGGATGGAAAAACATGAGAGATGTAGATATACATCCCGAACAACACGTAATTCAATTTTTTATAATTTTTTTAAAAGAAATTGGGTTATTAAATTTTGTTTTTTTTTTCTTAAGTTTAATTTTTTTAGTTTTTATATATTTTCCAATGTTAGTCTATTTTTTTTTTAAATAGTAACTGTTATTTTTTAAAATTTTTTTGCTGACATCTCATGTTGACTAGGTATGGTTTGACTATCTGAAAAGTAGATTGTTTTTTTTTTTCGAAAAGAAAGTAGATGGTTATATATGACACATATCCGTCTGTAGTTAGTCATGATGTGGCAAGTGAGTGCCAACTGACACATCAGTCATTTTTTGTTAATAAATTAATGGGATTTGGATGGGATGAATATTATGATATATAAGTATGGAAAACTCTACTTGCAGGCGCCGGGGGAACGAATCGCGCACCAATTCTGACGTCATCACTTAAATTAAACGGTGCGTTTCGTGTTAAGTGGAAAGAGAAATGTCGTGCCTTATTATTTCGTGTTAAGCTTCCGCCCCCTTCATTATTTCATTTCCCTTTTTCAACAACCCTCCCCCCGTTTGGTTACACAGATGAGATGAGATGAGATGTTTTAAATAGTAATGAATAAAATATTGTTATAATATAATTTTGTAATATTAATTTTGTATTGGGATTTGAAAAAGTGAAATTGTTTATTATATTTTGTATGGGGATTTGAAAAAGTTGTATGGGGATTTGAAAAATGTGTAATGATGAGTTGAGATTAGATGAGATGAGATTTTTGGTTTTGTGTAAACAAACAGGGCCTTAGAGTTTCTCCTCTATCAATCTCTATTATTCTTCATTTTCGAAGTTGAAGAACGTGGAAGCCGCGGTGTAGATTTATAGAGTTTGAGAAAAAACCCTAAATCGAGATTGTAAGGCCTCTCTCTCTCTCTCTCTCTCTCTCTCTCTAGAACTGCTTTTGGCTATTTGATCTATTATCTATGATATATTGGGGGTTTTTGTTTTCATTATTATGGATGTTGTTCCTAAACTCCACGGTGTAGATCCGAGGAGTTTGGAAACCCTAAATCGAGCCAAACAGGTTTGTCTCTCTCTCAGTCGTGCTTTTGGTTATTGGATCTATTTTTTTAGATGATGAATAAACTAGAAGCCCCTAATCTGTAAGAAGATTTTTTTTAGGGTTTCTGTTCGGAAATTAATAGTCTTGGTTTCTATACGAACAGTTTTTTTTTAGGGTTTCTGTGAGAAATTTAATAGTCTTGGTTTATGTACGAAGATTGAGTTTTGTATAGTTATTTTAATGTTGACACCCAGAAAGCATTGGGTTTTGATGTCTTGTTTGGCTGCCGAGAAAGTGGAAGAGAATAGCTTCGAAAATTTGAATTTTTTTTATTTGTAAACATAGAGTTTATCTTCAAGCATGTTACGTTGTTTAATTTTTGTTGAGAATATCTTTTGTTAAACCAATTTGTGTGTTTAGATTATTTTGTTCAAGACCTTTGAATCGAAGGTCTCCTAATCTGAAACCATCAAAATCTAACAAGCCTAACCCTAACCCTAACCCTAACAAATCCATCTGAAGTTTGAAAATCACTAATCCTAACCCCACCCAATCTAAAGTTTGTAAATCACTAACCCTAACCCCCCCCAATCTGAAGTTTGTAAATTACTAACCCTAACCCCCCCAATCTGAAGTTTGTAAATCACTAACCCTAACCCCCCCAATCTGAAGTTTGTAAATCACTAACCATAACCCCCCCCAATCTGAAGTTTGTAAATCACTAACCCTAACCCCTCCAATCGGAGGGTTATCTGATGACTGAAATGAAGGTAGCGGATTTGCCTGCAGTTTACACCCACAAAATGAAATAAATTTTATACACAAGTTTGTAAAAAAATAAGCCGGTTATCTAACAAACGAATTTTTTACCTGACTTGTCCAAGTCATTGGGTTCGCATCTGGAAGCGCCACAATTGGCGGTAACCATGCATGTGGAATTGGTGGATTGCAACTATGCATATAGTTTGACAAATCGGGAAACAATTGTATTGGTATCGCCTAAACATTGAAAACTAAAATGATTATGAAACAAAGATCAAGTGAACATATTGCCCAAAGTATTTGCAGTAGGAGGCATTGATCGAAGTGGATAGAATGGTCTTGTGCCTAGTACGGAACAAGACCACTCATGATAAGCCCAGAAAGAACTGAATTTTAACGTTCCAAAATTATTACCTGGGTTAATGGATTTGTTGGATGCTCTTCGGTAGGAGGTGTACTAGAAGATGCATGCTCCTTCCCTTTCTCCATCTAGAGAATATTAATGAATATTAAAATTAGTTTTATACAAATTTAATAAAATGCTCCTTCCTTTTCAAATGCTACTCTCTTATTAATAATAATAATAATATATATTAAAAAACCAAATTTTAAAAAAGAAAAGATTTAAGTTATTGTGAAATCACATTATTTCGCATAAATATAATGTGCAACTTTTGTGTAAACAAAAAAAGAAACTGGCAATTGAAAACTCACATGGGTCAAAAACTCATGAAGATGATGTATAATTAGACTGAGAAAATCTAGCCAATGATCAAGCAGCTTGCAGCATTTACATTCTTCAGGTATTTTGCAGTATCTAGCCTGAAACTTTTAAAGAAGTACTCTTCAATATCATAACGTTAACGACAAAAATTGGATTTCATGAAACGACAGAATTCATCAGCTGTATGCATTATGAGATGTATAAAATGTGTGAGCCAGTCCATTGACATACAAATAGTATTATATTCCACGGCTAAAAGAGGTTCAAAGTATAGGTTGCAAGTAGATAGCTAGCTAGCACCTCCTCTTCGATAAAATTCCCATCTTAATTACTTTGCACGTGGAAGAGTTACCCATGCACTTTTCATAGCTAGTCTCTCAGTCTCACATTGCATGGTGGTTAGAATTACTTTGCACGGTTGTTATATAATTATTTGTACTCACATTAAAATCACCAAAAAATATAACTAAACATAATTACACACGGTTGTTAGATAATTAATGAAACAAACTAACCATATGGCCAGATCGTGGTGGTTAGAATTACTTTGCACGGTTGTTATATAATTATTTGTACTCACATTAAAATCACCAAAAAATATAACTAAACATAATTACACACGGTTGTTAGATAATTAATGAAACAAACTAACCATATGGCCAGATCTCAGACCATTTTTCCTACATCATAGCAACACTACTCTGTTTAAGCTACCATTTCACTAATAGTTTTTAAATGATTGCATGGGTAACTAAGGCAGCTGCTTTTCCGCATTTTCTTTGAACTGCAATTATTTCCAGGCTTTAATTACAATTTCTAAACTTAGAAATGCATCTGCATGTACCTTCTACGTAAACCTATTTGTTCTTCGTTTTTTTCGGTGCCCAAGACTCACATATCATATATTTGAACTATTTTGCAGTAAAATTTTTTGGGACATTTTTGTTTGTCTTTCGAAAATGAATAACACTTTCTCATGTAAAATAAAACACCATCCCGTTATGCAACAGAAAAAAATACTAAAAGGTTACCTGCTTGTTCTAAAAAACATCACAAAAACTAAAAATGAGGAAGCTTGTACTTTTCGAAAAGACGATGGTTTACATTTGAAATCGGAATGCTGGCTGGGATTCAGTTGCTGAGACCAAAATGTACTGTAATGGCAGAAAATATAGCAAAACAGAGACTAGTGAGATGAAAATACAGAAACTGAGAGATGAAAATACAGAATGAGAGAGGAGTTGCTCGCCGGAGTGGAAATGATGGAGGAGATCAGTGGAACTCACCTCGAAGGAGGCTGTCGCAGAGGTGCCGGTCGCAGAGGAGGCCGGTCGCAATCCTCGTTGCAGCGAATGGAGCTGAACAAATCTTCCGCAGCACGTTTCATTTCTATACATTTCCCTCATTTTTCCTATTTTTTTTTTTTAATTGCACTGCCACGTCAGCGTTGGTGCGCGATCCGTTCCTCGGCGCGCTTGCATGTAGAAGAGCTGTATAAGTATTACCTCAAGGATCATTTTGAAAATTTTGTTTCCTTATGGATCAGTTTGAAAAATGACCAATCCCCAAGACCACTACAGTAATTTTCTCTTAGATTTTCAGATATCGTGCAATTCAAAAATTAGATGATTTGATAGTGGAACTTGATATTACCATCTTTAAACCAAAATTTGGCCTTGGATTTAGTTGCATCAACTCTTTGTTCATACCAATTTAAGAGTTCTGGTTTTTTGTTTGAGCAGGGAGGAAATGACCATGAAATTTATGAATCAGAACGAACGGTGGGTCACACAGGTTAGCTCTACACTGGAACTCATATAACAGGTTCCTTTGGAAGTGAAAAAAAACTTCCCGTTTTGCTTTCTAACATTTAAATGAATAATTCCATCATATGGTGATTTAATTACAGGACATGAGTACTTGGGTTATGCATCTTTGCACATTTTAATATAATTTTATTACCTGTATAAAGATCATTTATAATCTTTTGAAAATAAGGTTATTTTACATCTTTTTAATGGTTTTCTTGCATCCTTTTCCACTTTTTCATATATTAAAAACTTGTTTAAAATGCCAACCATGACTAAATGAAATCATTCCAAATGTAGTAAGTTTGAGTGGGTTGATTCTTGAATGCTAAGCATCCAAAGATCAGTTATTATTGTGGCATAATAATAGGGATGTTGACTGTAATTTCTGTTCATTTTTCAGTAACCAGCCCTGAAGATACAATGAAGCTGTGTAAAACTCTCTTCCTCACAAAACCCTGAGTATCTGGCAATTACTTTATTCTTTTAGTTTTCAAATGTATGCCGTTTGTAATTTATATGTACGAGTAATCATCTTTTTTTTCCTTTTTTTTTTGGCTCCAGCTACATTTATGAACAACAAATATCTTTATTTCTCAGCTACATGTATGAATAAGCATGCAGTGCCGGGATTCCTACCTATTCATTTCAAAACTATGATTCCTTAATACTTGCTTTTTTCTAATGGGGAATTTACATGGTGATTGTCTTTGATTCAGTAAGTAGAATCTATTGAGGTTCATGAAATTCTACTTACTAAGGGGTGGGAGAAGTGGAGGGAGAGATTTATAGAATTGCATTGGATAGAAAGAAGTGATAAAGCCAGCCAAATATTCATGAATACATAATTGAGCTATTGAGTGCAAAATTTAGGATCTACCAAAACCACCCCCCGCCCCCTTTTTATTCTCTCCTTTCTGGGATTTATAAAGACAAATTTGTAATATTTGACAAAAAAAAAATTAAAAAAAAAGGCAAGAGAAAAAGGGATGCATGTGTGGTTTAGATGTTTGGCAACAAGATTTTCGTTGTCCAAGTTTTGAAAAAAATATCTTACTTTCCTTAACATCTTTAGACCAAAACTATCTCAAAAATAGTTCATCAAAACATATTTTCTCAATTTCCTGACAAAGCAAAATAAAATTTCAAAAAGCTTGAAAAGTTTCTACTTAAATATATTATCAACGAGCCCCACTACTTTTTAAAACCTCAACAAAAATATATCTGGAAAGATCCAAATATATTTGTTAGAGGACATCCCTTCCCTTTTCATAAAATCAATAAAAACTCATTTTTAACATTTTTATGATGTGTATGCAGTCACTTTTATATATTCTTTGTGCACTTCACTAAAGTGATTGATCAAAATAGTTATTTTATATTTAAAAAATTTGATACAACCAATCATATTAGTGGAATGTGTAAAAAATACGTAAAAGACTGTATATAGAATTTTTATAACAATATATTTACTATGAAGGAAATAATAAAATTAAATTAAAAACTTAAGTTAAAAAAAAAAAAAAAAAGAGTCGCTCAAAAGCCTGATATAATTGATGATAATAAAATCCACCATTTCTGCTTCAAGAAAATCTCACGTGCGAACATCTGGACTACTTGTTCTCAGCTACTTTCTAAAACGACGTCACCTACGAAAGCGTTTGAGGAAACTTTTTTGGTGTATTGGTCGTCTTCCCCACTTCGCCTTCACTGATATTTACGAAATTATAACTCACTCTCCTTCCCTCTCCGACGTTTCCGTAGACGACATAATTGCATGGCTTCCATGGCGGAGGATCAAAGCCGTAGATTCTTCGTTGCCGTGCACGTAGGCGCTGGATATCATGCCCCTTCCAACGAGAAAGCCCTTAGGTCCGCCATGAAACGCGCTTGCCTCGCCGCTTCTACTGTTCTTCACAAGGTCACTCACTCTCTCTATCTCTCTCTCTCATACACACAAACAGATGCAAACATCTCATTTTTGGTTCCCTTTAAATTTAACCCACTCCAGGAAAATTATAAAATATCAAATTCAAAGTGTACGAATTTCATGTACTTGCTTTTTGAAATGCTATTAAATATGTATACTTTTGTTTCGTCATTTAAATACAGAAAAAGGGGTACCAAGGAACACTGGGAATTTGGATTGAACTCTAATAGAAACGAAGCTATGTGTTGACAGAATATTTGGCAGACATTTTTCTTTTCTTTTCTTCTACTTTTAGAATGCTTTAGTAAACGGGGCGTGATTCAGGCGAAGTTCGAAAGGGTTTGGTTTAGAGGGGTGTGTATGATTTATGTGCTTTGTTCTATTTGTTTTAGGGCTCTGGCAGATGCTTAGATGCTGTTTCGGCAGCCATTCAAGTGTTAGAGGTATAATTTCTTCTTTCCACACTCGCACGCTCATCATGTGTGTATTCATTTTTCTATTTGATTATTGTTGGTTTGCTTAGTGTATGATGTTGTCGTTGTCATGCTTAAGAGATAAAAATTCATAATTTTCTAATATAGAAGGAACACTTAATTTTTTATCTCTCAAAATATTGGAATGTTAGTATGCAAACATAAACCAATATTTGAGGAGCTTTATGGCATATACGCTGGGAAAAATTGTTTGTGGAAGCTTACGTGGGAGGGAGTTATGTTGGGTGTGGGAATCCATCATGTGAACTCTTAATTGAGATGTTCTGCTGTTCCTTAGAAGAGTATTCTGTTAAGGTTTATGGACTTGAGGAATTTAAATTTAGATGAAAGAATATACTAAGAAGTAGAATGAAACGTCCCTTGCAAGAGTTCAAAATATTTGGCTTTTATAAAGTGAGAGGAAGTTAGAGCTGGGAAGAAATATTTACTTGTCTGACGTCTTGGTTACTCGATTTTCTAATTTGCTTTGCATATGCTGGATCTCAAGAACATCCAATATTTGCCCCTTTATTTTTATTTATTTATTTTTTGTAATAGGAAGGATGAGAGGTTTTTTCTTCTATACTGGGAGTCGAACCATTTGATGGTGTGTTAGTTTTCTTGTAGATCTATTATATAATGTTTATGGAGTTTTGATGATCCAAAACTTTATTAAAGGATGATCCTATTACCAATGCGGGTCGAGGCTCCAATTTGACCGAAGATGGTCGTGTAGAATGTGATGCCAGTATTATGGATGGTGATTCTGGAGCGTTTGGAGCTGTAGGGGCAGTGTCAGGTATTTTTAATGCTAATTATTTCATATTTTCCAAGTTAACCAATGAGACTGTGTCGTCAGGATAATTTTTTTGGGCTATAGGATTCTCTTAATAAATCTGGTCTTGTATCTTCATTGCAATATACATGCCGAAGAATTTACTGGATGTCACTTGTTAAAATGATAAAAGGAGAGAGAGAGAAGTTATGAATGTCTGTTCACATGTTGTAGACCAGGTGTACGAAATGCCATCCAGATTGCTGCATCATTGGCCAAGGATCAAATTATGGGTTCTTCTTTGTTGGGTCGAATACCTCCCATGTAATGGTTTCCCTGCCCTACTTCACTTTTAATCTATTGGATGACTAGTCCCTTCCTTTTATGAAACTTGTTGCTTCAGTGGCTTTTTTTTATATAATTTAATAGGGCCATCTTTCTTTCCCTTTTCACCTATATAAGATAAGAGTTTTCTTTTTATGTACAATTATGGAAAAAGTATCATGCAACATGATCCATAAATCCCCCCCACCCACACTAAATTTGATGGGCGAAATCCTTTTTCTTTATAATTTCTTTTCTATTCCTGTTTTATATAAATTTATAACTACCAAGTACGCATTCCTGAAAATGCATGATCAAAGACACTGATTTTTCCAAATGCTTATATGTCCTTGATTTGGGCCCTTCTATCTCTAGATGCCTGATTATGGAATGCAATTCTCCATGAGTATTCAATGTTTAACTTTTAGCTACATTGGTTTGATAATAGTTCGATATCAGGTTATTTTATTAAAAGAAAAAGAGTTTAATACTGATGGAAATCAGTTATGTTGTGCTAACATGAGGAGTAAAGGCACCTTATGATTTCTTTCTTCAAACTTACTCCAGCAAAAAAAGTTTTTGGATAGGTTACTCCATAAAAAAATATATAAAAAAAGATGCTTGTTATGCAGCTTCTTGGTTGGTGAAGGAGCTCGAACATGGGCAAAGTCAAAGGGCATTGCTTTGCCAGCAACTATAGCTGAGGCTGATGAGGTCATATCTTTTACTTTTTCTACCCAAATTTTACTACCTCCTAATTCAACCCAAAGGACCAGAGATATATATCATGTTCATATGTCAAGTTTACATTTATAAGGTCTCTGATCTTTCAGCATTAGTGTTCTTTCTCACTTCTAGCAATTGTGTAAATTGATCTTGTGCATTTTGAAACAGTGGTTAATTACAGAAAGGGCAAAAGCACAATGGAAAAAATACAAAGCAATGGTTGATGAAGCCAAATCTAAGACAGAAACTTCTAATATAGGACTTTCTTGCAGTCCAGAAGAGACTGCTGCTCCAATATTGGGTATTATATCTTCATCTGATTTTGCACAGATCAATCAATTCCATTTTAGAACTGATAATGTCTCTAGTGGGAACATTACTTTAAAAAAAAAATGCCTGCAGTGGGAATAATATATTCATACCTACATCTTTTTCCTTTGCACATGGTATTTGATCTTTCGATTCCTTCTTGTGCCACTGTGCTTCTAAGAATTATATTACATTTAATATTTGTTTTGATAAGTAGTATCTTACATTTACTATCATCCTATGCAAGATGAAATATGTAGAACTCTGAATTAGCCTTTTCCATACCTAGACCAATATAAGTAGATCTTGATGTAATGTGATTTTCGTATTAATCTCCATTCATTTTTTTCAATAGCTATTAATTTTATGACCTGTTATATTTTCCAAAATCGATATATTAATCGTGTACTCCTGTTTTTTCAAGTATGTGTGCACTTGAACCCAATTTGTAAAACCATTGTGTATAGTAGCTCCTTTATGTTCTATACTTTTATGAACCAACTTGTCTATATTGGATTTGGTGATATTGTTGTTTGTTTGCTCTCCATAACACAAGTGCTTCCCCTGCGAAAAAAATAAAATAAAATAATTTTTTTAATAGGTACAGCCAAAAAAAATTCTTGAACATATCATGAAGTTTGGGACTTTTTATATGACTGAGTTGCATTTGTCTTTTGGCTTTAGAAGCTCAACTATGTGAACCTTCAAGAGGGAATGGGGATGGTAAATTAGCTATACCTAGTGCTTTGGAAGAGGATTGCATCATGGACACTGTTGGAGTTATTTGTGTTGATGCTGAAGGGCACATAGCATCTGGGGCCTCAAGTGGTGGTATTGCATTGAAGGTTATGAGGATTCTTGTAATATGCATTTTTGTTTCTTAAATGGCTCTCTTACTTTTGTTGATTATTTCTAACTTGTCTATCCTAAAACAATAAAAATAAAAACACCAGGTTGGTGGGCGTGTGGGACTAGCGGCAATGTATGGTTCTGGTTGTTGGGCATCCTCAAAGGGCCCCTTTGGGGCTCCATTTTTAGCTGGATGTTGTGCTACTGGTGCAGGAGAATACCTGATGAGAGGTTTTGCAGCTCGGGAGTGCTGTGTCTCATCATCAATGTATGCATCGCTCTTCTCAAGGAAAAACTGTTATAGCTTTATCGTTTGTGAACATGCTTATCAAACAAAAAACCTATTGTGTATCCATTTCTAGTCCCCAACTTGTAACTCAGTGTTCTCTTTGTATTCTTCCTATATACTTGGGTTATGCCTATTTATTTCTATCAAAAAAATTTTATTTTATCTGTAATTAAAACCGATTGTGAAAATGACTTTTTTTTGGTGTCAACTTCAACCAACCTTTTTTGATTTTTCTTGTTTATTACACTCTAGTTCTAAATCTCCAAAACGAGAGGTCAACTCCAATGTTTTCAAATTTAATACAAGTCGGGATTTGAACTGTTTATTTCACAATTAGGGGTGTAAAAAAAAGGGAAAACTGGCTGGACCGGACCGGACCGTCCAATTTGTGAGCGGTCTAGTGCGGTACTGGTTCTTAAAAACCAAAACCGGTATGGTACTGGTTTTCATATTTTGAAAATTGGTTTAATCCGAACCGGACCGATATATATTTATAATTTTTAATATTATATATAATTTTATATATTATATGCTAAATTTCTAATTAATATAACGTTAAATTCTAATCTTATTATTCAAGTCTGTTAATCTTATAACATAAAATTAATATAACATGTGATATAACATAAAATTAATCTTATAGTTTTTAATATAACATTTGATACAACATATAAAGTTTAATCTTATAATATAAAATTAATATAACATAAATAATTTTAAACATAAACATTACTATTAAGTTAGTAATATTTTTTTGATAAGTACTATTAAGTTATTAATATAAACTTACTTTTGATATATATATATATGTATATATCAATGATAAATACATTTTTGGAATAATAAATTATAATATATATGTATATATTCTTTTTGTAATGCTGAAAGTGGGTCATTTCTCTCTCTCTCTCTCTGCATGCTTTTCTCTCCGTACTGCATGCTTTTTCATTCCTTTCTCTCCAGCGCTTCTCGCCGGAGTTGATTTCTTTTCTCTCTTGATTCCTTTCTTTTTTAGTGTCCACGTTTTTCTTTTTACATGGCTTCGCATAGGGAGTTAGTTATTGAGTCGAAATTAGTAGTGATCGCGAAAGAGGGAGGGAACTTCCACATTTCGGAGCAAGGATGGAAGGAAAAACATCAGGTGGTGGTGGGTCGAAACACTCTCCTATGGTTAGTGAAAATGCTAGAGGAGTGCTCGAGAGGGGGGAAGCAGGCGGTATACTCAGTGGTTAGGGAAGGCTACTGTAGCTTCGTGGGTCAAAGATGTGAGAACAGCCGTGGAAGGTTTTTATCGGTGGCTGAATATAATCAGGCTGGCAGGAAAAACCTGCTCTGTTTTCCCGAGGGATTCGATGGCTGGGGTTGGAAAAGTCTTAAGGATATTTTCGGGGAGATAACGCAGCCCAGGGGAGGTGCTTTTGGAGCAGGTGAAGGAGTTAGGGGGTGCGACGCCGGGAGGGGGCCAAGAACTCACAATCGCTCCTTCTCTGAGGTTCTGAAGGCATCGGTAATAAACCACGCGCCGAAGAGACCTGCTGGAGGTGAGGGGCTAGCGTACCGGGTGCAACAGGAGGGCAGAAGTGCAGAGGTGGGTTGGGCCCGAGGTGGACAGTTGGCGTGGGAAAATAGCAGAAGAGTGATGGAGTTGCAGGGACAAGTGCGGAAACTTCAGAAGGAGATGGAGGATTTGAGAGAATTTGTGGGGCTGAGAAAGGAAACAAAGAAGTGGGAGGTGGTTAAAGGGAAGCATGGGAGGATATTCTATGGAACGGAAGGGCCGCAGGTTTCAGAGGGCTTAGCCCAGAATGTTGGGTATTTAACCCAGCCCGTGGTAGAGGAGTCCGCAAGCAATAAGTTAGGAGAAAGGCCTGGACCCTCAACGGCCCAGTATCGGCCAGAGCAGGCTTTTAAGCCCGACAGACCTGGCTTGAAAGGCCAGCCTTCTCGGCTGGTTCATATGGGCGTGGATGGGCTCGTTCCAACGGCCCAGCCCGAGAGTCAGGACGGGGTTGCACAACCCGTTGAACCCGTTATCATGAGACCCGTTTGCGTGTCGGGGCTGTTAGGCATAGATCCGATAATGACAGCAAGGGGTCCGGCGAGTGTACAGATTCCGGCGACCGTGACAGAAACTGCCGGTGAGCATACTGATACACACATGGGGACGACGAGACTTCTTCTGGAGCAGTTTCCAGATATTTTACAATGTCGCGAGGGGGAGGGTCAGCTTCAGGGAAGTCGGAAAGCACTGGTGAGCACTCAGTTAGAGACAGAGACTGCCGGCGAGCATCCTGTCGCACACGCAGGGCCTATGGGGCTTACTCTGGACCAGTTCACAGCTTCTTTTCCGTCGCATGAAGGTCCTGGCTTGTCCCTGGGCAGTCAGGTTGTTCCGTTAACTCTAGTGGACCAGTCGGGAACCCAGTTGGTGCCGATGGAGCATGAGGGTCAGGTTTTTACGGTGAATGGGTTAGACTTCTCCATCTGTCAGGAGGGTGATGAATGTGTATTTCCTGATACGTGTGGGCAGCTAGGGCTGGACGGCATTGTTTTGGAATGCGAAAACCATGGTAAACAAATATGCAGTCATGAAGAACCTGTCCTGCTAAGTTTATGTCATCCGATTCAACCAAGAGTTTCAGACTGGGTGTTTCACAAGGTGAAAGAGATCCAAAAATTTGTGGGTATCGATTGTGAAGGGTACGAAGAGCAATTCTTCGCGCTCTTTACTTCGATTGAAGCAGGACATCATCAAAAATCTAAAGGTCAAGCAAAGAAGCACCGGGAACTTAGAAGACTAACTTGGTCGATGAACATGGAGGGCAGTGCTAGTAGAGGAAAGATAAAGGGTAAGGGGCTAGCTGTTCCTAAATGAAGCCAAAGATTTTATCGTGGAATGTCCGTGGGCTAAATGACCTTAACAAGAGGCTCCGAATTAGAAACTTGTTGCGGGAATGGAAGGTAGATATGGTGTGCCTACAAGAAACTAAATTGAGTATGATTGACAGAAGACTTGTGCGAAGCTTATGGAGTGGAGCACATTTTGATTGGACTTACTTACCCTCGAAGGGTGCGTCGGGTGGAGTCTTGCTGATGTGGGACAGGCGGGTGGTAGAAAGGATGGAGGATTTTGTGGGGGAATATACGGTGGCATGCTCTTTCAAGTGTGTAGCTGATAACTTTTTGTGGGCTTTTGCAGGTGTTTATGGCCCAAATTTTGATACGGAAAGAAGGTTGATGTGGGATGAGCTGGCCGGGATACATAGTTGGTGGGAACTTCCTTTGTGTATAGGGGGAGATTTCAATGTGGTCAACTTCACTTGGAACTTCCTTTGTGTATAGGGGGAGATTTCAATGTGGTCAGATTCCCAAGTGAAGTCTCCGATGGTAGAAGAATGAGGCGGCCTATGGAAGAGTTCTCGGAGTTTCTCTTTGACTTGAACTTGGTGGATCTTCCTTTAGCAGGGGGCGTAGCGACTTGGTCTAACAATTAGTCTTGGTCTCGTTTGGATCGCTTTCTAATCTCATCAGAATGGGAAACTCACTTTCCGGAAGTGTGGCAAAAGCGCATGCCGCGCATTGGATCAGACCACTGGCCTATTCTGCTGGATTGTGGTGGTATTCGGAAAGGACAGCGGCCTTTCAAATTTGAGAACATGTGGCTGAAAGCGGACGGTTTTGTGGATAGGGTCAGACAGTGGTGGACTTTGTATCAGTTTCAAGGTACTCCTAGTTTCATCTTTGCGCGTAAATTGAAAGCTCTTAAACGTGATCTACAAGGGTGGAACGTGGAGCACTTTGGCAATGTTGGGGATAGCAAGAAAACCAAGATGAAGGAACTTCAAGAGATTGAAAGTAGGCAAGTGCTTCAACCACTCACACAGCAAGAACAAGATCGGAAGACTGAGTTAGGGGCGGAAATTGAGAGATTGCTCTTGTTAGAAGAAATGTCTTGGCGTCAAAAGTCCAGGGCATTATGGCTGCGGGAAGGGGACCGTAGCACGAGTTTCTTTCATAGGGTGGCGAATGCGCATAGAAGGAATAATAACATTGAGATGCTGAAGGTGGAGGGGATTGAATGTAGGAACGAACAGGTAATTCATAATCATGTCGTCGATTTCTATGAGAATTTACTAACGGAGCAGATGGGATGGAGGCCGCCATTGAATGGGATGACTTTTGCTACCATTGGTTCGGGGGATGTGGAGCGTTTGGAAAGGGAGTTTGATGAATTAGAGGTACACGGAGTGGTAAGGAGGATGGCTAAGGATAAGGCGCCAGGACCAGATGGTTTTTCTATGGGCTTTTTCCAGGATTGTTGGGATGTGCTAAGGGAGGATCTTATGCAGGTTTTCCAGGAATTTTCCAGAGTGGGAAAATTTGAAAAAAGCTTTAACAACACTTTCCTAGCCTTGATTCCAAAGAAGACTGGGGCTACGGAGCTCAAGGACTTTAGGCCTATTAGTCTGGTTAATGGGGTTTACAAGATCATATATAAAGTCCTAGCGAACAGATTAACCGAGGTAATGGGTAAGATCATCACTAAACCCCAGAATGCTTTTGTCAAGGGCAGACAGATTCTAGATGCGGTGTTAATTGCTAACGAATGCCTCGACACCAGATTAAAAGCTGGAAACACGGGGTTAATGTATAAACTTGATATGGAAAAAGCCTACGACCATGTTAACTGGGATTTCCTACTTCATTTGTTTAGGAGATGTGGTTTTGGAGACAGATGGAGAGAGTGGATTAGTTGGTGTATATCTACGGCTAAGTTCTCAGTGTTAGTTAATGGAGCTTCAGTGGGGTATCTCAGGAGTTCACATGGTTTGAGACAAGGGGATCCGTTATCACCGCTGCTGTTCGTTATAGTCATGGAGGCTTTAAGCAGGATGCTCTCGTCTATGGTTGATAACGGCTTCTTAGCGGGATTTTCGATTGGCAACACAGGGGGGTCCCTTAGTCATTTCTCATTTACTGTTTGCAGATGACACTTTAATCATGTGCGAAGCTGAGCAAGATCAGATGCGAGTTTTGAAGGCCCTCCTTTTCTGTTTTGAGGCTGTCTCCGGTTTGAAGGTTAATTTGGATAAATCCGAGTTGGTACTAGTTGGGGCAATATCTAATATTCGACAGTTATCTAGAACACTGGGCTGCAAGATCTCCTCTTTCCCTATGACATACCTCGGACTCCCTTTAGGCAGTGCCTCCCGGACACCATCAATATGGGATACAGTGATCGAGAAATTTGAGAGGCGGCTGGCGGGGTGGAAGAGAATGTATTTGTCGAAAGGCGGAAGGGTAACGTTGATAAAGAGTACTCTCTCTAATTTACCCACTTACTTCTTATCTCTTTTTCCTATTCCGGCAAGTGTGGCGGGTCGTATCGAGAAGCTTCAACGTGACTTCCTGTGGGGAGGTTTGGGAGATGAATTCAAATTTCACCTGGTTAATTGGGTGCAGGTTTGCCGTCCTATATCTGGGGGAGGTTTGGGAATCAGAAATCTAAGGGTCTTCAATTGTGCTTTATTAGGAAAGTGGCTATGGAGATTCTCAAGGGAACCGGAGTCCTTGTGGAAGAGGGTGATCGAGATGAAATATGGGGGTCTATGGGGAGGCTGGTGTACCAGAGAAGAGAGAGGGGTATACGGAGTTGGTTTATGGAAACACATAAGAAGAGGGTGGGGGGTGTTTAGCCGATTCACCAAATTTCATCTGGGTATGGGTTTCAGAGTAAGATTCTGGAGCGACGCATGGTGCGGTGATAGGACTCTGCAAGATTTGTTCCCGTTGCTCTTCCAATTGGGTAGTGCAAAGGATGTCTCGGTTGTGGAAGTTTTGGAGGTTGCGGAGGGACAAGTCCTTTGGAATGTTAACTTCAGTAGAAGGGCACAAGACTAGGAAATGAACAGTTTTGCAGAATTTTACAGCCTTATCTACTCCATTAGACCAAACCGATCTCAACCAGATGCCCTATGGTGGTCCCCCGCTGAGAAGGGTATTTTTACGGTGCGATCCTTTTACAAGGCCATCATACAAGAGCATATCCCTCAGTTTCCATGGAAGAAGATATGGAGAAATAAGGCTCCTCCCAAAGTGTCATTTTTTGTATGGACGGCTTCTTTAGGTAAGATACTCACTACCGATAACTTGAGAAAAAGGAGGATTATTATAGCAGATTGGTGTTGTATGTGCAAAGGAGCCGGAGAATCGGTGGATCATCTTCTCTTGCATTGTGATATAGCAAGGAGCCTATGGTATGAAGTCTTTGGTCGATTGGGTCTGGCGTGGATCATGCCAAAAACGGTGGAGGCTGCTTTGGCGTCTTGGCCAAGTATGAGAGGACGACAACCTATAAAAGCTATATGGAAGCTTATCCCTTCCTGTGTTATGTGGTGCTTGTGGCAAGAGCGAAACGGAAGGACCTTTGAAGACCAGGCGAGATCGTTAGAAGAGCTTAAAGTTGTATTTTTTAAAACTCTTTGTAGTTGGGCTACTGCTGTTGACTTCAATGGCATGGCCCTTCAAGAGTTTCTAGTCTCTTAGTACATGCCTTCTGGTTTTGATTAATAATATTTTTTTATTCATCAAAAAAAATATATATTCTTTTTGTAAATAAATTTTTACACATTTGATCATAGATACTCATATAAAAAGTCTAAAACTTATATAGACTATAGTTAATTCAATATTATACTAGTATGTGTTAATTATTATAAAATAATGTACTTATACTATAATATAAATAGACTAATAGTTTAGTATATGTAAATATTATATTATTACTAACATAAATAATCCGTAAAATTGAAAAAAGGGACCAGACTGGATTGGATTGAAACTGGAAGTTTCGGTTTCGGTGGTGAATCGTTCTGGTATCGGTGCTTAAATTTTTAAAACCAATGTATACCGGTTCGGTTCTAAAAAATGTACAAACCTGGACCAAATCGGACTAGTTTCACCCCATTTCACGAGTTCCAAATGCTATATTTTGTTCATGTAATTTTAAAAGTGACAAGACTTTGTACCTAGTTTGCCTAATGGTCTATTGGTTGCAATGTAGTATTAAGTATGGACAATAGGCTATGACAATTTGAGGGATGCCTGAGTTACTAGTTTTATATTACTTGGATCATTATCAAGAGTGAGAACATTTGCAAGGGAGTATTGATTCATATATTTTTGGTGCGGAAGGCAGGGGGGCGTGGGGGATTGGTGGTGCCTGTAAGGTACACTGGTGCTTTCGAATTAGAGATCTTGGTTAAAGCATAAATGTATTTGAATATCTTTTATTGCTTTCATGGATCATATTGAGGTGGGAAAACTTGATTTTTCCCTTCAATATTACCCAAATCTAAATTCGTTCAAGCCTTAGCAGAGTTGCTGATTGATCCGTTCATGTATGGGCATAGAAATTGACTGCTTTCATAATGCCTCAATGGAAGGCCCAAATCACATGGCTTATACTCTAAAATGACTAGTCAATGATACAATTGGAGCCCCATTGGAACATTATAAAGAGCAATAACTTCTTATTCTCAAACAATGTGAGATCCCATATATCTACCTTTATTACTTATTAGAATGGGGTATCACAATCTCCCCCTTTTTATTCCCAACGTCCTCTTCGGCCAGTCCATCGTTTGTATCACGGCTCAAGTCCTACATTTATGGTTGGGATAGGCTTTGATACCATTTGTAACGCTTCAATGGAAGGCCTATATTCCAAAAGGACTAGTCAATGATATAATTGAAGCCTCATTAGAATATTATAAAAGAGCAAGAACTTCTTCCTTCTCAAACAATGCCGGATCCCCCATACACCACCTACCCTTATCACTTATTAGAATGGGGTATCACAGTTTTTTTCCTATTTGTCAAGTTTGTCAATTATTGTAACACCCGAGTCTTACATTGGGAATATGAATAACCTACATAGAGTGGGTAAGTTGTAGTGCATATATGGCTAGCACTTCCCCTAGGTTGTTATAAATTTTTTCTATTACTGTATATGCTGGCTTACACATTTTTGCTGGGAATCAAATTAGTGCTTAGTTTTGTCTAAAAAAACTGGCTTGTGATTACATTTCACATACTAGACAGCCGTGATTGCTTTGTATTTCTGGAGGTTTAACTTTTCCTGGTTCATTTTTTGTTGATTCTAGAAAGAGAAGGTTGAGACATTTCTGCCATTGATTTGTTGAAATAATAATTGAATCTTTTGTGCTGCACCTTATCAGCATGAAGCCCATCATATGAATCTGACATGGTTCTATTCCCCACATAGTTCACAGGTTGGTCCTGCATCTGCTTGCATGAAAGTTTTACGGTCTGTTATTCAAGAAAGCAATGGTACTGATAGAAGTGCGGGGATTCTGCTTGTACAAGCTGATGCTCCAATAATGGTGAGCTTCTGACTGTCACCTTTCCATTTGCTTGTCTGGAGGGATTATGTATTTTTATGTTGCTTCAGGTTCCAGGAAATTCGGCAAAGCTCAGAGCTATAGAGATTGCAGCTGCTTACTCCTCCTTGTCTTTTGGAATAGGATATTTTGGAAACTCTATGGATCGGCCCAAGGTATCACATTCTGTCGAATCATAGTCTCTCAAAACTCTCTTCCTTTTCTACGTATGTTCGTTTTTTTTTTTTTTTGGAGTTTGATATCAATTTTGAACCCTGGTAGAAAGACATTTTTTTGTTGTCCATCCATCTCTAAGATACCAGGACATAAATGCCTTTTTGACTTTGGACTAGTGTAAACTGACTTTAAACGATGCAGTATGCCAGGAGGCAGATGGCATGTATGATGAAAATGAATGGCTTACATTGTGATCTTCCAAAGGCATTATACCTTAAGAAGATACTAAGAAAGTTATTCTTAGATGATTTTAAAGAATGGTGTTGTGAGTGCTGTCAGCTGTTTTGGTAAATCAAAGTAGTAAAATATAACAAAGCAATCCACAAAGAGATACACGGTTTGGTCTTCAGCCTAGGTGCATGGACAACGAGGAGAAAGGTTCACCATCTCAGAGTAGGAAGATTACAAAGCGGCTCAAAACTCTGCAAAAGCTGAAGCCCCCAGATACGCCCATAGGATTCTTTCTTACTCCCTTGGATATGAAAAAACTGAAGCAATAGATCTTATGTTTTTACCCCCTGGGTGTACCGCTAACAAAAAGACCGTAGGCCAGGTTTCCACCCAAATTCTCACACCTTGAACTCCTTCAACTTCAAAAGATCTTTAATGTCCTCAACAGAAATAATCTCACTCTTGAATCCTTTCAACATAGTTTTGATGAAGTGCTTGAAAGTAGGGCCCTGATCCTGATTGAAAAGCAACTTTTCTATCAATATTTTTCAGATCAAGAATAATTTAAATTCATAAAAATGACTTGTTATTGGTTAACCTTCTTTCTCTGGAGTGTGTTTGACCATTGCTTCAGCTATCACAAATTGTGTGGGGCTTAGGCATATCCCAAACTTCTCACCGGCTGCAACCCTGCAGCCGATGTCTCCTCTACAACCTCGTTAGAATCTGATCTGCTAGAGACTACTGAATTGCACCATGTGCTTGTTGCTCATGCTTTGAGTAAACCTTGATGCACTAACAGATAGCGTATCTTTTCTTTCCCAAGTCAAAGATTGTTACATTCTGCTCTTTCCATGGACTAAAATTGTTATTTGTATCAAACCTCTCTATTTCAAACTTTACTGCCAAGGTTTAGTCTTAAGGCCTACGTCTACAAATAGAAATGAAAAGAAAGTTTCACTAAATAAATGTTTTGAAGATTATGAAAGGCTGGTGACACAAAAGGCTGCATCAATTACGTACCTTTATTAAGTTTAGTTTGCTTCTGACATAGATTTAGAGCTTCTAAATCAAAACCCACATTTTTTCAGGTTTCGGTTCTTAGGAGTAAAAACCAGCGACGCAAGACCGGGATAGACCATTTTGAAGCACGTATTGATCTTGCGGGTGAAAAAGTGCAGTGATTGCCATCCTGTTTCTAGATTCTGTTATTTTTCTTTTGGGTCACTGCAGAATAGAGCTACTTCATTCATGTTTGGAAATGAAACTTCAGAGTACCAATGATGCAGCCACTGTTTGAGGGGGTGGTATTTCCAAAAATCCCTCGTTGCCGGGTTGTTGCTTCACATTTCGCTGCGTTCAGTTACTGAAAGCTTGCTGCTATGTCTATACCTTCAATCGCTGAAGCACAACCTGTGTACATTGGTGACCACTTGAGAATTGAAATCAAGTACTAGTGCTACCAAAATTGAGCCCATAATGGACATTTTTTTTTTTTAATTTTTTTATCCCCCTCTTGGGACGACTGGTTTTCATTTACTAACTCTTTTTGTGAGCATTTGCAGTTGACTTGACCAAGCATTAGATTGAGAAAATTTCAAAGTGATGTTTTTATTGGGATTTGACAAAGGTACGGTGCTCATAGAAAATATGTTTGGGAAATATCGTTTTGTCTTCTTTTCTAGTTTTGGAAATCAAACTAAGTTGCTCTGATGAAAATCAATTTTGAGATTGTTTTGGTATAGAGATGTTTGGATTGAGCGGAAGAAAATTTTGAGAAGATTTGCAAAAACATCTTGTTACTGAACATCACCTAAGAAAAACAAATAAACAAATTCCAGATAACTTGAGAAATGGGAATTGCTTTAAGCCTTCAGTTAACTTGTTGAGTATAAATGGTTTTTGTTATGGTACTGGCTTCTCACAATTTGGAGTTTGAACGTTGCATTCCTTCCATATGCTACTCATCAAACACGATGGAATTATTCAAGCTGCAATGCCTTACGTTATGACTGCAACATGCCATTTCATTAAGGCATGAATTTTTATATCCCTAATAAGTGAAACGTGGATGCCTAAAAAACTCTAATCACGCCACAAAGCAACAAAAATGATGGTAAATGGTTTCCTCTGTTTTTTTCTACAGAACATCAAATCCATCACCATTGATGCCTATGTCTTCCATCCGGGTTTTGCTCTTTATCGTCTCCACACAACACAACACATTTTTTTTAATTTTTTTAAAATTTTTTTGGTTTTATTATTCCTAAACTAATTGGATTCGTCTACTCATTATATACTACACATTTGGTAAGAGAAAAAAAATAAAAAATTTAAAAATTATATATAATGTGTGGAAATAATGAGTAAAATTTTTCTATCCATTATTAGAACCTTCATTAACGATGTTGTCCATGTAAAAAGTGCTTCATTTGATGATCTTGCATTTTCAATATCTTCAGGTAAGGCTGGGTTGGATGCCCTGCAACCCGGCCCATCTGCCCGTCCTGCTAGGTGGGGATGGGCAGGCAATCCACCTGCCCAAGTATGGGTATGGGTGGGTTCCAGACTACCCGCCCATATAGGGCAGATAGTATCTCTACCTTTGGTAAAGGAAGGAGGACCTTTTTGGGAGAGATCTAAGATAAAAATTTCTAACGTTGAACTTCCCTCTTCTAGAGGTGAGTCCAACAGTTTTTATCTTTCCCACCTCCTCCCACTCCAAGAGAGTACAAAAGACTGAAAAAGAAGAAACCAAATCCACTTCCCAATCATGTGTTGGTCTGGTGAACTAGAAATTAGTACTTAGTGTAGATTATAGAAAGGTTTATCTAAAACAAAAACATTAACGGAGTTTAGCAAAATTTACCCAGCATGGGAAAACAACAAAAAAATTAAAAAGACAAAAAAAAAGGGAATAATCCATGAAAAAGCATATCTATGAAGGTCCCTTTTCCCTTTTTGTTTCTTTTTCCAGGGTTTCTATGTACAATTTATAGCAAAAAACAAAAATGTAAGCCGCTATAAAGTTCTTCATGTTCCTTTTTTTCTTTTAGTTGGTTTATTCTTAATATTGTTTATATTGCCAGCGTCCCTTCAGTGACATGGTTCTCGTCTGAAGGATCTGAGGATTGAGTTTTGGGTCTACCAGCGCCTCGAGAAAATCCATAACCGAGAGAACTTCCCGTATTTTGACATAATAGCTGCACAAATAGACCATAAACTTGCAAATCTCCCTTATATTTTGGCTCAAAACGAGATAAAAGTGACCTGGTTCTCAACCATTATTGTATTGATTTAAATTTGGAAAAAAATATTACCTCAGTCAACTCCGACAAATGCCGGGACCTGAATTCATTGATCGTCGCTGCAATTTCGGACGCCGGTAGTTTTGCCTGAAGGAAACAAAAGAGATAAGAGTCTAATATGAATGAAACATGCTAGCCAAAATGAAAACATTTAGCATTCATCTTCGAAAGATCGTTTGGGGCTGAATGCTAGTAGTTTTTTTCCTCCCTTCCAAGTTTCAAGTCACATTTTTGTTATTTTTCTTCCCCTTCTCAACCTATTAAAAAAACATCATACATGTTCCATTTAAAAATGAGTTATTTTAAGGCATGTTTGGGAAGAGATAAGATGAGAATTTTGTGAATACTAGTGAAATGATTTGTGAAAAGTAGTGAAATGGTTTGAATTAAAATGTTTTATTGGGTTTTGGGAAAGGTGAGAGAAAAAATTGAATAGAAATATTATAAAGTTAAAATATTGTTAGAATATAATTTTTTAATACTATTTTTGTTTTGAAATTTGAAAAAGTGATATCCTTTTTTATGTTTTGTTTGAAAATTTGGAAAAATTGTAATGATTAGATGAAAAAGTTGAAGATTTGAAATTAAAAAGTGTTTGTGCTTGAGTGATGTTTGGAAAAGAAATTATGAAAAGTTTTGAGAAGAGATGAGATCATTTCAGTTCCCAAACAAGTCCTTAGACCAATCAACAGAACTTGATTCATTTGCTATTTTATAATAATGTCAATATCAGTGAGAA
This sequence comes from Carya cathayensis, assembly GCA_011037825.1. Classification (NCBI taxonomy): domain Eukaryota; kingdom Viridiplantae; phylum Streptophyta; class Magnoliopsida; order Fagales; family Juglandaceae; genus Carya; species Carya cathayensis. Next base: position 1,907,661 of record QGSO01000174.1, read on the forward strand.
TCGTGGGTAACAGCTCTTTTACATGACAGAATCTATGCTCATTCAATGGCTCATTCAATGACCAAGGATTAACTAAACACTTCCCCTTCAATTATCAAATATGCAACTCGATTTAGTTGCACACAACTAGCCATCACCCAATTGATTGCACAATGCATGCCATCACTCACCAATACAAAAAACATGTCAAATCACAAGACTTGAAAAAATAAAGTCCTATATGGACCACAGATACGATCAATTAGATACCTGAGCAAGAACAGCAGCTGCTAACTGCAGACTTGGTTCCAAGGTCTCTGGGACCACCTGCAAAGTTCTTCACATCATGAGCTCTCAAAACAAGGAAAGTTGAAAATTTACAATTATTTTTCCACCTTTATATACTTGGTTAATGATAAATAGCATGCAGCAGACACCATACCGCTGTAGCCCCTGCCTTTTCTAAATTAAGGCCATGATCAACATCGTGAGCTCGGACAAAGGTCTTCACATTGGGGAAATACTTGCTCAAAGCCCAAACGGTTCTATAATTTGCACCAGGGGTATCTAGAGTTACTGCTGCTGCACATGCTCTTTCAGCACCAACTTTATGAAGGACCTAGTCACCCAGTATAAAGAAAGTCAGATAATAAACCTGCAAGTAAGCATACTTCCATAAAGTTTGCCACACCTCTCGACTACCAGCATCTCCAAAATACACAGGAAGGTCCAGGGCACGTCCAATGGCCACTCTATCACTGCAGACAGCAGACAACAAGGCGAAAAATTACAACACCTTTAAGCTTTTCCTTTCAAAGTTGCTTTTAACCAAATTTCTTATAAAGATGTTTCTTTTGTTTTGACGAGTAACATTTCTTATAAAGATTAAAAGAATGGGATATTCAAGAGATAAATTTGAAGAAAAAAAAGATGGTCCCTCCTTGTCATATACATAGCAATAATTTTCTTTGACACAAAATTATCGTAGCATTCATTTTGACCAAAAGAAATATCACGGAATATTATTTTTAAATGCCCTTTGAGTTCCCCTCGATGTCATTGGCAAAGAAAAAACACTCCAACATGAACTGAGCCATGCAGACTTGTTGTAGACTGTAAAATCCATGCTATCAGAATCAACATGTTGACCATGAAGGTTATTTTTGCAATATTTTGGATGCAGGCATTTCCAAAGTGAAAGGACAACCATATTTTCGCACATCCTAATAATAGAATATTATCATAGAACTAATTATCCTGAACTTAAAGAACAATAATTGAAATATGTGCTAGAGATTAAAAGTCGATCAGTTACCTCCTCACATCGAGAGCAACAAAAGGAATCAATCGCTCTGAAAGAAGCTGGGCAATGATCTGGAGCCAAAAGAAGCAGAAGGAAACAAGATACTACTGTTACAAAAGCAGATATGTTATGTAGAAATTCACTTTGTTTATCAATGATTTTTTATGAATTTATTTAACTGGACCTCCAAAATATTATTACACCTGGCCAACTCGTCCAAATCCACAAATGATGATGTGATCTTGCAAATCATCTGTCTGGAAAAATAAATCAAGACTAATTACTGAACATACGCATATAATTTCTGTGTCCATGATACATCACATAAAGATCAGGACAAATAATATGCTATTTGCGGTCACCATATATGCAATCCGATGTATAAGAGTATATTTGCCTCTAGTGCCAGAAAACTCTACTTCTAAATAACATAAAGTAATGAAACAAGAATATACTATCATATGAAATGCAAAGAAAATTTTACCAATATACCAAAATGTTTTGCAGGCCATAAAATTTAAATGATGGAAAATGCCAGAGACTTGCACAGAAATCAAAATGTCACATGTTTAATGGGAGAGACATCAAACATGGGCCCCAGGACATGCACATATCAAGCAACTGCTGGGGCACATTTACCAATCGGAGCACAACAGTCACAACTGGCCAGTGTGTGCCACTAGCAGACCTCATAAATTAAGAAAACTACCATTAAAAAGTTGGATGTGTCACCCTACCACCACATATCAGGAAACGCGATTTGACCAGCCTCCCAAAACAATTATTCATTTGCAAGTGGAGTTCAAACCAAACTGGCTAAAGTGCACGGACTTCACGCTGAAGTAAAACTTCTCCACTTTTTTCCCGTGTAAACTTCAATACCAATGTACCATGTGTTAAGAATGCAAGGATGTACTTTTCTGATAAGTTAAATCTATTTTGGTATGCTTTTGTGAACTTAGAGTGGCAGCAAGCCAAGAAGGAAATTAAACACGTTATATGCACCTGATTCAGATTATCATTCACTTTCTAGTGACTTCCAACAGCCAACTACATTTGAAACTGCAAGAGGGCACAATTTTCCGTAGATAGAATTCAAAAAACAATCTGTGGCCTTGATAGAAAGGCACTTAGGAGATGAATAAATCAACACCACTGCAATGCTGTTAAAATATGACCACTCTGTCTATTCTCCATTATTTAGCCTCACTGATACTTAAAAAATAGTTAACTTGTATGAACAGAATTTTATTTCATCTTCTTGAGCATCTGAAGATTTCATAATGTATCAGAATGGAAAAAAATGATGATCAGTCACCACATGGATTTTTTATGACTGCACTTCTGACAGGTAAAATTCAGTTTGTATTCCACTTATAAACGATGAAGAGCAATAACATATAAAGTTCTGTAAACTAAAAGTGAGAATGCCTTCCCAGGATGTCACTAGCTGCTTAAACACTTAATATTTACAACCAATAGCAGTGGATTCTCACAGACATTTTACCTCACTCTCAACGGGTAATAAACTTCGAACATCATGCAGCTCAAAGCGAGAGGCCATTAACTGGCCTCCAGCAGCTAGCCAAGGTGTGATGGCCATCGAAATTCCCACCACCAGAAACAGCAAAGATGATAGCTGAGAAGACATTATACCCTGCAGAAAACACCAGGTAGTGAAATGTAGTACTCACTTCTAATGGGAAAAAATGAATTAGGGGTTGTTTGGGAACTTAGATGAAATGAGAATTCAAACATTACTCATAATTTCCTTCCCAAACATTTTTTTTTTATTGGCACCAGCTGTCCAGGAACAATGTCCTGACTAATCCCAGGGGTGCATAGGTTCTCAGCAAGGAGTTTCCTGCAAGTGCACCTCGGGAATTCAAGGAGAAAATCTCCCAGTCCGATGGCCCTAGAGATTGTTTGCACCCAAGAGGATTTGAACCTTAGACCTAGGGGAAGCATACCCCCAAGCCCAAGGCCTTTTATCACTTGAACCAACCCCTAGGGGGCAAACATTACTCAAACATAAAACACTTTTCAATTTCAAATATTCCACTTTTTCATCTAATCATTACCATCATTACAACTTTCCCAAACTTCCAAACAAAACACAAAAACAATACAACTTTTTCAAATTTCAAAATGAAAATTATATTAAAACATTATGTTCAAACAATTTTTTAACTTAATAATATTTATGTTCAACTTTTTCTCTCCTTTCCCAAAACCCAATAAAACATCTTACCTCAAACCATTTCACTACTATTCACAGAATTCTCATCTCATTTCATTGCCCAAACATGACCTTAGCGATAGTCATGAAAATGACAACAATCTATATTTCCAAATCTGAACTATTTCAGCAGAATGTGTATGGTCTAGCCATTTGTATTCTTTGGCAGAAATGAGATGAAACACCTTAAATAACCATACCAAATATCATCTAGGAGCCTGACCAAATAATGGAGAAGGTTGCTTGTTATGAATTGTTAGAAGTATAAGTTGACAGAAAATCCAGCATACAGTATAAAATATAGTAAAGTAGAACAATTTGTTGAATGCAAACGTCTAAGTCTTACAGCAAAAATCTACTAGTTTATAAGAAGAAAAACCTGAGTAACAGCTTCACCAAAAGCCACAAAGGCAAATTCTCCACCCGGTGCCAGAAGAAGACCAACTCTTATTGCAGATATAATTGAAATACCAAAAAGCCTACCAACTAGAGCAACCAGTATGGTCTTGCCACCAATCAAGAGTCCCAATGTCCCACTAATGACTGGAAAGTTTGAAACAAGAAGTTTTGGATCGATAGACATGCCAACCTGACAACCACAAAGACTTCCATCAATGACACAGACAATATCATACTGCTTATTACACTGTACACGAATGGTACTCAGATATTGAACTGGAGACATTTCTCGAATTTAGCCCATTGGAATTCAGCAGTGCGAACAAAGATTTTCATATTTAGAATCTCCCTTATGAATGAACATCTAAAACACGTGGTCAACAAGTGGCTTTACTATCAAACACAACAGTGCTTATGGAGAATTAAGAACAAGAACAGAAAAACAGATCTTAATGAATGTCAACATTACTGTTCATACCGTCATGAAGAAGAGACCCAATAAAAGGCCACGATATGGAGCAATATCAGACTCAACCTGCAAAGAAAATTCAGTTTCTGCAAGGAGCAATCCAGCCAAAAATGCTCCCAATGCCATTGAAAGTCCAGCCTGCTCTAAGGAGGAGAAAAAGAGAAAGTTGTTACTTAGACAGAATATGAGAACAACAAATAATAAAATGCAGTCATACCCTGGCTGTAAGTAGACTGGTCCCCAGAATAACAAGAAGTGTATTGGCAGAGAATATTTCTGCGTTTTGATTTTCTGCAATTTGTTTATAGATTGGTCGAAGCAACTGTAAAAACCACAGAATAGGAAAAAAAATTTTATCACACCACTGAAAAGGAAATTTAATGTAACACAAGCTGTATTCCATATTATCAAAATTCATTGAGATAATGATGGAATCCATTGACGAGGAGAGAAAAAAATCCCAGACATCTTATGAAAGGACACAAAAATGAAAGTAAAGAGAGTATTATTTTCTTTTCTTTTCTTTTTTCTCTTCTTACAACTGTGAGCATAAGTTTAAGCACTAGGGCATCGATAACCTAGAAATGGACTCTATATATCACTTATAAACCCCAAATAGTCATACCAATTACACAGAAGCGTCATCAAGATCCCCTTTGATAATATCATTGACCACAAAATTAATTCTAAACCTTAGCACTCAATGGACCGCAGCAGATTCTATGTAATTATATGGTCAGAAGTATCCAATGTATAGTGCCAGGGTCATGTTAATCTCAGAGATATCTGAAACTTACCAAGCGTCCACCAGCAATTATGGCAGCAATGGCAACCACTGCCTTAACAGCAGCCAGTCCAAGAGCTTCAGCAATGGCTTGGAAGCCAACCTGAAAGGCAACAGATGATTTTTCCTCATATGACAGAACAAGTGGCAGAAGAACCCATAGTGATGACAATAACAAACAACAATAGGCACAACTATAAGTAAATATTGTCCATATTTATACTCAGAAGAATTAATAAATTATTCTGTATTAAATGATCGTCTTTAGAGCACCACCAAAGGCTGCATATAACTCCTGTAATCTTAACACGCTTTACTAAAACAGAACACCAGGAAGACTTTAGTTCCCTAAATAATGAAACAAAGATGCAGCACCAAGGAACTTCTGAGGGAAAGAAAGGCATGATAATATGGAACGTTTCTATTGAACAACGTGATATATCCATCTGTAGTGCAACACTATTGTTTACTATTTTTACAGTTAACAGGTTAACTTCTTTTTTACCAGAAGTTAACAGATTAACATCTGTAGGGTTTCAAGTACCATCGGCCCTTACACAGTTCATAGAATAACTATTTTGACCAGTATGATCACAGATCATGTTTGAGTCATGAACAAGTACTGGCAGTGCCTCAGCAAATAAGTATTCATGGCATTCATCGCCATATGTAATCAAATAATAATAAGGAAAACACGAGGAAAAGAAAATATTACCCCGCCTTTGGATGAATTGGGAGAAATAAGAGGAATGAGTATCAGCAAAACAACAACAGCCAAATCCTGTAAGAAACCGAAATAAAGAAAACAATTATTCTTGAAACCCTATTTTTCTCTCAAAAATTATGATAAAATTAGAAGAGCAAAGTGCAGCCAAGAGAAAAACAAGAAGAATGGATATTCTTTTTTTTTTTATGTCGGGGAACCTCTCCAAGGCAAGGCCCTTTGGACCCACCCCTGCAAAGTAAACCTCATCCCGTGCACAGAATGGATATTCTTATCAAGAAAGAAGGATTTATGGTAGCCAAATACCAATATTATGCCTCTTTACATATTAGTTTCTTATTTTCCTCCCTGCTTATTGTGAAGATAGAGACACATGGCATGGTAAGCAACAACGTGTATGTCAGCAAACAAGAAGCAGTTCAGGCAGGAATATCATCTGAATAAAAGAGCTGCAATATCTCACTCAAGACATTTATTTCAAGGCAAGATACTTCTTACAACATACTTTCATAACTAACCTGGAAAAGCAAAACAGAAAATGCAGCACGCCCATGACGTGATGTGCTCTCACCTCGTTCTTGCAACACCTGCAAAGGAGGTCAACAAGATTTGCTTCACTTATCTACTGATAAAATATCAAATCATGGATTCCTGCTGTTTTCACTGACATAGAGATAAATTAAGTGACATGTTCAACCAGTGTCATAAGAGGCTGTGATTAGCCACATATCGTAATATCATGGATCAAGTCCAACAGGTACTTTTTGAAGATTTGCAAGACTTTAGAAGTAATTAATACTTGAAGGTGAAACATGATTCAAAGAATACATGAGTCTAATTTATAGTATTAGATTCTTAAGAATATTTCGTATTGGTGAAATGTTTGGTTTAGGAGGTTTATATATTGGTAAAATTGGCGTCAAAATTGGTGTCCTAGTAGAGGGAAACGGGAATGTCTAAGAAGTGGGAGCCAAAAATGCTCATTATAGCTACAATGTTACCTGCAATACAACAGCAGTAGATGATAAAGCCAGGCCATTCCCAATGACAATTGCAGCAGGACCAGTCTGCCCGCAAACAAAATGGGCAACCAAGCCAACCACCACTGCTGTCACCAAAACCTGCATTTGTTATGCAAATCAAGAGTCAACGGTAAACCAAACACGTGATTTTTTCATTGGAAAGATAAGTTTCATAAAAAATTAAGGAAAAAAAGAGGCACTAACTAAACACAGATGAAAACCCATAAAAGACGAAGTGTCTCAATCACCTGAGCAGAGCCTAAACCAAAAACATATTTCTTCATGGAACTTAGCCGTTCAACAGAGAGCTAAAATATCAAATTCAAAACATCAGTCAATGACTTTTCATTAGAACAGATAAATACAAAGATGAACAGCAAGATTTTATAAAAATAAACCCCACCTCAAGGCCAATATTGAATAACAAGAAAACAACTCCAAATTCAGCAATTGCCTTTGTCCCGTGGACATGACGAATGATGGAAAGGCCATAGGGCCCAATCAAGATCCCAGCAGCCAAGTAACCAAGAACGGGACTTCCTATAAGTACAGCAGATAAAATATACACCATCAATCAAACACTGTAGAAAACTTTGATCATAAACTAGAGAAGAAGAGAGAAAAATAAATAAATAAATAAGAAGAAGAAGAAGACTAGTAGCATAGGTGCAGTTGATGGCCAGGTGTATAAAGAACCAGAAACATTTTTTACACCAAAAACATTTCTGGAAAAGTTCAAGAAAGCTAACTAGGTGGCAAACAAAGAAAGTGATATATAGAATGGAAAAAAACTTCTTGATAGTTTGTTTGTTAAGAGTTCTGTTCAGTGATATGTGATCACACAACTTTTTAGTAAACAAGAATTTCATTGATGATATAAAGCAGCCTAGCCCAAGTACACAGGACATATACAAGAGCAACACCTATGCATGAGTGTTTAGCGATCCAAGAAAATCATGGCTATTCAAGCCATTGAAATCTGTTAGAATCAACCAATTGAATAAATTGTTTTTAAAAAATCTTTCTAAGCACATCCATTGACCACAATCATGCTCCTACATGAGTTCAAATTCTGAAAACATCTACAACTGCAACCTCATTACATTCCACAACAAAGTTCAAGGCTAGTTAAAAGTATATAAGAATTCAAATACCTCCAGGAATATTCTGAAATATAGGCACAAATATTACACTAGCAAGCAATAACCACAACATGTCGAAGAGGGAAGCTTCCTCCTCATTCACCTAAGAAATGATTGTTTACATGATCAGATCAAACAGTTGTAGACATGTGGACTTGAGACCAAAAGGTGGAAGTAGTGCAGGGAAATATGATGGCATACCTCTTCATGCGGAAGCTGAGCAATTAGTTTTTTTACTCTCTTAGGTATTTTCCGTAATTGTCGAATCAGAGGCTTTGCACTTGAGGATACTTCTTCTATACCAGCTTCAAAACTAGTGCTGACAACATCTGGAGGTTGCAGCAGCTGAGTATTCCTCTCAGCTCGATTAGTATAGAAGGTGACCCTGTGATTTATTTCAGCATCTTGTGATCAGTGGAAGGCAAAATTTTATGATAGGTATAAAAAGCTTATCAAAAAAATTAAGGCACAGGATGGTCTATCTGAAAAACCAAAAAAGAATATATATATAATATTTAAGGCATTCAAGAACTGCCTGCCTTCCTTTTTTTCTTTCTTTGGCAACACCAAGAGGGTATGACCCAAGAAATAAAAACCAGAAAACCACAAATGGGAAACTAGAAATGTAAAGAGTCGACAAAACTAAAATGACCAATTATTAGGGGGAAAGCCTGTATTTAGTAGTGACACATAACATTCCTGAAGAAAATAATATTATTCTTTCAGAAACAGAAATTTAGATCAGATGACTCATGCACACAGACTGAACAATAATAATTGAAACCAAGAAGTAGCATGCATGTGTGATACATACCCTGCTCCAAATAGCAACAACCCAACAACTAGCTTGGGCCATTGCTTCCGCACAGACTCCATGAGACCACGGAAAACTGATGATGGTGTCAACTCAGTCCCATCTACAGTAAAGGAGAAAAATGATGCAGAAAAGAAGCGAGAAGATTTCTTTACTAATGCCTTGGGAGCATTAAAGGGTGTCATCTCCTTTGTCAGATCCTTCTGCATGTCCTGCTTTTTTGTATGAACCACGTTCTTTGATTTTTCTGCTTCTAATTCAGCTTCCTTAGGTGAGTCTAGAGTTAGCTTTCCATTCTCATGATCACTATGATCATCAGATTGATTCAAGTATTCAGAACTCTGATTGCTTTTGCCAGGTTGACTATCTGGTAAAGGCTTGACAACAAAGGAATCACCATCAGTTGACCCATCACTGTCCCTTTCAACAGAAACATCACCAGAAACACCTTGGTCTGTGTTCTCCTCCTCAATCACGGCCTGTCCTTGGATCATTTCTGAAGGATCAGCATAAGAACTAGACAGATGTTTATCTGCCCTCTGTAATGCAATCTCTGCATCATTCACACGTTGTGTGGCCTCAAGTTCAAAGGCAACAGCTTGTTCTGCTAAAAGCATAATGTTCGTCACATCCTCCTCTGCTTTCAAGGCATCGAGTTGCGCTTTCTCTGCAACTTTATTCAACCTGTCGACTTCCTTCCGCAACTCCTCCCTTTTACTCTGTACACGCCTCAACTCTACCTCACAATTTGTCAAATTCTCCTGACATTCCTTAATCTCTTTCTGAGCAGCTGGAAGCGCTTTTTCCTCTTCATTAATATTATTTTCCCCATCACGCTCTCCGGAATCTTCCAAAGAATTATTTCCTCTTTTTGCAACCTCCAACGATTCTACCACCACCTGAAGCCTTGACTCGGTTAATGAAAGAGCCATTGTTGCGTTTTGAACAGCTTCCTTGGCAATGCACTCTTCACTCACCACCTCTTGGATAGCATCAAGGGTAGAATTAACATCATTCCAAGCATTTGCTGCGTCATCCTGCAAGGCAATTGCAGTCTCCGATATCCTCTGAGCCTTTTCCTCGAAAACAGTGCTATTGAGCCGTGCAACTTCTAGTTCTTTCATTGCCTTTTGCAATAATTCCCTCAGTTCATCCACGCTAGGTACTTCCACTTCTTCTCCTTGCCCCTCTTCTTCTCTGGAACCACTAAACTTGCCACCATCAACTCCTGAGTTCTTATCACTACTTTCCATGAAATCCACATTTCGACCATTCCCATTAGCATATGCTAAAGAATCATTACTTTGACACCATGTCCAAACTGCTCTTGACCCTTTAAAGAAAGACCATCTCAAATTTGAACTCCAAAATTGACTATGAAAGTCACCAGTGTCAACCCTAGTTGAGTTCTTGGAACTACTAAAAGCAATAATTTCTTTTGACTTCTTACTTAAATGCGGCTTCAAAATAACTCTCGAATTACCCATAAAGTTGCAGCCAAAACCTCTGCTTTTAAACTGCGAATGGGAATTAAAACGATACAAAGCCTTATAGCTCGTACCCTCACAGCCATGGTACACCTTCGGCTGCCTAAAACTACAAGCAAAATCCATATCTCTCAACCTTTGTGGAAGATTACTCTACGGTGAAAATATCTTCATACAAACTCGACAATATTTTTCAGACATACGACACCCTGTAGTCATGCACCTGATAAAAGAGAATCAAATTCAAAAAATGAAACGTAAATTTTAAAAAACTGAATCCTGTCCTCATTACTTCCGTATAAAACCGATTTTCAACAACCCTAGAACCACGAAAATATGCGTAGGGATGTTGCATATACCCACATAGGCTCATAAATCATGTTATTTTTTATGCCAGAATGAATGTGATCGAATAAAAATTGGCATTATTTTATGCTGCTAGCCATGAGCACCAGTAATCGTCACAGCGTGAAAATAATTAATATATGTATATAAAAATCTAGGCGTACGTAGGCATCTGTATGAATGGCTGGACTAACCGATCATTATTAGGAACTTTGGGATCGAGCTGAGAAAATCAATGGCCGATTGTTCGAGAAGTTACGGGTGGAAAATGAAGCAACTAAGAACAAATCGATTAGACCTTATATCATTGGACTTTTCTTCTTCGTAGTAAATGAATATAGTTTCTCACACTAGGCACTGCTTTCTCTGTACTTTCTCGCCGTTTGTTTGGAAGGTAAGAAACTCCGAGAAAAATGAGAGTTGTCTGAGAAATCATGCTCATTGAGACTAATTTTAAGTTAAGTGACTTTACAGAAATGACCTTCATGAATTATAATAATACCAGTCGATGTACTCGAGGTATATCCGCAAAAATCCTACTACTCCCACTCGCACTTGATGCGCGTGCGTAACACCATCCAATGGTGCAACTAGGGGGAGTTTGATCTGTCCCGTTCTAGGAGGTTTTGTGGACTAGATGGGACCAATTTGGTCTAATTTTTCCCATCCTAGACCAGGCCGGTCCAGTCCAATCGGTTTGTTTGGTCTGGCCTTTTTCTTCTTCTTCTTCTTCTTCTATTTTGTTTTTTAAATTAATTGAGAAAAAAATTTATTTAAAATACTTAATTAAAATTAAGTGACTTATTAAATGAAAATTTCATAATAAATTGTACAATTATTAATATATACTTGTATTATATATTATAGTTATACATTAAAAACAAATAATAATACATTGATCTAAATATATATAGTACAGACTTAGTACCAATACTATAACTAATAACTATACTAGTAGTATTACTAATATACTATATGTTAGTAATAAATTGGTAATACTATATTAAATAATACTCTATGTAGTTATAGTGATTTAATACTAACATATTAAATTAACTATAATAATATACATATACCATAATTTATACTATAACTCTTATAATATGTTAACATATTAATATATACTAGTACTATATATTATAATTATACATTAAAGAATATAATACTAATGTAATATTGTGATATATTAATAATTAAGTATATATAATTATTTATATAAATAATAAAATATATATTTTTTTAATTTTCTTTCAGTCCAGTCCAAAGTGAAAAACTCTTGGACCGTAGACTGGACCGAATGAATTCGGTCTTATATAATTTGGTCCCGTCCAGTCCAAAAATAGCTGGTCCGGTTGGTTTCTTCGATTCGAATCGGCCGAATCTGTCCCCTAGATGCAACAGTTTAGAATTCGAAGTTTTTGTATCTCATTTGATGGAAATTCATGGCCCTTAAAATAAAGTTTACTAAGTTTCTAAACTATGGAGGCGTTATATGGTATCATAAATCTCAGATACCATATAATGCTACAAAGTCAAATGATATTTACAGTCGTTAAGTGCGTAAGCACTATTCAATTACTTAAAAAAATTGAGTGAATACAGAATTTATATAATAATAAAAAAGACTAGTTTTTTAATAATTGACCTCACTCTTTTTTAAAATGATTGTGCAAAGCTTGCAAACTTCACGACTATATATAATATTACTCTTAAATAAAACATAGCCAACATGTATCTTTACAAATATATTCCAATACCAAAAATTAAAAGTTAAACTAATAAAATAAAAATAATAATATATCCACTTAAATTACTAATTTTTCTCAATTTTAATATTATTAAATAAAGAGCAATTAATATTTATAATTAATAGCCGTTGGTCCCTCTATTCATTTATACAAAGTTTGTGAGGCTTTTCATCACTAACGTCATAGAAACAAAGAAGATGAATAAGGAGATAAAATATCAAGTTCCCAACACTTTGATCATGATAATTTCCCAACAAAAGAACTAACTTGAACAAGAATGAACACATTGATGATCAATAACTTTTGAAATCAGCTTTAAATCTCGAAATTATATCTCTGCGAACAAATTTAAGTTGGCATATAAGTTTCAAGAATTAATGCAAAAAGGGTATATATGCAACCATGTTGTAACCATAATATAATTTGAAGTGTCTTCTAGGATTGCTCTTGTGTAGTACTATTGCCCTCCGGTTCTTCTTCCGGCTTTGGCTCTACGACTGCTACTTCAGGTGACAGCGTCGAAGTCAGCTGATCATTCTTCTTATGTGAGGTTGCCTGCAAAACATGGTGATAATTTCCTTTCTCCATGAAGAGCCGAGAGAAATGGTGCTTGCAGTAGAGGACTCCATCAAGAGCAGCATATGAAGAATGTGTCAATGGACACCCTCCATGAGCACACCTAAAGCATGTCTTGTGGTAGCATTCTCCTTCTAGTGTCACCTATTGGGTAAAGCCAAAACCCAACAATAACAATAATTAAAGGGTTAATAATTTGTTCAAGAAGACAACCATCTCAACTTTGAAGAATCCTTCTACTTGAAGGCCGCTAATATACAAAGAGTGCAACCTCCGCATGCTATTGACATGATATAATTTGATTTATAAAAGAAGTAGATATAATCTTTACGAATATAATTTTCTCGAACAGATTTGGAATATTTGATGAATATTGTAATTTTCTTCAATTTCTTTTATGGATATATGATTTAGATGAAAATTTTAAAATGTAGAGCCCAAAGAAAAGTAAAAGAAATGGAGATTAAAAATAAACAACAAATGTTCAAGCAACAACCTTTTAAATAATTATAACCAACCTTTTCTAGAGGATACACCGTTTTGGAGCAAGTTGCACATTTGTCTTGTGTTCCACAGAACATGGAAGAGAGCTTGCTTGGAGCCCTAGTCTATAAAAGATCAAATTTCTCATGTTATTGTCATAAATTAAAAAATAAGTTATACTATATACAGTTATTTTTATGTACTTTTTACGCACTCCACTTATATGATTAGTCTAAACAGTTATTTTATATTAAAAAAATGTAACGCAGCCAATCATATCAGTTGAATATGCAAAGAATACGTAAAAGTGACTACACATAAAATTTTTTAAAAATATAATAACCGATAAATTCTTATAAACTGAAAAGTTTTAACATATAAAGGCACCAGAAATACATTTATTATTTATTTATAAAAACTAGCCTTTTGATTCACGCTTAAATAAAATAAAATAAAAATGTTAGGAATATAAATAGAATTTTAAAAAAAAAAACAGACAAAAAAATTGACATAAATTTCACAATCTAAGATTTTTTGTTATAATATACTGAATCTGCTTTACAATAAATAAATAAAAATGACAATTTAATAGACTGGCTGTGTAAATTTATATAATAATTTTTTATAAATTATTTTTATAGACCTCGCACTTATCGAAACGAATTATTAACGTACCAGCTGCTCGCCTTGCCTCTCAGAAGATTTTGCTGCAGTTCAAGCACAATATATACATGATGTTGTTAGGAAACATTGAATTACCAAGGCAAAAATGTCGCCTATAAATTTTGTAAAAAATATCAAAACATAAAAGGTTTGGGAAGAAAAATCTCACATGTTTGAAAATTCTTGCTGAAATTGCCTGATTCCTTGAAAAGTTGCTCAAAATGAGGCTTGCAGTACAGGACGCCATCCATGGAAGAGTAGCTGCTCATCTGTTTATAGGATCTTTAGAATTACAAGAACAATCATGACATGCATACACACACAAGTTATAAAGTGTGTGTATGTACAAAGAACATACACAAGTTTCACCTTGTTAATTACATTGGAATCACAAAAGTCAGAACTTAGTAACAATGTTTCCCCAATACTACAAAGAACACGTATCAAAAGAAAGATAAAAGAAACTGACAATGAAAGAGCAGGGAAAAGAATGCTCTAGGAAAGAAAAGACGGATCAAGATACTCTTTAAAGTTCGAACTTGAGAGCCACAAGTGGGTGAGAAATACATGAAGTGGACCTTACAATATTTATCCCGCCCGAATAGCAATAAATGTTATATAGGGCTCATTTTATGTGTATATCTTTCTCCAATCGAGACTCTCGAGCTCAGACAAGAACTCTAAAAATATTTTTCCATAAAGGATAACATTGAAAGATTGAGGGTTGAAACGGAGGGTAGGGAAAAGGATCCAAGATATTATACCGAAAGAAATCCTTTGCAGTGGCTGCATTTGAAGCAGGATTTATGGTATGTTATTCCTTCAAGAGAAATCAGATCAACCACATAGACAGTCTTTTCACAAGTATTGCATTTATCCAGAGTTCCTGTGAATGCCATTTTTTTTTTTTTTTTTTTTTCTGTTTATGCTTTTCCCTTCAGGCAAGACCTCAACCTCGGGAAAGCTCTTTTGCTAGATTAAGTTCAGGTTGTCTGAGGATGAAAGGGAAACTCCACAAGAAAGAACCCCAATTTGTTTTTCAACAAAAATACCTCAGACAAAGTGAACAACAAAGTCTTTGATTTGTTTAAACAACACTTTGTTTATATCAGATTGTTATGGTGTTAGTGAATGGTGGGTTAGTGAATGGTGGATAACTGAATGGAGATCCCAATATTACGAGGCAAAGATGACAATTAATGCTCTCTAATTATGGACAATCCGAATGAGTTGGAGTGAAAGAAGGTTTGGTGCTCTGACCTTTTCAATAATGATAAAAATCTTGGGATGCAAAGTTATAGCCAATTGTTTTTGCCATTCGGTACCTTGGTGGTTACGTTAGCTAAACATAGACAATTATTGAGTATTTTCCCAGAAAATGAATGGTTTGGTAATCTCATCTCTTATAAAATATTATGTCTAATTGAGAGTATTACGTGCCCATACTTGCAACTGCTCGATAATAACTCGGTTAAGAATGATTTCTTTGAGCAATATCGAATGTATTAATGGTCCTAATCATGTGAGCTGATGCAGCCGTTCATTAGCAAGAGAAAGAAGGAATGTCCGGCACTGAGGATGCTTGAGTAGTTGCATTTGATCTAAGAAGGAGGGACAAAACTATGATAAGAGAGCAGCTTCTGTGAATGTTCCATCTTTATTTGCACTTTTACATAGTATAAATAACCAGAAATAACTGAGCCAATGTATTTACACATTCAAACAGTAACTCCAAAGTTTCACTACATTTAATTTAATGACAAGGTTTAACAATATATATTATATGCTGAAAATAGAGAGGAATGAAGGTAACAAGGAAAGTCATGCAACCCATGAGAGTTAACCATGCTAACCAGCCAATTAGGGAGGCAACACAACCCGCTGGCACAGTATGAGATCTGAGATGGTCTTTCCATGTCGGTCAATTCTCCGAGAGCAGTTGACACCGCCATCTAAAATGTTTCGGACCACAACGTTCAAGGATTGAATTCCCTTAACATCGTATATTTCCACGTTGACATGTGCATCAATCCATTTGTCCGTGTCTTTGGCATCCGTATTGGGAAATGGAGAGGTACTTAGAAGGGTTGAGACTACTTCCTTTACCCATTGGGGTGTTATGATCAACTTCAACCTCTCAATATCTGGAGCGAAATGTGGGATGATGGAAAAATTCAGGTCATTTCCTTTATCACCAGCCCTGCTATGTGCTACGTCATAGAGTGGAATCTTCTGGCCAGATGGAGCAGGGGAGAGGATGATTTTGGGAGATGATACATCCGAGCAAAAGTTGTTGGTGTCTGCATGATCCATTGGTGGCAACAAATATTCATGCAAAACATTGGTTTTCGTAAGATCTTTGGAGCAAATTCCTTGGTCATGAGATTTTATTACTAGGGTCTGTTTTACTCCACTTTGCCATAGAATGTGTTCACGATCAACCTGGAAGACCAAACATTTTATTACTACTTTCCTGAGATCAGAAAATACGAAGAATATCTTTGACCCATTACCCAATATATTTGACAATTTAATTTGCTTGGTGAAGATTATCACAAGCTTTGGTTCAACAATTCCTGATCCTAGGAGCATCATGATCTTGACTGCAGATAACAATAAAAAACTGATATAGTTGGAGAGAGAGAGTACCAATTGCTTCTCAAGAACAATCTCTTTCTTGTGTCCAGTACTGCATTCAGTAAAAATGAAGAATAATCATGTCAATTACAAATCAATCATTATCATGGTAGCAAGGTCACGCATTAAATTATTCTTAATCAACAGGTCCTAGAAACGAAAATGGATGTTCAAGCTGATAAGAAACTGACCTGATGCCGCCACCACCAGCTGGTCCATTTGTATATAAAGCAGTGAACTCTCTAGCAAATTGGATTGCATGTTCCCTCAACTCAAACAAGCCATCCATACGTAACCTAATATCTTCACTAGCTTTCCACCATGAAGCACTGTCATCAATGCTGGTTGCCTTCACGCTATCAAGTCCAATTATATAAGAAAGAATACGATGGTTAACACCAGGAAATACTTCTTCCATCCATGATCTCACCTAATAAAATTTGAAAGGAACATTCCCACAGAAATTCAGCAGAGTCAATAAAGTGAGTGTCACTCTGATAGATCAGATTCAATTTAATTCACACTTTAAAACAGAGGCCCACACAAAGGTAGTAAGCTTATCCACCAGAAATTCAGCAGCTTTAGCACGTTTAATACACTCATATCCTCCATAGGATATTTCTCCCCATCCTTTCCATCCACAGTCCTGAAATTGTAAAAAGGTTAGAAACTCGGAGGAAATAGAAACATCCCAAGGACAAAGGGAGTAGGCATCGCTAATATGCAGTATTATTTCAAGAAAATGTCTGCACCTAAGCATCAGATAATTTCGAATACAGACCATAGATTTCTCGTTTTACTTTTATGATTATATAAATATTTACCATTTATATAACCAAAAGGAAATAATGCATACAACAGATACCTTTGGAACCAACTGCAGGAGTTTATCAGGCACTAATGCAGCAGATGGTTTTGCTCCAGTGCAGAGAACCTTAGAGCTTGATAATGGGTGGAACGTAACATCCTGAAGATCAATTATCTGTGTTCAAGGACAAAACTTCAATTTCTTTTCATTTTTTTTTTCTGATTCATATCTGCAATTATGAAAACTAGTTGCAAACAAAGGTCTAACTTACTACATCAGGTGTGACATATGCACTTGGATTGCCAACCTCATAAAGAAGTTGTTCGGCGCAAGTATAGGCATTTAATACCCCACCACTGCCTTCTGCCTTTGCTACACGTACGTTTCCATCATAACTGATTTCAGCATAAGGAAGTGACAAGTCTAGGAGCTGGGGGAAAGACATATCCCTATACTTGTCTCCTGAAATCAAAACAATGAAAAACATTATGACAATCAAATAAAATTCATATAAGAACTTCATTTATACCTCTATCATCAAGCTAAGAGAGAAGGTCACCTGGGTGCATAAAATATCCTCCTGTGAGTTGACAACCACACTCTAGAAGGTGGCCAGCTAGAGACCCCTGTGCTAGCTGCTTTAACTCGTCCCAATTCCAACCTAGTTCATAAACCTAACATATACCAGCTTGATCACTCAACGTACCATCCGAGAGTATATGATAAAACAGAAAAGTCAACATAATGAGAGGACTCAATTTATCCACAGTGTTGTATAATCTTATTGACATATCAAATTAAAATTACTATATACTTTAACAATAAATATAGTACGACTACAATACATTTCATATATCAACATGCTACTAATTCTTTGAAAAAGAAGGCATAGAAGAAGAGCAGAAATGATAGGAAGGAATCAAATTGCATACCATTGGCGCTAAGAATAAGGCAGCATCTGCAACCCTTGACGTAATTATCACATCTGCCCGGTACTTTTCCAGACATTCAACAATTGGAGCTGCTCCCAGATACGTGCTAACACCCTTGTTAGATTATGAAAAAATATCAAATTCAACTTTACAGGTAGCATTACAAAAAAGGGGCAGGAGAATAAAAGGAAAGGGCATGAACTGCCATGCATCAAGTTTTTTGTTCGAAGAATCTGATAGATAGTTCATGAAAAATAGTTTACATCCTTCATGTAATTTGACAAGTACGCAAGTATTACAAGGGGCAGGAGAATAAAAGGAAAGGGTATGAACTGCCATGCATCAAGTTTTTTGTTCGAAGAATCTGATAGATAGTTCATGAAAAATAGTTTACATCCTTCATGTAATTTGACAAGTACACAACATTTCAATCAAAGGGTCCCTTGGCTTAAGTGGCTACCATCTAATGGAAACAAAATTTTGAAACAAAAAATAAGGTCTAAAAACTAGCAGATAAACATCAAACTTAAATAAGGGTACACACAAGACCAGATTCTTACACCTTCACTTAAATACGATTGCTCTGAACCTGAATGGATAAACAAGGAAAATAATTCTACTGTAAGTTATAAACCTCTGCATCAAAACATAAAGGGGAAAAAACAATAAAAAAATCTACATGATACACAATTTTATTGCATTATTGTTCCCAATTCATATGAAGATTGCTTGATGTTGATTTTAAATATTTATTTCATTCTTTTAGCAACCTCTTATGTGACCAAGCATACCAGATTTTGTGTCAATAACTTCATGAGCCACAGCGACACAGACACGAAGCCCCAGGCTGCCAGCTATTTCTAAAACTTTTTCCTGGGCACCACAAGGATCCACTTTCCGGGAAAAGGACAGGTAAGATTCAAAGGACAAAAAGTCAGATCAAATAGATACTCTGCCCAAACAATAAAGAAGTGATATGTAACTTGCATAGTGATTATAATAGTAGCCTCTTACTTGCACCCATATTTGTAATTATGCATATTTGTCTCTCCATAGCCAAAGGTAGCAGCAAAAACATCCAATCAGAAACTGTCCTTATAAAAAAAACATCCAATCAGAAACTGTCAAATTATTGAAAAGTACATTTTTTCATAAGTAATGAAAGTCATTGAAAAGTACTAACGAACGAAAATGTGTGGAAACCATATATCACAAAAGTGGATTGAAGTGATCAACGTAATAAAAGCAAAACATAAAACTAAATAAATAAATAAAAATTAATATGTTTCCCTAAATAAGTAAGAAAATTTCTGGGACAGCTGTTTAAGATATCTCTCTTTCATTTTTCAAATAAGAGTGGATATACAAATTAAGGAAAACACATGAAGGAGCTATAGTTTTACGACTATATAGAAGAAGGAACTTTTTAGCGACTTGCTTTCTCAAGAAGTCTAGACAAGTAGTAAATAGGTTTAACGGCTTCTCAATAGTTATACTTGGCTGTAAATAGAAACCTTTAGTCCAAACTTATGCAATGCAGTAGAGACATAAACCAGACATTTAAACATCATAAAGCCAAAAAATTTGCTAATGAAATATTGAGTTTTCGTTCTCACCAGAAGAAAAGGTAACTATATTTGGGTGCTTCTAATTAATTGTGTGTTCCCTTCCCGTTTTGATGGCAGTAACTCACATAAATATCATAGTGCTAAAAAACCTTAAATTCCTATTGAAAAAAAGGAGACATACTTCGTGAATCATAACCATCACCACCAGAAACCATAACTTGATATCGTTCAGCAAGTGTCCTTTCAGCTAGGCATTCTAGTACAAGATAGTTTAGCTCTTTGACTCTCTGAAGCAACTTGAGAGCTGCCAATGGCCTGTCTCCTCCAAACCCAGCTCCACAGCCGATGTAAACCTTCTCCCTTCGCTTTTGAGGATTTTCTCTCTGCATCAAGGTCAACATAATCAGCGTTCCTCTACATCTGAATGCCTGATAAAAGACAACTGAAAGTGAAAGAAACTGAAGGGAAAGCAAAGCAAAGTACCAGCTTGATCACACAACTATGAATCTCATCGCTGTCTTGGTTTTCCATTGTCAATTGAAGTTCCCACAGAAAGGTGGACCTGCTAGCAAATTAGTGATCAGATGTCATGCCCAAGTAACCCCCATCTAATGCAACTTTATTAAGAAGACAGCCTCTTCTGGATGCTTTGTTGAAACATGACATATATCAATGTTTTTAGGCCCTTTTCTCCTTGGAAAGTGAAATCATGACAGAAAACAGTCTGTGCCCCTGGTAGATAATGTGATGATTTGTGATTTTAATCTGCACAAGCTCTACAATTGGAAAACTGCCAAGCATAACTCACAATGATGTGTTGTCTAATTATTTGAAATTTGAATACGATTTCAGCAGGATACTTTTCCCAAGCACCAAATATAGCCCTATACCCCCCATTTGGTTCAATGAAATACCAACGATTAAGGAAAATGTGTAACAGGCTTTATTACTAAAGAATCAACTTTTTGAACTGAATAATTCCCACTCGTACAGCAGCCAAATTTCAAAGAGTGGGATCCTAAAAACCATATAAATCAAAAAGAAAAACTTTCGTTGTCGTAATACACACTGGCCACTGAATTATCCCCGAAGAACTCAAAGTTTACAAAATTTTGTAAACTCATCAAAGTCCGACTTATTATGAACATTTGGTAAACCTTTCCACCACCATAGGAGCCCATAAGTTTCTCAGCATCAAAATATCACCAGAAATTGCTCAGAATATCCATTTCATACAAAACCCATCAATTAGCAATCAAAAACAAGCCTTTCGTTCCAACAAACTAGCAATCAAATGGTCCAATTTATCATTTGTGCAAGCATTAGTTATCCTTTAGTAAGCATATCATATAAAACATTAGAAAGAAATACTTCGTATAAAACATTCAAATGTTTTGGGCAGATACAACTGAAAACAAGGAGTCTACAGAAATTTAAGCTTGAAAGAGATACCAACTCACCAACAAAGCAAAGGTGTAAGGGTACTGCCGCTGTAACGTGTCTATGCATTACAAATTTGAAGATTTTACTGAAATTCGATCTGGTAAATTACCTTATTGGCCTTCGTAGCTGAGCCCATCTTTTGTTTCATGGTTGGCTAATTTTGGTGGAGAAAGAAATTCGGCTACCTACTCCACAGTCCACCATTTCTCAATTCTCAGTGACCTTTTCAACTTCGCCATTTCAATCTTTTTCTTTTTATAAAAAAGAAAAAAAAATTTGGAGTACATATATTTTATAATTGTAAATATATCTTTTCATCATAAGTTAGCCTATACTATACTAAGAGCATTGGTATTGGATTGATCATCTTAATTTTCAAAATTTGAAAAATATATCACTTTTTAATTTTTAGCTAATCATTCAACACTTAAAATCTATACTGAATTAACCATCATATTCTCTATAATAATAAAATATTATTATTTTTTATTATTTATATTTCTTTAATTAATTTTTTAATACTTCTTTTATTTTATTTTCATATTTTTTAATCTATAATATAATAATTTCATATGTACAATAGATGGTGAAATCTTATATTATATAAATAAAAATTTCATATGTACAATCCATAAAAATTCCATATATATAATATAATAATATCAAATGTGGGATGAATGTGAGACAAGAAATAATAAAATACTAGTTTGAAGAAGCTATAGTTGTTTTCATATATAAAATTAAGGCTGTAATCGAGCCGAGCCGAGCTGGTTTTTGGCTTGCCGAGCTCGGCTTGACTCAAAATACTCGAGTTCGAGTTCGAAATTTTTTTTAATTCTTTGTTCGAGCTCGACTTGATAAGCAAAATTCTCAACTCGAGCTCGAGCTCGAGCTCGTCCCACAAACGAGTTCGAGTCGAGCCAAGCTCGAGCTCGAGCTCGAGTTTGATTTTTTTTTTAGAATAAGCTTTAATAATTAATAAATTAAATAAATAAATAAATAAACTAATATTGAATTTATACAACTAACAAGTAGAACCTCTATTAAATTATAAAATTATAAAATTTTAAAAAATTTATAAATAATTAATATCTAACTAGTTGATATTTATCTAAAATAACAATATATTATATGCCTACATATATTATTAATACACACACTTAATATGATAGCATATACTTATTTCATATATGGTTCCCATATATTAGTATATGAAATTATTGAATTTTACCGACTAATTATTATACAAATTATAAAATATACCTATGAAGTATATTCACTATATAGACATAAATAATTAGAATACATATTATATATTTAATTATAAAAGTGGTATGCTTATATTATTAGCTAATACATATATATATGCATAGGTGTATGTATATATTTATCAATATATGAATGAGTTTTAATCGAGTCGAGCTAACGAGTCGACTCGAGCATAAACGAGCCTTAGTCGAGTTGAGTCAAGTTTTCTCGGATATGTGTCATTTACAAATCAAGCGGGTATCTGCTTTAACGAACGAGCTTTTTTTTTTTCACGAGTCGAGTTCGATTCGAGTTTAACCGAGCGAGTACCGAGCGGGCTATCGAACAGACTGGTTCATTTACAGCCCTATATAAAATATGGGATGAATTTACTGTAACTAATATTTCATATAAAAAATGTTTAACAAATTTAATGTGAATTTAATTTCATCAATATTCTTTAAAATATAAAAAGCATTTACCTTTGACTAATCCAATACCAGTGTTTTAATAAAATTTAAGTTATCAGCTTTTTGAAAAAGGATAATGTTACGTACGCTTCTATTTAGGGACTATTCATATAGGCCTGAATAATTTTCTCTCGTGCTACACAGCACTCCTAAGATTTAACACACTCGGCACTCTTGATTACTTGGAAAAAAAATGAAAGAAATTTTGAAGCATGACTCAAACAACCCAGTAGAAGCAAGCACACTTTTGTTCTCTCATTTGAAGCACAATTCGAACCAAATTTTTTTCAAGAAAGAAGAAGATCAGCCTTTGTCTGAAACTCTAGATTTTGAAATCTCATACTCTAGATCCCTAATTCTGATACTCTAAACCTTAAGTCCTAAATTTGAGAAATACATCCAAGAATCTAGAAGAAAGAACAGATAATCGAGAAAGTATAACACATCCAAAAATGATATGTACAACCGAGCTTGCGGCCCCACCGCGGCCTCACGTCCACGTGGAAAATGGAACGACGTCGTTTGACGTTTAACTGTTCCCTCCCTTACCCTTCGTTTCCCACCTACACCCATCGTGTTCGAAATTTCCCCTCCCCTTTCAGTTCTTCCTCTCCCAAATCGAGACCCTTTCCCTCGTTTCCCCCTTCCCCCTTTCATCTTCATCTCCCAAATCGATCGACCCTTGCCCTTTCCTTCGTTTACCCCTTCTCCCTTCCATCTTCCTCTCCCAAATCGGCATGGAAACCCCCCACCTTCCTCTCCGAAATCAACCGACCACCTTCCACGGAGTCTTTCACCTTCGGCTACATGCAAGCACGATTTCCCCCATCTTTGTCCTTTAAACTTGGCAGATCTATGGTTTTTACAAAATTCCCACGAAAACCCCACCTTCCTCTCTGAAATCGACCGACCACCTTGTACGGAGTCTTTCACCTTTGGCTACATGCAAGCACGATTTCCCCCATCTTTGTCCTTTAAACTTGGTAGATCTATGGTTTTTACAAGATTCCCACGAAAACCCCAACTTCCCACTTGAAATCGCGCCTGAACCCTAACCCTGCGGCTTAATCCTAACTGGTGTAACCCTAACCCTAACCCTAACCACCATGTACAGAGGAGGTTAGTCCGCTTCTTTTCATCTTTGTTTTGGTTTTACTTTCCAGAATACAATTGGATATATAAATTAAACTTTATGTTTTCCGATGGAGGATTAGTTCATACATATCCAATATTAGGTTATCATTATTTTGGAGGGATTGACAACTGGGTTGATTAAATCAGTTGGTTTGTTGCTGCGTTAGAGTTTTATAGGTGAATGGCTTGTTTTCATCTTTGTTTTGGTTTTACTTTCCAGAATACATTTTGATATATAAATTAAACTTTATGTTTTTCGATGGAGGATTAGTTCATACATATACAATATTAGGTTATCATTATTTTTGAGGGATTGACAACTGGGTTGATTAAATCAGTTGGTATGTTGCTACGTTAGAGTTTTATAGGTGAATGGCTTGTTTTCATCTTTGTTTTGGTTTTACTTTCTAGAATACATTTTGATATATAAATTAAACTTTATGATAGTTAGTTGTCATGGCTACTATCTTTGTTTGAAGAAAATACTCTAGCCCCCACTCAAACTATCGCTTAATTAATTACAATCATTTTCCAAACTGCCAATATCCTTTGTACTTGATTTTCAACAACACTACATTAGTTCTTGAGTTATGGTTACCAAGTCAAAATGTTTTTTAAGCACCAATCCAATTCAGAACGGGGAAACATAAAAATATTCATTCCACTATATAAACTTGGTTTACATCTTCAAACTACCTACTGCATGGTTGGCACGAAAACTTAACTATACATCTAGAAATATACTCCAAATGCGCAATATAAAATTACAATTGAAATAAAGAACAAAGAAATAATAAATTCCACTCAAGTTAATAAATTTTTAAGCTAATAATTTTTCTTAGCTACCAGAATCTCTAAGCCACGAAGTTTTTCTACGGTTCAAAGCCAAGTTTGTTTTCTAAGCTCAATTTGTGAAAACTGTACAATGCCTATGCAAACTGACAGCAAACAAAACGTGGGTATTCAGTCTCTTCCTGGGAACAACTCAAATGAAAATCTCATTTCAATGTAGAGTCATTTGTGCGATTTTATCAGATCTACTGAATCTAAATACTTCAAAAGATAATATACCTTAAATGGAAAGCCAAACCAGACGAGGAGAAGACAAGTTCATCAACAGCGAAAGCCAAAACCCACATAAATACTGCCGGCAACAATCGGACTGCGTATGGGTTTCCTGCAACAATTGGACTGCGTATGGGTTTCACAAGGCTCAGCTATGGTAGGCACGAAAATGGCAACGGAAATGAAGCAGACGAAGCCGACTGCAAGAACCAAGAAATGAAGAAGAGGAAGCTCGGCGTCGGCAATGAAAATCAAATCCCCTGTAAATGAAACCGGATCCCTTTTTTCAGTTTCGCGCTTCTTTTTTTTTTATAAAATCAGTCAACTGACATGGCAGTAGCCACGTCAGCCGGGGATGCTGCGGGGGCGCAACCTCGGTGGTATGTAGAAGAACTGTAACACATCATTACCTTTTTCTTCTTCCCAAAGGTTCATTGGTGTATTGTCTGAATTTTCTTTACTCCTAAGCTTTGCATTTCAAATTAAAATGTTGCTCTTGCAAGAGAAAAAGTGTATTGGGTCTTTTTTTTATGGGTAACGAACGATAACTTGATGAAGGGAAGATCAATTTTATTTGAAAAAGAGTAATGTTTTACATCACTCTTATCTTATTTTCATCCTACTAAGTAAAATGTGGTACATTCATTACCATTGGCTGATAAAAAAGCATACAATAAAATGATCATTCAATGATGATAAACAAAGAAAAATTCTATATACTATACTATCATCTCACTTTCATCCTACTAAGTAAGATGTGGCACATTTATCACTATTAAATGATTATTTATTACATGCTTCATTATCATCAAATGGTGATAAATACACCACATCATATGCAATAGGATGTAAGTAGGATGATGGTGTGGTGTATAGTATTACTCGTGGAGGCATCAATTACCTCTCTGCAAAATTTGAAAATTCACTGTTTATCTACTCACTAAGGAGGTATTATTGTTGATTGAGATGAAATTTATTTTACATAATTTATTGATGGTTCTCCGACTGTGTGAAATAAATGATTGAGAGTATTGTATGCTATTGTTTGATCATATAGCTTGATGGATAAAGGGGAAGATAATATATGTTATATTGACCCCTTAAAGATATCCTCAACGGATTGGTCATCCTCTATGAAGGTGATGATATGTATAGGAAGGCCCTTTTTGGTCAACATTGTTCTTGCTATTGTTGATGCATAATGAAACTAATGCTTTTACTTTTTATTTAGGCCTATTGTGGGGCTATGTCAACACCACACGTAACTCCATTTGTTGGGACACCACCTTCATTGGCTCCTCCAATCCTCAATGCTCATCCAAGTCCATTTACTCCCCCCTCAAAATCCTAATCCTCTGCCTTGAAATACCAATTCTCCTTTAACTTGTTACCCATATATATGTGGTTCTTTGATTTAATTACCTCCCAAATGCAAGATGTGCGAAGTTGATGTGTAGTGGAGGCCCCAAGGTCAATTTCACCGGGATTAAGACAATTTATACTTCAGAACTAAAAAATATATAAATGGATGGGATATCTACCCAAGAACACCCTCTTGGTCACTAAGTAATGACCCAGGGGGGTAATTCCTTAATAGAGATTCAGTCCAGGTGCACGAAGAATTTTTTTGTAAACAAAAGTAAAATTGTGCTTGTTCTTCTCTTTCTTCCTTAAAGATTTTACCAGAAGCTAATAGAGTGAAATCAAGTAATTTCAAGAAGTTAAAAAACACTATGTTGAGTGCAACAAAACGAATTCAATAAGAAATATTTCTCTGGTAAATAAGCCAGTCTCGGTCAACCTTCTCACAGTGAATAATCAGAGGAATTTCATCATTCCACATTTTTCCTCAAATGCCATCCCTGTCGAGGTCAAAACATTCGGATGATGGGTATCACATACGCACAATAAAAATATAGAAGATAATCTCAGTAAGTTTCATATCAACCTAGAATCATCAAACATTTTAAGAAGAACATGGTTCACACCATTCAAGCATCCATCGTGCTCTCAATCAACGATGGATCAAAAAATGAGAAACTCCCATACTTCGTTTCATTAAGGGATAAAAAACTTAAAGAAATGAAGATTCACACAATCGAGGAATCGAAACCCCTAAAATTAAACACTGCTTGAAGGTCTCCTTGACTTAGGGTTCGGAAATTACTCTCCCTTCATCTTAGAATCCCTATATCTGAAAAGAAAGAGAAATAACATTTGCCAAAATCTAAAGAAAGAAGAAACCCTAAACTTCCATACGCCCTCTCCAATTTCCCAAACTTTTCCTTTGCATGCCCGTAGCAAAACTAGATGCCCCTGGATACTGCTTCCTCTACCATTTAACTTCCATTCTCCCATCCTTTGCTGTGCCTTCAACTGATTCCTTTCCAATTCCATCCGGTTCCTTTTAGAGTATAGGGTTTGTAAGCACAACACAGAGAGTTAGGATTCAATTGATGGAGTGGCTGAAAATTTCCTAAGTGTAGTGCGAAGGTGTAATAGGTGTTCTGAGTGTACAATGACCATTTTACCCATTTATCATTTCTTTTTGACTTCATGATGTCCCTTTTGTAAAAGTGGTGTGTGAGTGAGTATTTGTAATGATTTTCAGGTCAAAAAGTCTTATTTTAAATACTCACTTACTACAATTTCCTCACTTAATCAATATGGGGTTGTCAGGTAAATATAATATGGTTTTATTATATTTATTATAAGTTATTTTTCAGAAAAAAATATTTAGTACTAGTAAGATTGTTAGCTTCATTAATAATTTATCATATTAATTTATCAGAATCTAACACTTTGTAGACCACAATTATCCCATCATCTATCATGGATACATCAAGATTCCTAGAAGAATTTGCAGAAAGTGGGCACAGTGAAGTTTCGAAATTAATGAATGAGAGTGTGACTATGGAGTTCCCAACAAATAAAGAGGGTTCAAGTTTGCACTCAAGCGAGCATCTGATTGAGTTGAGTTATTACATATTTTAATACATTTGGAACCAATATATTTTAATTATTTCATTACATTATCATTGGTTTTATATGGAAAAATGATTAAGATGAATAAATCTAAGTTGTGATTTAAATTGATTAATAACATGAATTTATACTTAATTTTACCAACTGTTGATTATTGTGGAGTCTGGTCCACATCGCTCAAGCGGAGGCATTGACCGCTCGAACGAAATTTAGACAAATTCAAATGCTCAAATGTCGCTCGACAGTGAGCTCGAGCGGGTTGTGGGAAAGGAATTAGCTCGAGCGGAGGAATTGGCCACTCGAGGGAAGTCAGGCAGAGTTGAACGCTCGATATCCGCTCGAGCGAACATCGTATTTTACAGATCTAGGGTTTTTTCTGCCGTTAGGGTATATATATGGGATTTTACATCATATGACCAACTTTTGGCCAGAAAAATACTATTGGATTACAAGCAACACTTACAATTTATTTTTCCTTCCATTTTTTCACTCAGATCTGCAGAGGGAGATTCTCACGAGCAATCATTCATGCAGCAACACATAAATTCCTCTGGAGCATTCACTCACACGGCAGCATATTGAAGAGCTCATTGAGGGGTCCAATTGTTACTGCATCCCAGCCTCCTCCACCGCTTCAAATCTTCATCTCCATTCAATTGGCTTGATCTTTTCATTCCTTACTTGTTATTTAATTTCAGTTTTAAGTTTATGGAATATTTTTGAGATTTTTGGCTTAGAAGTTTGAGCAATTTATTTGTTATTTATTGTTCTCACTTCGTTAAGCTTTCATTTAATAGTAATTACAATTGCTATGGATTAATTTTGA
Organism: Carya cathayensis; assembly: GCA_011037825.1. Lineage (NCBI taxonomy): Eukaryota > Viridiplantae > Streptophyta > Magnoliopsida > Fagales > Juglandaceae > Carya > Carya cathayensis. The sequence continues at coordinate 1,936,954 of QGSO01000174.1, forward strand.
GAATTTGTGATTTGAATACAAGGATGAACCCTAGAATCTTGATTTTGGGGCTTTTCAATTTTCAGTTCTTATTTTGTCAATTACTTTCTAATCTAGTTTAATTCTTGTCTTAGATTTATCAATCTCCTAGTTTAATCTCTTAGCCTTTTACATTTCAATTCGATACTCAAAAATCTAAAAATATGAATCTAGTCCATGACTAGTACCCTTTTTCATTCTTGTTGCACTCTTCCATCCATTTCACATACCATCATCTTTATTTTCTCTTTGTGAAGATTTTCACCATTTTCAACGAGTTTGAGTTTAAGTAGCTTTCCCTGAGGAGACGATCTACGAATTTATTCCTAATTATTACTCGACATCTTCCTGCACTTGGGATAGCCTTTGTGTTACTCAATTTTGAGTGAGTTAAGTTTTTGGCGCCGTTGCCAGGAAAAGTAATTTAACTTAAATTTAAACTCATTATTTTTTTTATGCTTTTTAAACTGATGTTTCATGTCATGGGTGAGAGACAATTCAAATAGGTTGCTTAGAGTCACATCGAGTGTTGAGAGTAGTATACACAGTTTGGAGATAGATAGCTCTTCTGTCTTTTCTATGAGTGAGTCAGGTGAGGATATTGAAATTGAAGAAAACATGGTTGCACCTGCACTACTCACTCTTAAGGATTATTTGCAACCTAATCGCACCACTACACCTTCATGCATTGTTTTACCCGAAAATGCACCTAATTTTTCTATCAAGCATGATATGATGTCAGTGATACCTTAGTTCCACGGGATGGATTCTGAGAGTCCTTACCAGCACTTGACAGATTTTGAGTTGGCGTGCACTACTTTTATTACTAGGGTCGTTACTGATGAATTTATTAGACTTCATTTATTTCCTTTCTTTTTAAAGGATAAAGCGAAGATTTGGTTTAATTCTTTGCGGCCTAATTCTATTTCTAGTTGGTCTGATATGCAGTATGAATTCTTATAAAAAAATTTTCCTTTTCAGAGAACTCAGTTTTTGTAAGAGCAAATAAGCCAATTCAATCAAAAACCTGATGGGACTTTTCAGGCCAGTTGGGAAAAATTTAAAGATTTGGTAAATATCTGTCCACATCATGGTTTTGAATCTTGGAGGTTGGTGAGCTATTTTTACATTGGTCTCACTTCAGAATGCAAGCAGTTTGTTTAGACAATGTGCAATGGGGAATTCTTTAGCAAAGAACCTGATGAAGCACTATCATTTTTTGACTATCTTGCTGAGAGCGCACAATAGTGGAACACTCGTACTGATCGAGTGCCGTTAACAGCACAGCTACTAAGGGCTATTTCTGGAGGGGGTAGATATGAGTTTAAGGATGACACTGATGTTCAAATCCGAATAGCTGCATTAACTAGAAGACTGGAGGTCATGGAAATGGAAAAGGTGAAGGCTGTGAAAGTAGTAGAGGCATGTTCTATATGTGCTTATTCGAACCATAAGACCCAAGACTGGCCGATTATGCCAGTATTTCAAGAAAGTGGGTCTGAGCAGATGCAATCAGCTAACTGGGTTAACAGTGTGACGCCCCCAACTCTCATGTACGGCCACGTGGAAATTGAGACGTTGGGATGATGACAACACGGGTCACACATCCCATCGCCAAGTGCCAAGTGTGTGTACATGCAATATGTGTACAAATAAAAACACGAAGCGGATAGAAAAGCCATATAACTAAGTACCATAAATTTTTGTTTAAATACAAACTAATTTAAAACACACGTAAATAAAATATTACACACTCAACAACATTTTAAATCCAAATACATACCAATAAAACAACAAATATAATACATAAAAAGGCACTCCAATTCACTCCTCCAGCGGAGCTGCCTCCTCGGGCTCAGCCTCCTCCTGCTCTACATCTGCATCAAAATCTACGGTACCAAAAATGGTGCCGCAGGTAAGTAATAATCCAAACGACGCAAGATAAAAACATATTACAACCACAACAATATGCATGAAAGTATGCCCAATGCACATGTCCCAAAAACTACATTTTTCCACGCACACCAAAAGTCTCATTTGGCCCAAATCATTTCCTTTAAATTTTCCTCGCCATTATCCCAGATAATGGCCCAAAAACCAGTCTCGCCATTTTTCCAGAAAATGGCCCAAAATCCTAGTCTCAAAACCATTTTTCCATTTTTCCTTAATCGAATGCACCATGACCTCCCTTAGGGGTCATTCGCAAGCCCTGGCTCCCATCGTCACACCATGGGTAACGACCATGCGAGCGACTTCGTAACGAGCGATACCCAATTCCGCGCCCCGCGCGTTCGTAGCCAAGCATCCTCTAGCCCCCACCAGCAGAGGGGCCACGGAGTCGGTATGAGAGCGTTACCATTCCGCCCCCGACAACCCAGGGGACGTCACTCAGTGACCAGAGGAGCTCCACCGAGATAATACCCCATCTCGGCTTGGGGTCGTGATACACACGCACCCAAAATCCTTTTAACTCATGAAAACCCAGTTTTTAATAAATACCACATGCATATGCGTGCACAATGCAATGCCAATAAAATCACACAACTTAAGCAACATATTCCAAACATCAATAACAACCAAACAATCAGCTCCGACCTCAAATCCATCCGACCCCCGACTCCTCGGACTCAGTTCGGAATAACCAACCAGATCACATATAATTATTGTAAAGGCAATAATATATTTAAATCTAAAACGAAGTTTGGAAAATATTTACAGCGCTATATATTAATTTTCGATGGATCGGCGCGCAGCAAACGATGAAGGAAAAGCAACGTAACAATGAAATTTCACTGTGGCCGTGAGTTGTAAAATACCCACTTTTGAACGAGGACAAACCAAAGCTTGGGATTGATAGGGAAGGGCTTAGGGGTGTTTATGAAGCTAAGGGAAGTGGAGTTTGGCCGTGGGTGGCGGCATAAATGGCAGTGGAAGGGCTTAAATGCCCAAATCGGAAACTAGCTCGTGGGAGCTGCTCCGGTGACGGATCGAGGCCGGAAATGGGTGGGTTAGGACGACAAGGAGCTGGTGATGAAGTGGTGAAGAGGTGGTGGCCGGAGGTGGAGCGACGGCGGAAAATCGGAGCTAAAACCGTGCGGCTTGATGGTGGCTTTTCGGCTAAACGGCGGCACGGTTGGGGATGAAACTTGGTGGGGTGGTTCACCGGAGGGAGGGGAAGAGTTTGGTGGTGGTGGTGTGCCACACGGTGGCCGGCGGCGGTGGGTCTGGGTGGCTGGCCGAATCGCTTGAGGGAGAGGAGAGAGAGAGAAAGTGAGTCCGAACGGGGAAGGGAAATCACGAGGAAGAAGGGAAAAAAGAAAGAAAAAAGAAAGAAAATAGAAGAAAGGGAAAAGAGAAAAGAGAAAATAAAAGATGAAGGAAAAGAAATGAGGTCCAATCCTCACCTCTGGAGTCCAACAACTGATCCAACGAAAATAACTTTAAAAGCAATAAAACCAATAAAATATTTTAAACACAACGTAAAGCTAAAATATAATAAATAACTAGTAAAGACTAACTACTTAATTTTAAATCCAAAGACAAGCTAAAATAAATTAAACAGCAATTTAAACTCAACAGCAATTAAAATCCAATTAAAATCCGATAATTTAAAATAAAAGAACTATATTCTAATTAAATTAAAATATTCCTTAAGTGAAAATACACGTAAAAACGGGGTATCACATCCTCCCCCCCTTTAAATAAATTTCGTCCTAGAAATTTGTGAGATCAAACATCAGCGCTAAGCAGGATACAATATACAACTCAAAGTATACTTGAGAAAATCATACCATTAACCATTTCCAAACAAGTATGATTAAAGCTCTCTCCAAATATACTCCTAAAGCAATTCCATCATATTCGTACTAGTCTCCCAGAGACGCATCACGTCTAGAACTCTTATAGCGGCCCTGTAAACCGAAATCACCATATTGTCAAGAACTTCAAAACCACACCCAAGTAAATTCCAACAATTAGTATCTTTCCACAATAAACTTTGTTAACCTCAATCAACTCCTGTGCTATAAACTCTAAACTTTTCATTGTATACTACACCTTGGTAACCTAATAGCTACTCCTCAAATTAACCATCAATAAGCATAATTTGCCCAACCAAAACATTACTTTCCAATTACAAGTACCTTCTCAAAATTTCGAGTCATCACTAATTACCCAAATTCAGTACAAAATTTAAATACCTAACTATCTCCAAAAATCATGTTTCTGTGCGCACTCTGATAATTCGCCAAAATGCAAAAAGAATATATCCTCATAAATTAACACCCTTGAGTACAAGCTAACTCTTAACACCTGAAAGCAAGAAAATCCTTTACCACATTTTGATAGAAAATATAGTCTCCCAAAATCATGAATTATCACTCATATGCCTCAATTATCTCTAGCGACCTTAATCAAATCAAAATTCCGCAATGACACCCATGATCATCAACAAAAAGGACGATATCAATCAATTGCAACTTCCAAATTAAAAACAAGTAACATTATCTCAAAATACGCCAATCTCAACTAAGATAAAGAACATAAGGCTCGAATCCCTCCCGACCAACTAATAAAGCACCTATAACTCCTATCCAACAACTTACACTTTCAAGATCATCACCTAAATTCTGAATATCGTCTAATTTAGAGATTACTAAATACACTACGAACCACGATTGAATTCACCATAACCTTAATGAATCCTTCTTGAAAACTCACTTACCTACTTCCATTCCCATAACCCTAGTAGTAGCACAACTATTTCCTTCAATTGCATACAAAATTAAATCTCAAGATAAGCCATGCTGTTCAAATCTCCAATCCATCAAAACTATTGCACTACCCTCCTGACTCCTACTGCTTATTACCTCACGTACCTGTTTAGGCTAATCACCGTTGATTCCCAAGCTTCCACTTTCAAGATTTTATTATCCACTACACATTGCGACCTAACAATTTCTCTTCAAGTTAAATAAAAATGTCTATAATTCTCATGGAGAAATGATCAGCTTGGTCGGTCTTCACCACCTGCGTAGCAGCCATTTCATCAGGGTGCTCCTCAGCACCAGTATCAGCCATATCAGAGTTCTCAGAGCTATCCTTTTGTAGCTCCTCCTGGATTTCAGCCTCATGTAGCTACACAGAGTTCTTAGCCTTCATCATCTGCAAAGAAGTCTTTAGATGACAGTATGGCACAGATAGCCAATACACTTCCGCAATTCATGTAGATTCAGGCCACCAAAAATAATCAGAATACTTAGGCCATAAATGAGTTGCGAGGCACTATTAATAAGATGAGCACGACCTTGAGCACCCTAGAGAAAGGGAAATTTCCAGCACAGCCTCAACCTAATCCTCAAGTATACAGGCAACAACAACAACAAGTGCATAATGTCTTAGGAGATGTTATTGAGACAGCAAAGGTCGTTCTTACTTTGAGAAGTGGGAAGGAAGTTCACTACAAAAAAAAGCAAAATTGGCGGCGTTTATATCCGCGGCGTTTGTTTATGTGCCGCTAGATATAAATCTTTACCGGCGCTTAATGTGTCCGCCGGTAAATTGTTGAGATTCCCGGCGTTTAAATTTTTACGCCGATAATAATGTATAGGTTTAGCGGCATTTATAACAACGCCGCCAAGATAGCAATTATGCGCCAGGAAATTAGTAATTTCCCGGCATTTAGATTGTTATGCCGGTAATAATATATATTTATAGTGGTGTTTACACAAACGCCAATACTTTATTAATTATACGCCGTTATATTAACCGTGTTTGCCGACGTCTTTAATATACCGTCGGTAATAATATATAGCATCAGTGGCATTTCACAAAACGCCGACAATTGATAGAGTTTACACCAATAAAGTATTGAGTGTTTTGGCATTTATTTCATTTGAACAAATGCTGGCCATTGATTAATTTTACGCTGGTAAATAAGTAGTTTTTCGGCGTTTATATTGTTACGTAGGTAATAATTATATAGCATTGGCGGCGTTTACCAAATGCTGAAAATTGATCAATGAAACGCCAATAATTGATAAATGCGCCGAAGTATTTATTGTGACGCCGGTAATAATATATAGCGTCAGCGATGAAGGCTATTATAAATTTATTGATAGTAAAATAAACAATAAAAATAATAATAAAACTTATTTAAATGATACGAAAATACCCACAAAATCTTAGTTGAATTTCTAGGATGCCCTACTTGTAAATGCCATATATCGTATTCCAGTTCTGGAGGGAGGGAGGTTAAATAGAACTAAAGAAGAGAGTTCGCGCGTCAAGATCTTAATGTGACGCAGTTTAATTTCTTTCCTTTAATATTTAATAAGTAATGTATAATACAGTAATGTAAGTATTGTGCATTCCTTTTAAAAATTGTGCAAGTGTCATACAATATTCATTTTGAAAAAAATAGTCTATTATTAAAAATACAATCTTTTAATATGGATCTCGTGAGATGACCATGGACAGACAGGTAGTTGGTCCTACACCTGAAGATGTAACAAAGACTGATGAAGTTGAGAAAGAACTAGAGGTAGTGAGACCAGAGTTGAAGAAGCTTGTGAGTGCAAATGCTGAATCTAGTAAGGGGTACCAACCTATGGTTCCCTATCCTCAGAGATTGGCAGCTGGCCAAAAGAACAAATATCACATGGAGATTCAAGAGATTTTCAAGCAAGTAAAGATTAATATTCCACTCTTGGATGCCATACAACAAGTGCCTTCATATGCAAAATTTTTGAAGGACTTGTGCACAGTGAAGAGTAAGCTGAATGTAAAGAAGAAAGCTTTCTTAATGGAGCAAGTCAGTGCATTGATATTGAGCGAGACTCCTCAGAAGTTTTGAGATTTTGGCTCTCCCAACATTTCCATTATGATTGGTGAATCACGCATTGGGAGAGCTTTACTTGATTTGGGGAGTAGTGTGAACTTGCTACCATTCTCAATATATGAGCAGTTGGGACTGGGTGAGCTAAAAAAGACCTCCATCATGCTACAGTTGGCTGACAGATTAGTTAAGGTACTGAGGGGTATTGTAGAGGACGTGCTGGTCCAGTGGACAAATTTTACTACCCAGTGGATTTTGTAGTTCTTGATATGCAGCAGCCGGTCTCCACTATTTACCAAGCTCCTGTCATCCTTGGAAGACCATTTCTAGCTACATCAAATGCTTTGATTAATTGCAAAAGTGGAGTTTTGAAGCTTACTTTTGGGAACATGGCACTTGAGTTAAACGTTTTCAATGCTTGCAAGATGTCAGCACATTTTGATGACACAAGTGATTTGAATGCTGTGGAGAGTTTGACACCAACAAAATTTATTTGCTCAACTTCTCCTTTCTCTGATAATGATTCTATTTTTCAGATACCTGAATTTTTACTTGATAAAAAAAATTAACCATATCGATGAAGATGACTTTGAATTTTTTGATTGTTTTGCAGATTCTTCTTTACCACTTGAAGTACAATTTGTGATTGAGCCGAGATATTGCATATTTTAGATATTTAAAACCAATGTATTTTAAATTCCTCATGACATTATTATTGGTTTTAAATGGAAAAATAGTTAATAAGCATAAATTCGAGTTGTAATTTTTAAATTGATTAATATCATGTTTATGCTTAATTTTATAACTATGGTTTAATTGGACAATATTTCCTCACATATATGATATATTTTTAATAATCTATTTTTTTCTTATTAATTTATTTCAAGTGTTATTTCCTTATTTGCAGTTTAAATAAATTTCAAAAGAGATCCATACATTGTTTATCATCTTTGCCTAGAACATGCTGAGCAAAGGAAGTTGGATGTTGCACTTTATCATGCAAAGCAGCTGTTGGAACTTGAGGCTGGGTCTAGTGTTGAAGGATTGGGAGGTGGGACCAAGGAGAACTGTTGAGAACTAGAGCTAAACTTCAGATTGCACAGGGTCGGTTAAAGAATGCTATAGAGACATATACTCAACTTCTTGCTTTTCTTCAAGTTCGCACTAAAAGCTTAGGTTTTGGGAAGAATCTCCTAAAGAATAGGAGAGACCGTCACCGAAGTTTGGAAATGGAAATATGGCATGATTTAGCTAATGTATATACAAGATTATCACAGTGGCGAGATGCTGAGGTTTGCCTTTCAAAATCTCGGGCTATCAATCGTTATTCTGCTTCTAGATGGCATTCTATAGGTTTACTCTATGAAGCCAAAGGTCTCCACCAAGAAGCGCTGAAATCATTTCGAAAGGCATTAGATGTTGAACCTACGCATTCCCCAAGCTTGATATCTGCTGCCTGTGTCCTTCGAGAGCTTGGTGGCCAATCATTGCCGGTTGTGAGAAGCCTTCTGACTGATGCATTTTGACTTGACAGAACAAACCCTTTGGCTTGGTACAATCTTAGGCAGCTCTACAAAGCTGACATCGGGGCAACAGAACTAGAAGCTGCTGAATGCTTTGAGGCTGCAGCTCTTCTTGAAGAATCTGCACCTGTTGAACTTTTCATATGATCAGTTTTCCACGCACACTTTGTTTTAAGGTAGTAGATTAAAATAGCTTTGTCTATGTGCACTCTTCTTGGTCGAAAATGTAATTTGATTATAAGCACACACCAACTTGAACTCAAAACAGCACATTCAGCTCAACAAGCAACACTCAGACAGCAGAGAAAACCGAATACATGCAGAAATGCAGAAAACAGAAAATGGAACTCACACATATGCAGAAAATAAAAGGGAAGCAAAGCACACATGCACATGCAGTCCATAGATGCAGAAAATGAAGAAACAGAAATATGGACAACAGCAGCAGCACATGCAGAAGAAAAAAATTCACATGCAGCAGAAAGTCTTTCACGGTAGCTACACATGCAGAAGAAAAAAATTCACCTCAATGCAGAAAGTCTTTAACGACAGTTAACAAATGCAGAGGAAATATTCACATGCAGCAGAAATAAAAAATCACTGCTGAAATTTCCACCGAAAACATGCATCAAACTGGAATTGGAGTATACGGACAGCAGCAAAATACAAATGCAGCAGAGGGCACCGAAAAATAAAAGTCAAGACAGAAACTCATGGAGTGATATACGGGGCTCCAGTTTTTTTTTTTAACTTTGTTTTACTATTCTTTTGAGCTGGCTGTAAGCTTACAAACCTTATAAATACTGGGGGTTTGAAGCTTAAAATCATGAACTTTTTCTCTTCTTTACATAATATACGGAGGCAGCAAGGGAGAGTTTTATTTTTCTACATTCAGTTTGTTTTCTGTTGTTTTCCATACCTAAACTAAGTGGTTTGAATTCATTTTCCTTTCAGTTGCTGGTTTAGACGCAAGATAAACTTGCTTTCATTTTTCTGCCTTATGTTTTATTTTGTTCAACACATACACACACAGATTTTATTCTGCACTTGAACGTTGCAGCAGAAATTGTTTTTCTATTTTCATTTCAGATTTAAGTTTACGTAGAGCTAGTTTTTATTCTGTTTTCATTTCAGACTTGAGTTTACGTTGGTTTAGTTTTTTTTTTGTTTTCATTTTAGACCTTATAAAGGGTAGTTTGAGATTTAATTTTTTTTGCTTTCTTGTTGTTCTTTCTTTTGTCATTTACGTTAGAATGCATTAAGCTTATATTACTTTGTTATTTGTTTCCAGCATCCTTATTTACGTACTGTTTTTTTTTAATTGTAGAACTGGGTAGTTTTTATTCTTCTTATCTTTGCTTTAGTTCGGCTTGTAGTGTTCTTGCCACACTTTAGTCGGCTAGTTTGCAATATTTTTTTTATTTGTTTTTAGTTAACTTTACGTTGGTTCTAAGGGATGTTAGTTGGCCAGATTTTATTTTTTTTCTTAGATTTACGGATAGAGTGTAGACGGAAGTTAATTTCTAGCTTCATTTTATTTTTAGTTTTATTCTTTACGTTGGGATTTCTTTAGAGAAGCAGGAGAAATCAATTTAATGGTTCTCTTTTTTAGCTTATGCAGTAGAATTCCAGACCAAATGGAGTTACAATTTTTTTTTCTTCATTTTCGAGTTTCCATTGGTGGCTCGTTTATTGTTTTCTTTCCTGTTAGTTTAGACACATGCAGTAGCTTTCTTTATTTTCCTTTTCGGGTACAAGCCATTGAGTCGGCAATTTCAGTTTCTATTTTATTTTTTCATTTTTACTGAACCATTCGGCAGCTTTAACTTTTATTTTCATTCTAGTTTTCTTTGGTTCCAGACCTTGTTAAATACGGCGAGTTATTTTATTTTTTTTACGTTGTTGTTCTTATTTGGTTCATGTTTCATTTTTATGTTGGATACAATTTTTTTTTTATTCTTACTGTTCTTATTCTCTGTTTACATTTCCTTGTTCCGTTCAGCATTTTAATTGCTTTTCAGTTCAGCGTTTCTTTTCTTTCGGATACTTTTCTCTTTTATTTTCTTTGGAGTAGAGCATCTTTATTTATTTGTTATCTCTCTTTCATTTTATGTTCTTGTGCTATTTTTGTGTATTTTATTTTTGTTATAAATAATGTTTATTTAATTTTCATAACTTTGTGTTGAATCTTGAATTTGGGGTTTTATTTTCAATATTCAGTGCATGTTTTGTCATTTACTTTCTAATCTAGTTTAAATTCTTAATTTAGTTTTATTAATTTCTGAATTTAATCTATTAGTCATTTACATTCCAATCCGACAATAAAAAATCTAAAAACATGAATCTAGTCCATGACTAGTAACCTTTCCATTCATTGCACATACCATCTGTTTGTTTTTCTCTTTGTGAAGTTTTTCACACTTTTTCAACGAGTTTAATTTTTGAGTAACTTTCCCTGAGGAGACGATCTAGGAATTTATTCCTAATTATTACACGATATCCTCCTGCACTTGGGAGAGCATTAGTGCTACTCATTTTTGAGTGAGTCAATTTGCAGGCGCAAGATGGAAACCCCAGTTTGAAACTTTACCACCACCAGACATTCTTAAATCTTGAGAGGAAGAAGTTCCCCAGTTGGAACTGAAACCAATTCCTCAAGATTTAAAGTATGTGTTTCTTGGTCCTGAAAAATGCACTTTTCTAGTGGTGATTTCCTCAAAGTTAAATAAGAAGGATGAAGCCCAGTTGATTGAAGTCTTAAAAAAGCATCGAGGCGCAATTGGTTGGACAATAGCCGACATCAAAGGTATTGATGCTGCTGTTTGTACCCACAGAATCCATCTTGAAGATGATGCTAGATCGGTTCGTGATGCTCAACGTAGGCTCAATCCTACCATGAAGGAAGTGGTTAAAGAGAAAGTGTTTAAGCTGCTCGCAGTGGGTATCATTTACCCTATCTCAGACAGTAAGTGGGTAAGTCCAACTCAAGTGGTACCAAAACAATCTAGTTTAATTGTTATAAAAAATGATAAAAATGAGTTGATTCCTACTAGAATGGTTACTGGCTGGAGAATGTGTTTTGATTATAGAAAACTTAATTCAGCCAATAGGAAGGATCATTTTCCTTTACCATTCTTGGATCAAATTTTAGAAAGAGTGGTTGGTAATGCATATTATTGCTTCTTGGATGGATATTCTGGTTATTATCAAATTGCTGTAGCGCCAGAAGACCAGGAGAAAACCACTTTCACTTGTCCTTTTGGCACTTTTGCTTTTACTAGAATGCATTTTGGTTTGTGTAATGCTCCAGCCACTTTTCAGAGATGTATGATGAGTATTTTTCTGACATGATTGATGATATTTGTGAATATTCATGGATGACTTCTCTGTTTTTGAAAAATCTTTTGATAGTTGTTTGCATAATTTGGCACGTATTCTCTAGAGATGTGAGGAAAAAAATCTTTTACTTAATTGGGAGAAATGCCAATTTATGGTTACTCAGGGCATTGTCTTGGGACATATTGTTTCTTTTGAAGGTATAAAGGTCGACAAGGCAAAAATTGAATTAATATCTAAACTTTCTATCCCTAGGACGGTTAAGGATATTCGTTCTTTTCTTGGTCATGCTGGCTTTTATAGGCGGTTTATTCAAGGGTTCAGTTCTATTGCAAAACCTTTGTGCACTCTTTTACAAAATGATATTGAATTTTTTTGGACTGATGAGTGCTAAAAAGCTTTTGATACCCTTAAAAAATCGCTTACCACTGGCCCTATTGTGCAATCCCCGCAGTAGGACCTTCCCTTTGAAATCATGACAGATGTTAGTGATTATGCCTTAGGAGCTGTTTTGGAGCAGCGTGTGGATAATAGACCTTTTGTGATTTATTATGCCAGTAGAACCTTGAATGATGCCCAGAAAAATTATACCACTACTGAAAAAGAATTGCTTGCAGTGGTTTTTGCACTTGATTAATTTTGGACTTATATTCTTGGTTCTCCTGTTACTATTTTCACTAACCATTCTGCTCTTAAGTATTTGCTGGCTAAGAAAGATGCAAAACCACGCTTGATTCGCTGGATTCTACTATTTCAAGAGTTCAACATCAACATTAAGGACAAGAAAGGAGTTGAAAACGTGGTAGCTGACCACCTCTCTAGATTGCCATCATCCTCCTCTTCAAATGTCAGCCTTCCTCTTGATGATAGTTTCCCGGATGAGCAGCTGTTTGTGATTAATAGAGCTCCATGGTATGCTGACATAGTCAATTATCTGGTGACTGAGCGAATGCCTTCTGAATGGTCCGCCCAAGATAAGCGTCTATTTCTCTCTGAGGTACGACACTTTTACTTTGATGATCCATATCTTTTCAAATATTGTTCGAACCAATTGATTCGAAGATGCATCCCTGATGATGAGTTTTCTTCGGTGTTGAGATTTTGTCATATGGGTGCATGTGGTGGTCATTTTTCAGCAAAAAAAACAGTCGCTAAAATTTTACAAAGCGATTTTTACTGGCCTTCCATTTTTAAAGATGCTTATAATTTTTGCAAGGCTTGTATGTCTTGTCAAAAATTGGGATCCATTAGCAAAAGAGATATGATGCCTATTTTCCCGATTCTTACCTTAGAAATTTTTGATTGTTGGGGAATAGACTTCATGAGACCTTTTCCAGTTTCCTTTGGAAACATATATATTTTATTAGTTGTGGATTATGTTTCAAAATGGGTGGAGGCCGTCACTTGCAAAACAAATGACCATCGTGTTGTCCTAAAGTTTTTGCAATCTTTGTTTACTTGTTTTGGCATGCCCAAAGTTATCATAAATGATGGGGGTTCTCATTTTTGCAACAAACCATTTTCTATACTTATGAAGAAATATGGTATCACACATCGAGTTTCTACCCCTTATCACCCTCAAGCAAATGGGCAAGCAGAATTGGCAAACAGAGAGATAAAAATCATTTTAGAGAAAACTATCAAGTCTAATAGGAAAGATTGGTCAGTTAAACTTCTTGATACTTTGTGGGCTTATAGGACAACTTTTAAAACAAATCTAGGGATGTCTCCTTATCGATTAGTTTATGGTAAAGCTTGTCATTTACCTGTTGATATTCAGTATCGAGCTCTTTGGGCCATAAAACATGTTAACATGTCACTTGATGAAACTTCAGGGTTGAGAAAATTGCAGATCAATGAATTAGATGAACCTCGTCGGAATGCTTATGACAACGCTCAACTGGCAAAGGAACGCATGAAAATTATACATGATCAGAAAATTCATCCAAAGCATTTTACACTTGGCTAGGAAGTTCTCCTTTACAACTCTCACTTGCATATTTTTCCTGGTAAATTGAAATCCCGATAGAGTGGGCCGTACATTGTAAAGAACGTTCATCTTCATGGCGAGGTAGACATTGTCAATCTGAAGAATGACAATTGCTTCACTGTCAACGAACAACGTCTAAAATCATTTCTGAAGGTCTTTGATCCACATGAAGAGATCTTGCTTGTGCAAGATTTCAGGGAAGTGTTTTGATTTTTTTTTCCCTCTTTACAGTTTTTTTTACTTGCATTTTTTTTATTATTTTGTTATTTTGCTTTGATTTTATATTGCATGTTGATTTTTTTTTTTGTTTTGCTTGCTTATTTCTGTGCACTTTATTTTCTTTTGTTCGATTCATTGAGGACCATGTCTCTCACTAGTTGGGGGGTAGCGTGTGTGCACAATTTAATAATAATAAAATAATAATAATATATAAAAAAAATATGATGTGCATTGATACATTTATGATTGAGCATCTTGGTGGAATTTGAGCATCTTGGTGGAGTAGTTGAGCGGAATCATTTTGTGAAGATTTATTTTCAAGCTTAAGCATAGAGCATAATTTTTGATGCATCATATTTTGTTGATGTGTGGCTTGAAACACTGGGATACTATACTTATTAAGATGAAACTTGATAAGATTTTTGTAGAATGAAGGGCAAATTTTGAAGGACATTTTGCACATGCTTCCGCTTGTAGTGTTCCTTATTTACTATCCATTGATTTAACACAAGAGAAGTAAACTGCAGGACTACTGAGCCATGCCTAAAAAAAAAAAGGATTTGAAAAGATTAGAAAAAAAAGAAGAAAAAAGGAATAAAGGCGACTTAGTGAACTTTCCTAAGTAAAAAAGGGCTAGAAATAGTTACCCAAGACTTTGGGGGTTGAGTGTTCAACCTTTAAAAACAGAGCTGACGTGAAAACTGCTAGTCCCTTACGCTTTGAGGTAGTTAGAATCAACAATGATTAATCTTAAGGTTGAAAAATCCTATGACAAATCATAGCTAGTAATGAGGAACACACAACCAGTTTAGCTCCACACACACATTTGAGTTTTGAGACATTTTCCTTAATTCTATGCGAAAGATTATTGAGATAGTCTTGGTGGGTATAGCCCTTGAGGGTTGAGTAGTAACGTGTCACTTTTGTGAGAATTCAAAATTGTTTTTGATAGTTTCTGTTTGAATTTTGATCTTTATGCAATATTCATCTGAATTAATTTTCACTATTTTGCTCAAGAATTAGCAAAATGCTAGTTGGAGGGTGTGATTGAGTTGAGTTATTGCATATTTTAATACATTTGAAACCAATATATTTTAATTCTTTCATTACATTATTATTGGTTTTATATGGAAAAATGATTAAGATGAATAAATCTAAGTTGTGATTTAAATTGATTAATAACATGAATTTATGCTTAATTTTACCAACTGTTAATTACTGTGGAGTCTGGTCCACATCACTCGAGCAGAGGTATTGGCCGCTCGAGTGAAATTCAGGCAGATTCAAACGCTTGAATGTTGCTCAACAGTAAGCTTGAGCGGGTTACGGGGAATGAGTTAGCTCGAGCGGAGGTATTGGCCGCTCGAACGAAGTCAGGCAGAGTTGAACGCTCGATGTCCGCTCGACACGCCGCTCGAGCGAACATCGTATTTTATAGATCTAGGATCTTTTCCACCGTCAGGGTATATATATGGGATTTACATCATATGGCCGACTTTTGACCTGAAAAACACTGTTGGATTACAAGCAATACTTATAATTTATTTTTCCTTCTATTTTTTCACTCAGATCCGCAAAGGGGAATTCTCACGAGCAATCATTCACACATCAACACATAAATTCCTCTAGAGCATTCACTCACACGGCAACATATTGAAGAGCTCTTTGAGGGGTCCAATTATTACTGCATCCCAGCCTCCTCCACCGCTTCAAATCTTCATCTCCATTCAATTGTTTTGATCTTTTCATTCCCTACTTGTTATTTAATTTCAGTTTTAAGTTTATGGAATATTTTTGAGATTTTTGGCTTAGAAGTTTGAGCAATTTATTTGTTATTTATTTACTTTGTGTTATTTAATTTTCTCGCTTCGTTAAGCTTTCATTTAATAGTAATTACAATTGCTATGGATTAATTTTGAGAATTTGTGATTTGAATACAAGGATGAATCCTAGAATCTTGATTTTGGGGCTTTTCAATTTTCAGTTCTTTTTTTGTCAATTACTTTCTAATCTAGTTTAATTCTTATCTTAGTTTTATCAATCTCTTAGTTTAATCTCGTAGTCTTTTACATTTTAATTCGATACTCAAAAATCTAAAAATATGAATCTAGTCCATGACTAGTACCATTTTTCATTCTTGTTGCACTGTTCCATCCATTACACATACCATCATCTGTATTTTCTCTTTGTGAAGATTTTCACAATTTTCAACGAGTTTGAGTTGAAGTAGCTTTCCCTGAGGAGACGATTTAGGAATTTATTCATAATTATTATATGACATCCTCCTGCACTTGGGATAGCTTTTGTGCTACTCAATTTTGAGTGAGTCAACATCATATTGAGGAAGTTGTGGATTGTACTATCCAAACTGGTTTGTCAAATTTCTCATCTTTTAATACTTGAGTTTTGGTAAGTATCATGCTTGATTGTTAACTTCTTTAAATGATAGAAGAAGATTTTGAATTGGATGCGGAGAGGATATTGGATTAGTGGATGCTAGTGCCACCAATGCTCAGTGAAGCTTGTTGATGAACCCAAGTCCGAAATGATTTAAACAGAAAGAAACAAAAATGGCCAATCATGGAAGAAAACAAATGGGGACTAATGATTTAAATAGAAAGAAACAAAAGGTTTAACACTAATTTGAAGGCTTTTTACTTTGTTAGTAGGGTAAACTATAGTTGTAATTTAACACCCATGTTTAATTTCTATCAGACCCTCCAACTCAAGTTAGCATAATTTCTACAGTATGCTTTTCTTGTGTTTAGGAAAAAAGATTAGCTAGTATTTCCTTCTTAATTTTTTCTCTTATCTCTGCAGGAAGCATGTATAATACCCACTAGAGACTAATGCAGCTTGGCACCCATAATTGCAACAACATTTTTTATGGGATTGGTAGTATTCATTTTGCAGTCATAACATTTTTCCCGCTGTATGTGTACCTTGATTAGCTCCACTTTAATTTAGAAACTTCCAGTTTTAATCCTATTGTCATCATTTGAAGGTATGGCAAGTCAAATTTATGAGGTAATGAGTAATGTGGGCTATCTGGACTCAAATATGGTGGTGGAAGAGCAAGTTGTATTAATGTATTGAGACAGTAATTTGTTGTATTCATTTTATACATTTTGGGGTTCAGAATTTATAATATAGAGTACACCTGTCTAGAATTGTATTTATAAGTTTGCCCACAATTTATAATTTATAAGATGTGACCATGGTCATGGTTTTGAATGGTAGGACATAGTGAAATTATCAAGTGCACATGGTTTTGCTAATTTGAGTACACCTGTATATATTTTGCATTGCAAGATATATCAGAATTTTGTAATTTACTCGAAATTTACAGTAGTAGCATTTCATTACAATGTCAAAAGTTGAGTAATTACTCGAAACTTTGGAAATGTATAACAATAACATTTCATTACAATGTCAAAGTTGAGAAATTACTCAAAATTCTAAAAATGTACAATAGTAGTATATAGCAGTTTTCATTGTCTACTTTAAAAGCATCATGGAGGAAGGTCCTTTTGAATAGGGCCACCATTTGATCCAAAATGGATGAAAACGAGGAAGTAGATTGTAATGACTAATTCCCATTGCGTGCACAAACATCGCCGTGCACATCTATTTTCCACCCGTTGTCTTTGAATTCATCGTACTTACTCAGTATATCATTCCTCATCCTTATGAGTTCATCCTCATTTTTCTGAACTTCTAGTTCTCTCTTCAAGATTTTATCCTCCCTTTCCAGAACCTAAAGCTGTCTCTTCAAGACTTCATCTTCCCTTTTCTAAACATGAAGTTCTCTCTCGAAAACTTCTTTTGTTTTGATAGCGAGTTTTGCTTGTCCTTCATTAATATAACTTACCCACAAGAAAAAGGTGCATTTTGGAAATCCCTGAAAAGCAAAAATTTAGTTAATGGTAAGAACATATTAACCTATCAGCATCAAAATATTATTCTCTATAAAATTTTGTAATTACCGTATTATATTTTGGAGAAGTAAAGAATTGTCGCCCTGGATTTTTTTTGTGTGTGAGGTGCTCTCAAACTGCACCAACATAAGGGTGGGTCCAGCCAAAGCCTATCGATAATAGCAAATGATTGTGAAGATGCCATAATTAGCTAATTAACATCCAAAGTAACTAAATCTTTTATAGATATGGATCCAACAAAATAAATAAATTCATGGAATGGATATGTCAAGCTATTATACAATTGGTAATTAATTACTAGAATAAGGGGCCATGTAATTAAAACTAGAAGTTTTTTTTGAACTAATGTATTCTGAGTTGTTCTACCATTTTTAAACTTTTAGAGATGATTGACTGGAATTTATGTGATGACCCGCTTTTATGTGTATTTTCATTGAAGGAATATTTTAATTTAATTAAATATTTTATAGTGCTTTTATTTTAAATTATCGAGTTTTAAATGGATTTTATTGGCTGTTGGATTTAAATTGTGATTTAATTTATTTTGGCTTGTTTTTGATTTTAAAAATTTAAATAGTTGGTTTTTACTAGTTATTTATTTTATTTTAGCTTATCGATGTGTTTAAAATATTTTCTTGGTGTTTATTTATTTATTTGATGTAGTGTTTAATTTATTTTAATCGTTTTATGTTTTTATACCGTTTTCGGCTGATCAGTCTTTGGACTTCCGACGTGAGGACTGGACCTCATTAATTTCCTTCATCTTTTCTTTTCCTCTTCTTTTTCTTTTTCTTTTTTCTTTTTTTTTTCTTTTTTTTCTTTTTTCCTCTCCTCTCCCGCTCGGACTCTCTCTCCCCGCGTCTCTCTTTCTCTCTCTCTCCTCACCCACGCGTCCACCGGCCACCAACCCAGGCCCGCCGTTCGCCGGCGTCGTGCCCGACACCACCCCTGCCGGTCGACTCCCCTCCGGCCGGTGATCATTCCCTCCGACTCCCAGCCCCAACCGGCCGGCCGTTTGGCCGGAAAAAGCCCAACAAGCCGCACGGCTTGAAGCCCGATCCGCCGCCGTCGCTCCACCTCCGGCCACCACCTCTTCACCACTTCTTCCCCTACTCCTTGCCGACCTAACCCACCCATCCCCGGCCTCAAACGGTCACCGGAGCGGCTCCCACGAGCTCAACTCCGATTTGCCCTTTTTCCGCCCCTACCGGCGTTTTCGCCGCCACCCACGGCCAAAACTCACTTCCACTAGCTTCATAATCATCCCTAGACCATTCCCTATCAATTTGGTGTCTTGGTTTGTCCCCGGTCAAAAGTGGGTATTTTGCGACCCACGGGAACAGTGCATTTGCACTGTTACGTTGCTTTCGCATCGCCGTTTGCTTCGCGCCGAACCTTCTAAAAATCCTATATAGCGCTGTAAGTATTTTCCAAACTCTACTTTTAGATTTAAATGTATTTTACTCTTTCAATAATTTAATTGGTTGGTTCGCTGATTCCGGACTGAGTCCGAGGAGTTCGGGGGTCGGGTGGATGGAGGACGGAGTTGTTTGAATTGTTGTGCTATGGTTGATTTTATTTGTCGAGCATTGAAATTGGCATTTACATGATGCATGCACGTGCATTTTATTTAAATTGAGAAAATCATGTTTTATTGGCGTAAAAGGATTTTTGGGTGCGTGCGTGTCACGAGCCCAAGCCGGGATGGGTTATTATCTCGGTGGAGCTCCTCTGGTCACTCGGGAGTGGTTAATACTGAGTGACATCCCCTGGGTTGTCGCTGGGCGACGACCGGATCGCACGATACGGTAACGCTGTCGTGTCGACTCCGTGGTCCTTTTAGTGGCGGGGACTAGAGGATGGCCTGGCCAGGTACGCGCAAGGTGGAGGCGCGAGTCTGGGCATCACTCGTGTAGGTGTCACACGCGTAGACGTTACCTGCGGTGTGGCACAGAGCCAGAGTGTGCGGATGATCCCTAGGGGAGATCATGGTGCATGCATAATTGGTTGGTTTTCATGGTTTTCGGATATGGGCCATTTTCTGGGAAAATGGCGATGGTCTTGTGATCCATTTTCTGGGAAAATGGTGGTTTGGGCCATTATCTGGGATAATGGCGAGGCTTGGTTTTAAAGGTTATGTTTTTAAGCCAAATGGGTTTTTGGCGTGCGTGGAAAAATATGGTTTGGGAGTTTTGTGCATTGGCATTCATTCATGCTTGTTGTTTGAGTTTAATATGTTTTTATCTAGTGGTGTTTTGGATTTTACTTACCTGCGGCACCATTTTTGGTACCGTAGATTTTGATGCAGAGTTCGAGGAGGAGGAGGAGGCTGAGCCCGAGGATGCGGCTCCGCCGGAGTTCTGAGTTGAAGTTCATGTTTCGTAGTTGGTTTTGAAACGATATTTATATCATGTAATATTTTGTTATGTACCTTTGAACCGTTTTGTATTTTATTTAAGAAAAATTCTGGTACTTAGTATTTGACTTTGCTATCCGCTGCGTATCTTCTTGTGCACATTTGTCGCTTGCACACACTTGGCACTCTTCGATAGGGTGGTGACCCGTGATGTCATCATCCGGACGTCTCAATTTCCCCGTGTTGGTACGTGGGGATTTTGGGGGCGTCACAATTTATGTGCTGTTCTATATATGATGGAGTTGATAATGAAAGCAACTGGCCAATGTATACTACATGTACATAACTGACACCGTCAAACTAAACTGGAGTACGACGGCTCGTTTGTTTTCAGAGATGAGATGAGATAAGTTGAGTAAAATATTATTATAATATATTATTTTTGTATTGAGATTTAAAAAAGTTGAATTGTTTATTTTATTTTGTATGGGAATTTGAAAAAATTATAATGATTAAAATGAGATGAGATGAGACGAGAGTTTTGTGAAAACAAACGAGGAATTTAAGAAACACCCAATTTAAGAACTGCTCATCACTTTGCATATGCTAGAAGTTCCAATATCTAGCTTAGCAATCATTGTTTTTTACAGAACTTTTAGGGTTGATAATTGGGTTTTTGAAAGCGAAGATTTTTCACAGCATAATAAATCAACAATGCACAAGCTTTATCCAATGGATCCAAAGAGGAATCTTTCCGGATAATACACGAAAACAAAGAGCAATTTTAGTACACTAATTTTAATCCACTAAAATAGAGAGGAATAATCATCAAAAAATGGAAACTGATTTAAATATTAAATACTGAAACTAAGAAGGAACATTGAAGGAGAAAATGGAAGGGAAATACCGAAACCCTATCCAGGTCTTACTCGCCGGAATGCTGAAGTACGTTCTCTTATTCCATTTTGGTTATTTAGTTTATGGTGCGGTTTGTTTGGTGGGTATGATTTGTTGGTGTGGACCACCATGCATGCTTGAATTGAAGTACTCATTTTGGCAAAAATTTGTTTTGGGTTTCTGATTTTGGGTGTACCTTTTTTTTTTTTTTTTGGTGCAATTAGAATAATGGCATAGCCCACCTTTGCCTCAAGTTTACCAGAAGGACAATGTCTTCAACCCATTTACAACAAGAAACACTGTTTAATGAAATGATCAAATCCGTTTTCTTATTTTCTGTTTAGGGATAATCATCAAAATCTGGCTAACCCCCCTCCCCCCCCCAAAAAAAAGGGGGGGGGGGTCTCGATTGCAGATCCTCAAATATAGATCCAATAAAGCAAGAAAAAAGTTTTGAGTGATGAACTATGGATTTCGAGGTGTCCTAAATGAGCTAAAACCTGAAGTAGTTTAATTCTGTTGATTTCATTAAGTAGTTTAGGTTCATTTAAATGCCTTAGTGGTTAGGCTTGTAAGTTTTTTTATCTTGTTCATGGGTTTGCAACTCCTTAATGTAATAATGAATAGTAATTTTAATACATTATTCTCGGAATTCATGAGCTTGGGACTGGCTGTTCTCTTCTAAGCCAAAGTTTTGTACATGGAGTTTCAAATCGATTCACACCCTTTTTGAAATGAGTAAAGCTACAGAGAAGCCACTGTAGCAGTGCACACAATGCACTCACTACGTGGCTTCTCTTGGTTTTATTTTTTTATTTTTTTTTTCATTTTGACCAAAACGGTGCGTTTTGATCCAATTTGAATAGCAGTTTCATTTCTTCATCCCCATTTGAAATGAACCCTCAAAGCACCCTCTCCCTCGACAGCAACCCGTGTAGTGGTCCATCTACCCAGCGCTTCCCAGCGACGGCGTCTCTGTCGTCAGCCACTTTCTCTTGCGTCACTCCATCGTCTTCCCAGTGCCGCCACTCCCCACGAGGTCGACATCCCCTGAAACTCCCTTTTGCCTCGGCACGAACCCGCATCTGCCCTTCCTCTTCCCAGCGCCACCTCGCGACGGCGAGTCTCTGTTCAATGCCACCTTGCGAGTCTCCTATAGTAGCGCATCCACTCCCCTTGAAACGACTGTGAACGGACCAATGCATAAACAGTTCCTAAAGCTCTGTTTTGGGTAAATGCACTGAGAAGTTTAGCAGGTAAATATTGTACCATTTTCCTACGTGTTGTAACATTATGTTCTTCATGTGTACATCAAGATTCGATTTTTCTGTTTTTCGAGATTGGTATGGTAGCTTAGGGCATAGAGAAAAACCTTAGCTTTTGCTTGGCTTTTGTTAGTTTTGAATGGTTTGGAAATATGAGATAGAAATGTCAGCTTTTACTTATGTTCTGTTAGGTTTGAATGGTTGTGGATTATGACATAAAAATCTTAGCTTTTGCTTGGCTTCTCTAAGTTTGGAATATGGCGGAATGAAATACTTGTTAGGTTTTTTAAATGACTTGTACGTACATACATTTAGCTGTGAGATTAATATCTCAAATTTATCAGGGTTGATTTGGTAGAACCTATTGCTTAAGAACATCTAATGTGTTTCAAGATTACTGAGTTTAGTTAAGATTACTGAGTTTAGGTAACATGCATGAGCAAGTTTTCCATTTTTTTACAAAGTAGGTAATCTTGAAACACACTGGAAACATGCAAGAGCAAGTTTTCTAATTTTTTTTACAGAATGTCTATAGCCAATATGACAAATGAAAGTTGAAAAGGTTTTTAGAGTTAAGAAGAAAATAGCAGATGAGACTGCAATGGAAACCAATATTGCAAAGTTACAAGTTAATTGGTTGACATGCATGAATTTTATTTTTTATTAACTTTAATGAGTAACATACTCCAAAAAAAACTGTAACATTTTGTTCCATTGACTACACTCTCTTAAACAGTTGATAAATCATAAGAACAAATTATTATTATGATTTAGTGAATATAATTGGATATGAATTCTAGAATTAGTGAATATAATTGTTTCTTCTGTTGATGTTGGATATCACCATTCCTTCACCATATTGGGTAGGTGATTTGAATGATTTTTCTTTTTAAAAACATGTTATAAATTATAAGTTCTGTCCTGAATGATTTTTTTAAACATGAAAAAAGTTCTGTCCAGTATCATATTTTCAATTGCATCCTTTTAAGTTATTGGCCAACAATTTATTACTCCATTCCTAAGCTGCTCTTTAGTCATTCCCATTCTTTTATTATTTCTTATTTCTTATTCCCATTCCCATTCTTCAAAGATGAGAGAAAAAACCAAGAAATTTTCATGCTTCATTAATTTCTTCTCAATCTCATCGTTCAATCAATTCCTATGATGTAATTTGCAAAATCTAACTAACAGCATAATTGCTGCTGACTTTTGATGTAAATCATGGCCTACCCATTTGATGAAGACTTTAACCCATTTGATCATTCATTTCAGGTATATTTCTTTAAAATTTTAAATGGCTCTATTTTGTTTAGTTTAGTGAGAAACTTCCATTTTGCCTAACAACGTCCTATTTGAGTAGATGCCACCTTATATGCCCTACCCTCCGCTGAGTAATTCGGAGTACTTGAGGCAAGAAGTGCCCCCTGAGCCAACTGTTGCTGAATTTGAACAAAATGTTGGGTGTTCATCACCGATTAGTGATGACAGTGTTCATGACGCCGATGGTATTTATAGTTTTCTTTTAATTGATTATAGTTTCTGTATTTTCTTTTTATGCTAATCCATCCATATTTGAATAAATGTAGAAATGGTTTTCGACATAAATGAAGATTTAGAGGGTACCACTGTTGTCCAAGAAGATGAGGTACGAGTTGATGCACCCAGATCCAGTATAGAATTTGAAAGTGTGATAGAGCTGACAGCCTACTATAAGCAATATGCGAAACAAGAGGGTTTTGGTGTACGAATACAGAGGACTAGGAGAGATGATGATGGGAGGCCAGTTTATGTGGCCGTTGGTTGTGCCCGTGGTGGAAAGTACCAACCTAAGAACAGTAATATCTTGAAGCCACGGCCAACAACAAGAATGGATTGTAAGGCCAGAGTAAATGCGACGTTGAGTAAGACTGACAAGTGCGTTTTCACCATTGTTGAAAATATACACAACCACATAACTGTAAGCCCCAAGAAGACTAGGCTGTTGCGATCTCACAAGATTCTAGATGAATACAGCCAAAGGGTCCTCGACTTGAATGATCGAGCCGGTATACGAATGAACAAGAATTTTTATTCTCTTGTCGTTGATGCGGGGGGTTTTGAGAATCTTTAGTTTCAAGAGAAAGATTGTCAAAATTTTATTGATAAGGCAAGACATTTAAGGTTGGGTAAAAGAGGTGGCGATTCAATTAATCAGTATTTCAAAAGAATGAGAGATAAGAATGATGGGTTCGTTTATGTCATGGACGTGGATGATGAGGGGAGGTTACAAAATGTGTTTTAGGCTGATGCTCATAGTCGAGCGGCCTATGAGTATTTCAGAGACGTTGTAACTTTCGATACTACATACCTAACAAATAGGTACAGGATGTCTTTTGCTTCATTCGTGTTAACCATCATGGGCAATCCATATTACTAGGGGCGGGATTGCTTTCAAGCGAGGACACACACACTTTTGTGTGGTTATTCCAAATGTGGTTGGATTGCATGAATGGTCGGGCCCCTGTTCCATCATAACTGACCAAGATCGGGCAATGAAGAGTGCTATTGTCATTGTATTCCCCAACACTCGTCATAGATATTGTTTATGGCATATAATGCACAAACTTCCAGAGAAGTTGGGGTCTCACACCAGATTCAATGCGGGGTTGAAGACTGACATTCAGACAGCATTATATGATTCACAGACCATCACCAAATTTAAGGAGAGTTGGGGTGAACTACTTGAGAAGTATGATTTGATTGGCAATAAATGGCTCCAATCCTTATACGAGGAAATGTCTTTTTGGGTTCCAGCTTACTTGAAAGGTGAAGTTTGGGCTGGTATGAGCACGACCCAAAGGTCAGAAAGCATGAATGCATTTTTCGATGGGTATGTGCATTACGGAACAACATTGAAGGAATTTGTTTATCAGTTTGATAATGCACTTAGAAAGAAGGTCGAGGTCGAGACAATTGCTGATTTCAAATCTATCAACCAGACTATTCCCTGCGTATCTCATTTCAAGATTGAGAAGCAATTCCAATCCGTATATACAAATGCAAAATTCAAAGAGGTCCAAAGAGAGTTGCTAGGCTTAATGGCTTGTAATTGTTCGTTGGTAAGCACAAAAGGGTCAATCTTAAAATACGATGTGTTGGATGAAATTTTTACTAACGAGCTCATTAAAACAGTCAATTTCTCAGTATACTTTAACAAAAAGGAGGTGGACGTAAAATGCACGTGTGGACTTGTAACAGCCCGCTAGAAATTCAATGGTGAAATTTCTATAGACTTTAGAAATCTCGTGAAAACTCCGTAAGTTTTCACGAATCGACTAATCGCATAGGTTTTAGTCAGTGAAACCCTCAATGATTGGAATCTATTTGAAACTCCAAAAACATGGTTGAAACCGAAACCCTAAACGGTTTCCCCAAACCCTAAAGTTGGCCTTCAAGCCCTTTTGATCCAATTTCTAGCATTGTGTTTAATCACTTGATTAAATCACTTCCACATGCTATTATTTTCTCAAATTCTTATTATGACATCTTTATCCAACATTTTAAATCTTGGAAATTTGATTGGGCCAAGAAAAATTGGATTTGGGTTTGATAGCATCTCAAACCCTAACCAAATCTCATTTAAACCCTAAATTGAAGTCCACTTGGTTGAGGCCCACTAAGGCCCACGAATTTGGCCACCTTGGCAAAGCTCCTTGGAGAAGCTTCCTCCCCCACTTGTTAGACCATTCATTGCATCAAGTTGCACTCAATAATATGGAGGAACCCACCCCATCAAGTCCCATGTCTCATAGCTTTTGTAGGTTGTCCTTTGCCCCCCACTATCCTCTACCTTATCACATGTCTACACCTCCACTCAATGATTTTTAAGGTCTATATATTCCCCCTGAAGAAGGCTTGAGTCGTGCAAGACTCACTTACTTCACTTTAATCATTTCTTCACCCCGTTCTTAGAGAGAAACCCAAAAGAGAGTTTTATGTTAACTTGCTGAGATTTGTAATCAAATCTCACCGTGGTAGTCCCAACTACCATTCCCCCCG